>LR812533.1:46577700-46832700 GCA_903798195.1 Danio kyathit
ATCAGTTTCCTTTCAAGGTGATGATGAGGTCAAAAATTCAAGCTACTCTGTCATTGAACTTTGCTGATGGCTCTGAAAAAACAGCGACGAAAATAGAGGCGGATAAAAACGCGAGAAGCTAATTTCCTGAGCTGTGGTGTTTTCCTTTTTGACTGCAATAACTACAGTAATGGGGGGAAAATGAAATAAATCTGGTGGATAGATGGAGCATGACATTCATTGAAAAAACATGTGCATGTAAGGAGATACGGAGGGTTCGGTGCTGCTAAATGTGCAATATAACCTACTGGATATCAGTTTATGTGTCATAAGAGTCGTGATGATGAGCTGTTTACAGTCCATCACTGGAGAAGAGCTGTAATATTTCACTTAAAGGTGAAGTGTGATGGTTTTTTGATGTTATAATGGGGCCGTCTATTCCAGGTTAATATGCAGAGACTCAAATTAAAGCACGGAAATGACGCAGTTTGGCTTTAAACAGCCTGTACTTACACCAACAGGATTCAGGAGACGGAGAGTAAAGGTCGGAACACATTGTGGTTCAGTAGAGATTTTTGGCCATGATTTCAAGTCAGTATTTGCTGGAAGTTGAAGCTGGTCAGATTTCACAGAACACTACACTGAGTATGACATTGTGAGTATGAAAATACCAACTAAATCTTTCTGAAAATAATCTGTTCAGATTGTCAAAAGTTGTGTAGTGTGGCCCTGATTTACTCATATTGATCCCAAAAAGAGTTTTAGTTAAAGGTGGTGGAGCCTCATATCCTCACCTATCTATTACATCATTACCAACACAATCTCACGGCAATTCGTAACATTTTGCTTTAGTGGCTAATCTGTATGAATTCATACAATCTCATTCATACAATTTTGTATGATTTGGTTATCCCCCAATGCTGGTTGGATTTAGGGGTGGGGTTTGATGCCATGCCTCCTTTTTAAAATCCTACATTTTCATAAGACCGAACTCATACAAAATTGTACGAATTTGCCACTAAACTGACAAAACGTAAAATACTTACGTTTCCTCGTGAGATTAGGCTGTCAGACCCAAAAAAATTGTTGCAAACAATTTATATGGGCTAAATTTTAACAAGCTAATTAAATTTAGTAATGTTCAACTTAAATAGTTTGCTTGAATTCATGTACTCTATATGTGGCGGTGCCCGTGTGGTTTATGTTGGGAAGACGAGTAGGCCTATCCATAATTCGTATTTCTGAACATTGATGCGATATTCAACACCATGATTCTAGAAGTCTGGTTGCGCAGCATTTTTCAGTTATGAGGCATTCAGTCTCCACTCTACAATAAATAGGGATTGAAGTTGTCCACGTCTTAATAAATTGCTGTTACAACATGAAGCCTTTTGATTTTCACTAGATACGTTGTCTACAAGAGGTTTAAACGAGGAGTTTGATATTGGTTCTTTTCTTTAATATTTAATTAGTGGTTTGGGTAAAGGTTTTATATATACATAAAAATTATTATTTTTTTAATTAAATTTTTTTTTTTAATGTTCTATGGATGTGAAAAGTTTTTTACTAATACACTGAAAAAAAAATCAAAAATGATTCCTTGGATTTACTAAACTCTTTTAAGGTAAAGGGTTGTAAACAATTTATTTGGGCTGAATTTAAACAAACAAAGTAAGTTGAAAATTACTAAATTTAATTTGTTTGATTAAATTTGACAAATTGTTTGCAAGACATTGTTTTGCAGACATATTTTTTTTTCAGTAAAATAAAAATAAATAAAATAAAACTGGTTGTTTCTCACATAAAATTATCTTCATTTTTAGATGCTTAAATTAGCAAAAATGTCAAATGTTTATTTTAAAAACTTTTTCCACCATAAAGAACAATTTGTTGAATTGTAAAGTTTCTATGGATGTTACAGCTTCATTGTTTATGCCAATATACAAGCAGAAATTAAAACTGAAATATACAAACACAATCACGCACAGACACACAAACAAACCAACCTAAAATAAAATTACTAAAACACATGACAAAATTTTAAACAAAACAAACAATAAAAAAAAAAAAAAAAAAAACTAAATCAAACCTTTACTGAATTATACTAATTTTAATAGGTGGTACTAAAATAAAACAGGTTGCATCTCAGGTAAAATTATCTTAATTTCTAGACACTTCAATAAAAAAAAAAAAAACAATCTGATTAACGTGTTAATTAAAAAAAGTTGTCCATGTAAAGGATCTATAGACATTAAAAGTTCCTTATTTTTGTCAATAAACAACCTGAAATTTAAACTGAAAGCTGATTATTTTCCATACATCTATCTTAAAGAGATAGTTCACCCAAAACAGAAAATGTACTCACTATTTACTCCCCCTCAAGTGATTTCATTCTTCTTTTGAACACAAACTAAAACATTTTGAAGAAAGCTGAAAACCTGGAACCATTGACTTCTATAGTAGTCAAATACTATGGAAGTCAAGGGTTACAGGTTTTCAGCTTTCTTCAAATTATCTTCCTACATGTTCAAAAGTTTTCGAACAAGTAAAGGGAGAGTAAATGATAACATAACTTTAATTTTTTTGGGTAAACCATCCCTTGAAATAATAATCGGATCCTAGAGAATTACTTTCAAAAGATGCTTTATCATTTATTAATTCAACATAATCTTCAATCTATAATCCTCCACAGAGACTCACACAGTGACAGTCTGACGGAGAGCAGCTCTAACAAGCTCAGAGTCCAGCATGAGAGCAGCTCCAGCATGGGCTTATTAGCTTCTTCATGCTCTTGTTCTCAAGTTCAATGAAAGCCAGATGGAAGAGTGAAGTTCCGGTGACTGACCCTCCAGCCTTTTGGCCCATGGCCCGACGCCTGAGACAGAACACTGACCCGCACCAGGGATGTGACCGCGGCCTTTTCTGTGTTTCAGAGACCACCACAAAGACTCAGAGGCGAAGGTGACTCCACATCCAACTTCACTGACGACAGGCCAATTCCCAAAGAGACTGACTCGCTCATTAAAAACCTGAAACCTTCAAACATCACGTCTTCAGGCTCGCAGACTCAAAATAGTCATCTGTTCCAGTCGGAGATCATAGACACAAGCTTTGTTTCCATCTAAAGACGCGTAAAACTGGAGTATGGAGCATCAAACGTTTTCGAATAAAGCACCGTTTCCATCAAATGAGTCAATGAGGACAAAGTCCTCACTTCCTGATAAACTGGCGACAAATATCAAAACTTTACTGAGGAATTTTTGATATGGAAAAACTGAATTTGCTGAAGTAGGAAAAGCTACTGTGGGCTTTAAAAAAAAAATAAATAAAAATAAAAAATATATATATAAAATAAATTACTTGCGCCTGAGAAGATGAAACGCAAAGTAAAAATAAAATAAATTAAATTAAAAGTAAAATACTAAACAAAATATAATAATACAATCACATGACTTTTTGATGCGCATGCTAAGATATATTCAGTAAATGTCTTTCCAATGTAGTTTATGTAGGACTGGGCCAATAAACGATATCATATCTAGGGTTGTCCAGATCCGATCACATGATCCCGATCTCGCGGTTTCAGACTCGATCGGAATCGAATGCTACCTCACGATCAGGACACAAATATATATATATATATATATATATATATATATATATATATATATATATATATATATATATATATATATATATATATATATATATATATATATATGGTCTTGAGGCTTACCATATGGAGTCACTGTCTTGATATTGGGGATGCATAATGTGCATTTTTTTTTTTTGGATAAAAAGTTTATGCATAAAAAGTTGGCAACACTTCATTTTGATGTTCCCTATTGCACATTTTGTTGACTAAAAGTTGCATTGCAAATACATGCCAAATATTTCTCATTTGAGTATTAGTAGACTGTCTGCTTAATATCTGTTGATACTGCTGCTAAACAGACATTTAACTGACTATAAGAAACTTTACAAGTACATGTCAACTTACACTAACCCTAACCCCAACCTAACAGTCTACTTATAATCTAATGAGAGTTAGTTGGCATGTAGATGCAATGTAACTTAAATTCAACAAAATGAGTTACAGGGAGCATCAAAATAAAGTGATACCAAAAAGTTTACTGCAAAAGTTATGCGCATCTTGATGTTTCCATTAAGTAATACACAATAATCTAGAATGCACATAAAAAAAAGGTGGATGGAAAAAAACCATGTTTGCTATTTATAATCTGGTTATTCTACTAATGTAAATGTCTAATGTATCTCTAAGTATATTAATTACATTGTGTTTATTTGCAAAGTCATTTACCTTCCCAGGGCTATAAATTGCATTTCAATTATTATTTATGAATATATAGGCCGTCACTGTTAAAAAAAAAAATATTTAATATTATATAAAAACTATATAAATACATTAGAGATACATACATACATCTATATATATATATATATATATATATATATATATATATATATATATATATATATATATATATATATATATATATATATATATATATATATATATATATAATAGTTGTGCACATATAAAATAAATTTGTTTATTTACCAATTAATTTAATTCCCAAACAATGTATAACCTCCAGAAAAGCCATGAAAAGCTATGATCTACTAAAATGAAACTAAGGGCCTCAACTCTCTGTAACTCATATTTTCAGAACAAAGTTCCTTTTGTTTCCTTCATATGAAATGTATTCAGGAAACAACCTAGCGCTTGTTTATCCATTCCTTTCACTGTCCATTTTACATGTTTATGTTGGTCTGTTCCCTCAAATTGAGGACTTCCACACTCAATAGTTGTTCTGTTGTCTTGAGGATCTCGCCCAGAGATACAGCTCAGGGAGGGGAAGACATCTAATTGGCCTTGAATTAAAGCAATTGCCCTCTAATTTACTCACTTCCTGCAGCAGTATAAAAGGAGGACTTGAAGGAGAATATTCTCATGGAGGAAACTGAGGGACGCACCAACACAGCCGACTGAGATCCGACTGAACGGTTTGTCAGTTAAATGACAACATCTCAACATCTTCAATTCAAATCCTTAACAACAGGTGATTTTCACAAACACTCACATAAATTCAGTGTTTAGTGATGCTGTTCAAAAATCTGAAAATGAAGAGCATGCTTTCATCTGGATCTCATTTAAGCACTTATCGAGGCTGTATTGACACATATTGTAATTATTTTCCAACCGCATCCAACAAACTTTCCATCCATTCATCCATCCATCCAACAACAGCATCTATCCAAATGTATCTATCATCCATCCATGTATAACTTGATCCGTTTACCTGCATCTGGCAATCCATCCAACAAACTGCATCTTTTAATTTTTTCATCCATCCAACTATTCATCCATCCATCCATCCATCCAACAACATCTATTCAAATTCAGTCATCCATGTCTATCCAAACCAGTCCATCCAACAAACCGCAATTGTCCATCCATCCATCCATCAAACTTCATCCATTTATCTGCATCTGGCAATCCATCTAACGAACTGCATCATTTCGTCCATTCATCCATCCATCCATCCAACACCATCTATCCAAATGTATCTATCAGTCATCCATGTCTATTCAAATCAGTCCATCCAACAAACTACAGTTGTCCATCCATCCATCCATCCAACACCATCTATCCAAATTTATCTATCAGTCATCCATGTCTATTCAAATCAGTCCATCCAACAAACTACAGTTGTCCATCCATCCATCCATCCATCCATCCATTCATCCATCCATCAAATTGTATCCATTTATCTGCAACTGACATCCATCCAACAAACATCATCTTTTCATCCATCCATCCATCCATCCATCAAACTTTATCAGTTTACCTGTATCTGACAATCCATACAACAAACTGCATCATTTCATCCATCCACCCATCCATCCGTTCATCCATCCAACAACATCTATCCAAATTGTATCCATTTATCTGTATCTGACATCCATCCAACAAAAATCATCTTTTCATCCATCCATCCATCCATCAAACTTTATCCATTTATCTGCATCTGGCAATCTATCTAACAAACTGCATCCTTTCGTCCATCCATCCATGCATCCAACACCATCTATCCAAATTTATCTATCGGTCATCCATGTCTATTCAAATCAGTCCATCCAACAAACTACAATTGTCCATCCATCCATCTATCCCTCCCTCCCTCCATCCATCCAACCATCCATCCATCCATCCATCCATTCATCCATCCATCAAATTGTATCCATTTATCTGCATCTGACATCCATCCAACAAACATCATCTTTTCATCCATCCATCCATCAAACTTTACCAGTTTACTTGTATCTGACAATCCATACAACAAACTGCATCATTTCATCCATCCATCCATTCATCCATCCAACAACATCTATCCAAATTTATCATTCATTTATCATTCATCCTTGTCTATCCAAATCCGCCTATCCAACAAACCACAATTGTCCGTCCATCCATCCATCAATCCATCCATCAAACTTTATCCATTTATCTGCATCTAGCAATCCATCCAACGAACTGCATCATTTCATCTATCTATCCATCCATCCATTCATCCATATCTACCCATATCTACCCAATTGTATCTTTCAGACCAACATAAGTAAAATAGAATGATAGAACGATAGGTAGAACAATAGGTAGAAAGATAGATGGAACGATAGACAAATAGACATATAGATAGAATGAATGACAGACAGGCCGACAGACAAACAGACAGACAGATAGATAGATGGACATGTATATAACTATATATTATTTAAAAAATAAATCTCTAGTTACTCCAGTAATGGCTATATGAGAGCATATGTCGTGTTTCTACCTCTTCTCTGAGTGTCTAAGAGCTCCTCTTAAACTGAGGCTTGTTTTGTGTAAACTCTCCAATAAAGAGTTCTCTGTGGATCAGATGAGCGGCAGAGGGTGAGAGCTGGATATACCAGATTACATTAAAGACATTCCGATGCAGTCGTGGTCATCCCGAGCAACACAATCCAGCAGCGGTGTGAATCCCCCCCGCGCCACACAGATGCCGGAGTCATTGTTTCCCAGGCCTGGAGAACTCCACACTCCATGACTGCGGGTGTCACCACGAGCCCCCGTCACCCGATCCCTCCTCTCCTCCGCTCAGGAATGCTTTCTTTTTTGTGTTTTTCAGCACTCTGGGATCACCCATCGCCAGTGCCAGACAGAATCTACAATCCTGTTTTGTGCAGAATTATGTAAAAAAAAAGAAAAGCTTTTGCATATTGTACTGTAATATAAAATAAAATAAAAATAATTCTGAAATGTATATAAAAACTAAGTAAAGGATTATATTTTGATAGAATGATTTCTGTTGATGCTGGTTCCGCATGGGCCTACCCATCACTGGTCTGCAATCCATGTGGAGCACTTCAGTTTCTCTGATAGGGAAACTCTATCCGTGGCTGTGAGGGGGATCTGGACGGTGTCAGTCATGAGCTGGTCTGGTCACTGTCAGGGTGAAGTGCGGAGGAAGGCAGGACTGCTGACGACTGCCGACGACTAATTAGTCATGTCAAACAAGTCTTCAGCGAAGTGAACGTCAGATCAAGTGCCAGGGTTACACTCACAGAATACTGAGGTCATATATTTAGACTGCTCCACATATGCTGGAAATGGCTACGAATGGAACTACCCTAGGATTTACTACAGTGACCATAGTGTCTGCTGCTAAACTGACATCATAAAAATTATTTGATCTATCTGCTCATATACCCATCCATCCTACAAATCTTTCAATTTAACTGTACTTGACCATTTATCCATCAATGCGTCCATCCTACAAACTTTTTGTATATCTATCCAAGTATCCATCCATCCATCCATCCATGTCTTTCAATACATCCATCTATTCAAGTATATATTCAGCAAACTACATCCATCTATCCAACCAAGAAACAACATCTGTCCATTCCATCCATGTCTATCCAAATCCATCCCTATACTCAAACTCTTTCTACCTTCAAAATCTGTTTACCTGAAATGGCAATTCATCCAAAACACTGCGTCCATCCATCCATCAACATCTATTCAATTGTATCTATTACCCATCCATGTCTATTCAAATAAATCAATCAATCAATCAATCAATCAATCAATCAATCAATCAATCAATCAATCAATCAATCAATCAATCTGTCCATCCATCCAATAAACTGCATCCAATAAACTGCATCCTTCTATACATTATCCATTCACCTACCGATCCAATCAACCAAAAACATGTCCATCCATGTCTAACCAAATCTATGTCTATACAAATCATCTTTTTATCCATCCATCCATCAAATAAACTGCATATTTCTGGTCATTATCCATCCATCCATAATCTATCCATCCAACCAACCAACAACATCTGTCCATCTATCCGTGTCTTACCAAATCCCTGTACTGTATATCCAAATCCGTCCATCCATCCATCCATCCATCCATCCATCCATCCATCCATCCATCCATCCATCCATCCATCCATCCATCCATCCATCCAATAAACTGCATATTTCTGGCCATTATCCATCCATCCATCCATCCATCAATGCATCCATCCAACCAACCAACAATATCTGTCCATCTATTTGTGTCTAACCAAATCCATATATATCCAAATCCATCAATCCATCCATGCAGTAAACTGCATATTTCTGGCCATTAATGTCTATACAAATTCATCCATTAAACGCTGTCTGTTTACCTGTATCTGGCAATTCATGCAATACACTGCATCTTTCCATCCATCTATCCAGCCATCCATCCATCCAACCAACCATCCATCCAACCAACCAACCAACCAACCAACCAACAAACCAAACAACCAACCAACCGTCCATGTTTATCCAAAACAATTAATCAATAAATCAACCCATCCATCCATCCATCCATGTAACAGGATCTGTCCAACTTTTTTATATCCATTTGCATCTATCCCTCCATCCATGGAATCCATAAACACAAGCATCTGTAGTCGTGTTAATAATTGCTAGAAAAAAAGTGCTAATAAAATTGAGAAAATAAATCTGTACACATATTTCTGTTTGAACAGCACTGTTTGAGAAAGCCCCACAACCTCACAGACGATAAACCAACACCCACACTTCTGTCTGCATCACCGTCCTCATCCAAGCTCTCATATTAGCATAATCCACCACAGCGCGTGTAATTTGTGTAGAATTAATTCACTCCTACTTCATTATGAAGCATAGCCATTAAAACAACAGAATTACCATTTCAATGAGCTCTACATAACACTTTGTGTTGCAAGTGTTTCACTCAGTAATTGGCTCTATTAAGGCAAGAGAAATGACTCTTGCGTACATGAACACGTGTGTGTGCGTTTATGCTGATCAGAGGGACTTAATTAGGTCGGGTCATGTGTTATCGTGAATACATCTGTCATGGGAGTAATCTAGAGAAAGTAATCTGTTCTCGTTTCTTGTTGGTCAGTTCTATATATGTACACCATAACAAAGATTTGTTATTATTTTTTGAAAACTAAAAAATAAAACAAAGATAAGGTTTACAAACGAATAATATTTGTCTATCTAAGCAGTGCTGGCCCGTCCAACAGGCAATATAGGCAGTCGCCTAGGGCCCCGCGTTTCTTAAAGGGCCCCATGAACGCTGCTATTGAATATTTACTATGAACATAAGAGCCTGATCATGAACATAAACACGTGATCACAAATCATGAACAATGCGCATTGCACAAACCCTATTAAACGTGATACAATTCACAACGACAGTGAGAAAAAAAATAACCTCCACATTTCATTAAAAGAACAGCTCTGTATAATACACACATGACAAATAGCTGAAAACGATAATAAATACACAACAGTATGAATAAATGCAGAAAATATTAGAAATATACCCAGCAGCATCACACTCTAATTTGCATAACACCACCCGCGTTCAGCTATTGGGTGGACTAGAATGACGTAACGTATCCCTACACAGATTCTACATATCTCTCCAAATCGCTCACGTTCGATATAAACCTGAAAAAGTTAGGTAATATAACGTTTAGGGGTGTAACGATACACCAAAGGCACGGTTCAGTTCGGTTCACGGTTTTGGAGCCACGGTTCAGTTCGGTTCGGTTCGGTTTCTGTTTGCTGTGGGGTTAGGTTTGATGTCATCTTAACAGCAATGCTAAGGAACAATAGATTCACTTAATAACAAGAACAACTAAACTTTTTTTTTATTAACTTTGCCATCACATTTTAGTACAGTCAGGATAACAGAGTAAACAACAAAAATGAAATAAATACCTCCAATATAGACTAGTCAGAAAAAACAATTCTCTTTAGTGCAGCCATCTTAAGAAAGTAAACTCAAATTAAATAAAGAACTGCAGTGTAGACTATAGTGAAAGATAAACAGGCTTGTCCTCTCTAAGAACATATGAAATCTTCAGTTAATTTTAGTTAAGATGAACACAGTTTCCATAATTATACTTAACTGATAAATGTCAATGGCTCTGCATACAATGACTTTATCTTGCTGGAGTCTATAGCCGCCTCACTCCACCCCAGGACGCGTTAATGTCGCAAAACGCACAAAAACGCACTAAATCGCACTTCAGCAGCGGTTATTTGAAAGCCCACATAAAGATCTGCACTTGAGCGTGTATATTTGAGGGCGTGCAAAAGTTTTGCGCACGAACAGAGGAAATCGGCGCGCAAGCAAAGAGAATACACTGCAGTTTTGTCTGAAACTAATGTTACGGTTCTAGCTGGTTGTATTTTAGCCTCCCGTTCGCTCTCTCTCTCTCTCTCTCTCTCTCTCCCTCTCTCTCTCTCTCCGTGCCTGTCATTTCTGTATTTCCACCTTCACGACAGCTAATTGGTCAGGAGAATGATCTATCATCACTGGGCGTCGTGGCGCGGGGATCTAAAAAGCCCGTCAGGAAACGCGGAGAAGAGCGCATCTTCCTTTGATCTCGTTTTTCGTGTATTTTGTCAACATGATTATGATTTTCGTTGTTTTTGCTTAACTTTCGTTTGGGCAAAATTATTTAGCATTACTTTTGCCCACTTTGAGATATTTTGTGATTTTTGTACATTTTTATTTTGATTGATTTGTTTGTTAGTTTTTGGCTCAGCTATTGTTGGCTATTTCCCGTTACATTGAGCTATACCTCCTCAAGTTCACTCTTTTTTTTAGAGTAAGGTGGATAGGGAAGATGTCTTACGACTTCCATTTTGCAAACACATAGAAAATGTATTGTTAAAGACATCAGGTAAGAGGTGAACGTCATATTTGTATTTATTTCATTCTGCAGTTCAGTATAGGGAAAAATGCGGCGCACGGCGCTGAAAACTGCAATGTCAATATATTGCCTGCGCGCCTATTCTCTCCGTCCATGCACAAAACTCCTGCGTGCCCCCATATATACTCCGCTCAAGTGCGCCTTAGTGTGTTTATGTAACATGTATGTCTCCAACCTTCATTAGAAATATTTATGAATGTCTCCAATAGACCCAAGCGGCATAAATGCTCCCTGTAAAGTGAAACGGCTATAAAGTCCAGCAAGACAACGTCATCTATACATTTTAAAGTATTATAAAGCATTATCTGTTATCTATAAAGTATAATTATGGAAACTGTGTTCATCTTAACTGAAAGCGGTCGTATTTGCCAGCCTCACACGCTGCATGCACCTGTCAGTCAGTTACTGATGCGTGATGCGTAAACACACTAAATCGCACTTCAGCTGCTTGTTTTTGAAAGCGCACTTGAGCAGAGTATATATGAGGGCACGCAAGAATCCCGTGCACCAACAGAGAAAATCGGCGCGCAAGCATCAGTCAGTGGCGGGGTGAATTTTGGTGTGGCGCCCTGCCATGGAAGAATGAATGTAGCGGAAACCATGCAGTAATCCAGTGATCGCGCACTCACATGACATGACATGCACTTGGAAAATACTAACTTTAGAATATAATATTTAGAACAAAACCTCATTACTAATACAATTTAATCAAATGTGATCAAATAAATATGTGCTTAAATTTGGTTTAATTAGTTAGAGACAAGTGGCGTCAACCTCAACAATGGGCAGCAGGGGGCGTGAGAGTATCGCGGTACGCCACGAGAGTTTCGCGATTCGTATCGTGGTTGGTGTATCGCGATATTTCGGTTCGGTTCGAAGTATCGTTACACCCCTAATAACGTTGCAAGTGTCGTTGCTATTTTTCATCGATCTTAAGCGAATTTTAAATGTGACAAAAACTATGGACAACTGAAAGTCAATGGAAAAGCGGTCATTCCTTGCGCCACCTGGTGGCTATTGCTTAAAGCACAAAAATGTTTTTTTTTTTTAAATGAAAAGGCAGCCTTTGCTGCTGCAGTACTACGCGTGACAAATTGCAGCACTGTGCGTGAAGAAACGCACATTCTCAGTAGCCACATCTGTAGTATTTCACAATACATTGCAATACTTAGGGTGCTTTCACATCTGTAGTTCGGTTTATTTGGTCCGGACAAAGGGCAACAAATGATACATTGTAGCATTTTCTGCCGTCTTTGGGCCGCATTCACACCACACTGATTGCTTTGGTCCGAATCAGTTGAAAAGAACCAAAATGCAGTCATCTGACAAAACCCACATCACTCATTGGCCAGATGTTGTTGAACATATTTCCTAAACTGCTTTTCGATTGGTCAGAATTCACGTGCAGGAAAATGCCAATGGAACTCCCGCAAGTAAACAAATCGGCAGACACAAAATGTCGCTTTTGACTATGTCGCTACGACTGCGCTGGTTGATTGTATCCCTGCTCATAGTATACTATATAGTTTGTATACATCACTTTAGACAAACTATAGAGTTCGAGAATGAAGCGCAGCTGCGGCTGAAAAACAATGTTTTAAGAGTGGCATTGCAAACGGCGAAGGCGCGTCGTACATCACTTCAGGAGGAGGTGTGAATTAATTTTGCAAAACTGCGACATGGTCATCTTCCGGAAATATTACCAACGATCCATCAGGTAATGTTTTTCCCTTTCTCTCTTTCTGTTGGTAAAGCGCTGTCAACAAATATTTTTCCTTCACATTCCATAATGCACAGCGCATCGGCCTACGGCAGCTGGATTAGTCCAAAAAGGTGCAGTACTTTTTTCGGTTAGGGCTGTTTTAGTTTGGATCATATTCTCACCACAAACGAACCACTCTAGGGTTCGTTTGAAAGCGTACCGAGATCACCTCGCTTTTGGTGTGCACTTGAGTACGATTGCTACATTCACACCTGCCCAAACGAACCGCACCAAGAGGGAAAATGAACTCTAGTGTGATTCAACCGAAGTCAGGTGTGAAAGCACCCTTTGAGTAAATATTTTTTACATATGTAATATTGGCTAAATATGTTAAAGTTAATAAAATTTTTTTTTTTTTTTTTTAAACTTTAATATTAAAATTGCATTTCTTTGTGCTTTCTGCTTTTCCACCAGTGGGCCCAATTTTTTTTATCTCGCCTAGGGCTCCACAACCCTATGGGCTGGCACTGTTTCTAAGCGTCATGTTTTATTCAGTGTGTTAATTGTAAGTTATGTGCAAGTATTTACAAAAATAAATAAAATACTAGCAAAAAAAAAAAGGACAGCAACAACGTAACTTTTCAGAACACCTCAGAAACACCTAACAACTGCTTAGAACAACTTAGCAACACATAAACTACTTAAAAAATCTGAGCAACTTATTAACAATTACTCAGCAACCCTCTAGCTTCTTAAAATACCCTACAACACCCTAACAACTACTTAAAACACCTTAGCAGCATGCTAACTACCTACAACATCTTAGCAACACAAATATTCAAACACCTTAGCAACAGCCAAACAACAAAACACCCCAAATTCACAGACTAAAAAAAAGAAGTGTTTAAATATAAGCACCAAAACATGTCTTCCTCTAACAGACTGAGGGAAATTAGACGGTCTTGTCATTGGCTGAGAATGTGTTTCTGTTCTCCTCCTCTTGATGAAATGAGGGGAAAATACCAATGATGCCCTTGAATGGTACGACAGCAGACATTTGTTTGATTCATCTCAATTTTGTGTGTGTGTGTTCATCTGAACAGCTGTGTGTGTGTCTGAACCGGTTCAAACCCACTATAAACTCACTAATTATGTGCTTTTTCATTATCAAAGCTCACTTTATTGTCATGCAAACATACAAAACTGTCTGGAATGAATTCAATGCTGCCGTGTTTAATGTTTCTGCCACATTTTCCCTTCTGCTTCCTTTCTCCTGCAGACTACAATTCCTGTCACTGGCTATAACTTCACTGTAAAAAAAATCTGTTATTTTTTTTGCATCAGCTGGGGTGCCAGAAAAAAACGTAAAATAACGGCTGTTAAATATAGAAATTTACCATAAAATAATATATGTAAAATTACAGAAATTTCAGTAAATTGTAATTTCCGGTAAATTTCTGTAATTTAACATCTGTTATTTTACAGTAAACTTCCATAATTTAACATTTGTTATTTTACGGTAAACTTCTATAATTTAACATCTGTTATTTTACAGTAAATATCTGTAATTTAACATCTGTTATTTTACAGTAAACTTCCATAATTTAACATCTGTTATTTTACGGTAGATTTTTGTAATTTAACATCTGTTATTTTACAGTAAACTTCTATAATTTAACATCTGTTATTTTACAGTAAACTTCTATAATTTAACATCTGTTATTTTACAGTAAATATCTGTAATTTAACATCTGTTATTTTACAGTAAATATCTGTAATTTAACATCTGTTATTTTACAGTAAACTTCCATAATTTAACATCTGTTATTTTACAGTAAATTTCCATAATTTAACATCTGTTATTTTACAGTAAATATCTGTAATTTAACATCTGTTATTTTACAATAAATTTCCATAATTTAACATCTGTTATTTTACAGTAAATATCTGTAATTTAACATCTGTTATTTTACAGTAAACTTCCATAATTTAACATCTGTTATTTTACAGTAAATATCTGTAATTTAACATCTGTTATTTTACAGTAAATTTCCATAATTTAACATCTGTTATTTTACAGTAAATATCTGTAATTTAACATCTGTTATTTTACAATAAATTTCCATAATTTAACATCTGTTATTTTACAGTAAATATCTGTAATTTAACATCTGTTATTTTACAGTAGATTTCCATAATTTAACATCTGTTATTTTACAGTAGATTTTTGTAATTTAACATCTGTTATTTTAAAGTAAATTTCCATAATTTAACATCTGTTATTTTACAGTAAATATCTGTAATTTAACATCTGTTATTTACAGTAAATTTCCATAATTTAACATCTGTTATTTTACAGTAGATTTTTGTAATTTAACATCTGTTATTTTACAGTAAATTTCCATAATTTAACATCTGTTATTTTACAGTGTTATTTTACAGTAAATATCTGTAATTTAACATCTGTTATTTTACAGTAAATATCTGTAATTTAACATCTGTTATTTTACAGTAAATATCTGGTAAATATCAGTATCAGTAAATATTTGGTATTTTACGGTAATTTTTTGTAATTTAACATCTGTTATTTGACAGTAAATTTCAGTAATTTAACGGCCATTATATTACGTTTTTTTCGGCATGCCAGCTGCCGGAAAAAAGCTTAAAATAACAAATTTTTATTACAGTGTTGGATGTCTGATTATCCCAAAACAATCCTTAATGTATATATGTGTACCAGGCTCAGATAAACTGCATAGAAAATACTGGGGAAATAACTAGCTAAACTAGTGATGCCATTAACTAACCAATACTTTAATAGTGCGATAAATGGTTAAGTAGATTATATATTATTTTTATCAATAATATCTGAGTTAGTTGATCAGTTAACAAAAAAAACATCACAAAATTTAAAGAAAACAAATGTTATTTATTATTATTAAATATGTTATTAATTATTATTATTATATTTATTTATTTACTTATGCTTCTACGCCCATACTCTTTCAAAAATGCAGAGGAAAACTCAACTGCAATTTAGAACATTTATATGTATATATTTTGCATATATATTTACACAATACAGTATATATTGTATATGCTTATTAATATATACATATACATGTATATACATATACATGTATATACATGTATATACATGTATATATATATATATATATATATATATATATATATATATATATATATATATATATATATATATATATATATATATATATTGTCATCACGTTAATGCACCCTTATCTATGTTCAAATTGCTGTTCAACATCATTACCATGACCGAGATCCTCATTGTGTTCTTACTATTCAAAATGGGCCACTGGATTCAAGGCAGTTTCCCTAACAGTGCACATGAGTTTGTAGGCCATTTCCATCACTCTGCACCCCCCATCATCCCATTCCTGTACTTCCCTTCCCCCAGCAGCCACTGGGGCTTGATTAACAACCGTCAGTCTTTTATTTCCTCATTCCTCTCTTCATTACACCTCCCTTTTCCATTCTCTCCATGCATTAGGTGCTCAAGGTTAAAGGGCTTCTGAGGTATTTTATTTAGACAGATGGAAACAAAAGAGAAAGAGCAATATTTCACACACCTTTAACCCTGGTTCAGTCTAAATGGAAAAGCGCTTTACATGGCGGTCATGAGGAAAGCTGAGGTTTCGGAATAATTGTCATCACTGGCATTTCAGATCTAGAGGATGCAACATTGACGCTCAATTAATGCGTGTGTGTGTGTGTGTGTGTGTATAGTATATAAAACTGTAAAAAATAAATCAATAAAACAAAAATAAATAAATAAATAAACACATTTCCCAGCAGTTAATACTTTAATACTATATTTGACCTAATGCGCACATACGTACAGTATGTGTGTGGCTCTCAGTCAAGCACAGCAGGTGAATGGGAAGCACTGAGGTCACGTCTGTTTTTATTTCTTCTAAGAGTCGCCGCACGTCACAAGCTTTACTCTGAGCTTTTCCAGCATGTGCTGCTCTGCTTGATCTCCCACAGGACTATACCTTCGTCTTCCCGGGACCCTGACCTCATTTGTTCTCCATGTAAATGCCACAATGACCAGATCTAACGAAAGTAGCACTTCTCAGCCGGGATTAGTCAACGAGCCCCTTGTGCCGCTGAAGTGCTGTGTTTAGACTACAAACACTGATATGAGGCAGAGATACCAATGAGTGTGTACAAAAAAAGGAAAAACACACGATAGGGTTCATACAGTATCTGTTCTGCATGAGCACAGATTGAAATGATTTCTGAAACGGCCTGTAAACGCACTTATTTTAATTCAAACCAAGCCGGCTACCTGGGCGGCGGAGTTAACAAGGCAAATAAATGATTCACAGGAGTGTTTCTCATGGGCTCCTGCTACAGTATCTTCATCTCCACACCAGCAAACGTCTGAAACAATGTTAAGATGAATTACAGTATTTTCAATCATTAATTTTCCTTCGGCCACAGCGGAATGAACCGCCAACTATTCCAGCATATGTTTTACACAGTGAATGCCCTTCCAGCCGCAACCCAGTACTGGGAAACACCCAAACATTCTCACATTCACACACATACACTACGGCCAATTTAGTTTATACTAGAAAGCAGCGGCTTGTGTAGACTGTTCACTAGAGACCATCTATGGTACACACACATTTCTCGCAGCTGTATGTATGTGTGTGTTGGGGGAAGGGATCAGTTTCACGCAGGTCGAAAAAGCCCCTCCACCTCCTCAGGTGGGTTTGTTTTGCATCTCTTGTAATCACATTCATCCAGGCGTGAGCAGTGCTGGTAATAGAGCTGTTCTACATCACAACATGACATGATGACATCATCACAGAGCCTGCAACTACAACACTGAGGTCAACCGAGGCAAAACTAGATGATTACACACACCTTTTTAGGGTTGCTAACTGTGCCATATTGGCTGGAGCATTCTGTATTAGGTCAATTAGATTATCCCGTACATGATCTCCCCATATTTTTTTTTGTCTCTAATGAATCCTAATTGGGTGAGATATTTTATTACACCATCTAAAAGGGAAACCTACTATCTTCAGATAAGATATTACATTTTCTTTTATATCTCCATGTAATGCTTATTAAATGCCAGCACAGCTAAATGCCATTATTTGTGCTTCAGACTTGGTCGGCTGGGAATGCCCACAAATCCGTCACTACCATTTGTGCCGTGGTGAAAAACAACAGACTAGAATGAATGTACAGAGACCTTGTTTAGAGTTTTATCTTCACTTTTTAAAAAAAATATGATTTGTTTTTGCTTGGTTTAATATTAAAAAGTTGCTGTGTAATGTTTTCACCTCTTATAAGTTTAAAAATCTGATCTTAAGTTTTATATACTACTAAATAAACACACAGAAGCCAGTAGGTCTCTCTTTCTTTCTTTCTTTCTTTCTTTCTTTCTTTCTTATTTGTTTCATTATTTCTGAATAACTAGATGTCCGCCAATCTTATTTATTTATTTGATTTACTTATTTATTTGACTTAATTATTGATAGATTTTTTGACTTATTTATTTGACTTCATTATTGATTGATTTTTTTTACTTATTTGACTTATTTATTTGACTTAATTATTGATTGATTTATTTGACTTATTTATTTATTTGACTTCATTATTGATTGATTTTTTGACTTATTTATTTGACTTAATTATTGATTGATTTATTTTACTTATTTATTTATTTGACTTATTGATAGATTTTTTTGACTTATTTATTTGACTTAATTATTGATTGATTTATTTGACTTATTTATTTATTTGACTTATTTTTTATTTTACTTAATTATTGATTGACTTTTTTGACTTTTTTATTTGACTTAATTATAGATTGATTTATTTGACTTATTTATTTATTTGACTTCATTATTGATTGAGTTTTTTACTTATTTATTTATTTATTTATTTATTTATTTGACTTAATTATAGATTGATTTATTTGACTTATTTATTTATTTGACTTAATTATTGATTGATTTTTTTTACTTATTTATTTATTTATTTATTTGACTTAATTATAGATTGATTTATTTGACTTATTTATTTGTTTGACTTAATTATTGATTGATTTTTTCGACTTATTTATTTATTTATTTATTTGACTTAATTATAGATTGATTTTTTTGACTTATTAATATATTTGACTTATTTATTTATTTGACTTATTGATTGATTTATTTGATTTATTTATTTTACATTTATTGTTTTTACTTATTTATTGATTGATTTATTTGACTTATTTATTTTTTTACTTATTTACCCATTGATTTATTTGACTTATTTATTTATTGATTTGACTTCTTCCTTCCTTCCTTCGTTCCTTCATATTTTTTACCCTTCCTTCCTTCCTTCCTTCCTTCCTTCCTTCCTTCCTTCCTTTCTTCCTTCCTTTCTTCCTTCCTTCCTTCCTTCCTAAATATCCAGATATCCACCAATCTTATGTAATTAATTAATTAATTAATTTGTTTGCTTGTTTGTCAACATCAGCAAGAATTTTCGGTTTTTACTTTTAACCTTTATTTCACAGTGACAAAGTTGGCAATACTGTCATACACCCCCTCCCTCCGTTCTCTCTCTGGTCTTCCTGCCGCTCATTTACTGCACAGAATTCGTCTAACGTGACGGATGAGGCCGGCACGCTTTTTAGCGCAGAAGATGAATGGGCAAAATATGCTGATTCTCCTCTGGAAAGATGAATAATTCCCACCCGGAGCGCTCCTGAAATAACTGCGTGTTCTGGCCTCGGGGGACGGCTCTCTCTCTCTCTCTGTCGGAAACGGAGGATGCAAACAAACTATGAAATGCCTGAAAAGCAAATCAAAATGAGTAATATCTCCACTGCATTCCTCGACTGGTTTTGCTGGCCGCTTGCCAAGCAGTTTTGTGGAAAGAGACGAGAAACACGGCTAATTTGTTGGTTTTAATTGCGGAGCACTTGGTGGCGGGAGGGAGGAGAATTCACAGGTCAACCCAAACAAAAAAACAACAGAGAGGAGCGAAGCAGTACGGCTAATCAGAGAGAGGTGAAAACTATTCAGCTACATCTCCTCTGTGGGTTACAGAAATGCATTTTACAGCTTTTCATCTGTCATCTCCATATTAAACACGCTCCCAGGTGAGATTCTGAGGTTTATTGTAATTATATCCAGCTCTACTGTGAACTACTGCAGGAATATGGCAAGTATGACAAGATATTTGCAGACACATTGATGATAAAGCTCTCAAGGCCAAGATCCTGTTCTACTCTTTAAAATACATATTTAGGATTAAATATAAGCCTTATTGAAAGCATCTTAAAGCAAAATAGATAGTTTTCTAATTGAAATGCATTAGATGCAAGCATTTCTTTCTTTCTTATTTGATTATTTATTTGATTGTCTAGATATCCACAAATCTTTTTTTTTTTATAATTTTTAAATAAATGAATAGACAACCCATCTATTAGGTCTTTTTTATTTACTTATTAATAAATGAAATGATAAATTCCGACACATTTTATAGTACATTTTTAAAAAATATTTATAAATAGATCAACCCATCTATTACGTCTTTCTTTCTTTATTTACTTATTTATTATATATTATACTATATTTATAATAAACAAACATCATATTTAAACATTATATATTTATAATTAAATATAATTAAATATTATATATTTTTATTAAATTAAATATTATATTAAATTAATATTAAATACTAAACATTATATATTATTAAATACTATATATTAATAATTTATAATATAATAAAGTTATTTATCTATATCATTTATTTGTGAATACATCAATAAATATCTACCAAATAATATTTACCTATTTATTAAATATTTATAATAAATAAACATTATATATTTAAGTATTATATATTTATAATTAAATATTATTAAATATTACATAAATTAATATTAAATTAAATTTTATATTAAATAATTATTAAATATTACATATTATATATTTTAAATATTATGTATTTATATTTAATAATATAATAAACTTATTTATATTATTTATTTGTGAATGCATCAATAAATATCTACCTAATTTTAAAACTTTATTTTGAAACACAATTTATTTTATTAATTAATTTATTTATTTATTTATGTTTAGTTGTTAATTAAATGTAAATACTTAATTGATTTATATATTAAATAAACTAACATTACACATACACATCTAGATATTAACTGGCTATACAACATATCGAAAAACAAATAATTCTATGATTAAAAAAAGGCAAAAAACTTTTTGTGTAAAACCATATTATGGCTTTTTCCAGTGCAAGAAAGATAAACGTTAACATTATTAGTGGACTTCCATGAAATAAAATTTTGCAAGCTGGAACATCCAAATCACGCTTTCAATCTGATTGATTTCACAGGACTAAACGATTTGCCAATCATAACACAAGCAGATGACGTTCCGAAGTTTTAAAGGTACAGTAGTAAAAAAAGAAAAAGAAAAAGCTCAAATGATGGAAAATGATCATGTAGAACTAAAACTCAGCTGCTGTTTTAAATACAATCTTGAGGAATACTGTGAAAATCAGTGAAAATAAAAATGAATAATATGATATGCAAGTGAAGA
This sequence comes from Danio kyathit, assembly GCA_903798195.1. Lineage (NCBI taxonomy): Eukaryota > Metazoa > Chordata > Actinopteri > Cypriniformes > Danionidae > Danio > Danio kyathit. The sequence continues at coordinate 46,599,342 of LR812533.1, forward strand.
ATTTGACCTCTTTAAAAACTGCCAAAATACAAGATTCTAGGGACTTATTCTGAAACCTTCAAGCTCATCTAATTGCAAATATGACTAACACGCAGCATTAATCAATAATGTAATTAGGCACATCAGTTGAGCCCTCTGCTATTAGTTTGCCGAGTCTGCATTCTCAAAGAGCTCTTTCTCAATAGTGAAAACTGAACATAAAGCAGTTGTCATCAATGAAAGAAATAATAATAAAACAAAACACAAGCTGTGAGTCTTGACTTGCCCTTACGCATAAAGCGTCTTTGTGTGATAATTGTTCCACAAATAGTTATGCAAAAGTCTGTGACCTACAAAGTGCATTTAAGGCAAGACACTGCAGGTTAACAGTGTAAAAAAATCTAAATATCCCCATACTTCTTCAGTGGGTTGATTAAAGAACTTCAAAAACTTTTGTTTAATTCTATGTTTAAATGTACTCAATGTTTAAATATGCATCTGATCCATTATTTACTTAAATACACACTAATTTGCATGCACTTCTAGCACAAAAAAGAGATCCGCTGATTGCAATTTTGTTGGCCGATTCCAAATTTTTTTGATGCCAATTTTTGACCATTCTGATTTTCTTTCAAATTGAAGTTCAGTTTTTTTTTTCCCACTACGATTGACCAATTCACTTAAAGTGAATACCAGATGAGACTCCGAATGGTTTAATGTGCGTTATGCCCAAAACACACCCATAACTCATTAAGAAAATAAGGACAACGCTTTTAGACTATGCGCCTGGCTCACAGACAGTTTTTCCCTTCCTTAATGTAGCAAAAATGAATTCAGGCACTCTCTGAATGTTTCTGCGCCTTTCAGTTTAGACTTTGAGCTTAGACTCTTAAAAGAAGAGTCTACTGATTCTCAAGTAAACACACTGAAGAAACAAACCTTCGAGGAAACGCTCTCAATCTCTTGGAAACTCTCGAACACAGGCCACGTTCCCAGATCTATACCTCCAGTTCAGAGTCTCTTCTTTATAGTTTTTACTCAATGTTTAAATGTACTAAATCTTTAAATATGCATTTGATCTATCATTTACTTTAATGCACACTAATTACTAATGTTAGCTTTGCCAATGCCGATGTTTGCCCACTATTGATTTCCTTTAAAACTGATGTTCAGTTTTTTTTCTGCTTACAAAGGCAGCGCGACCAATTCACTCTTAAAGTGGATACTAAATGAGACTATAATTGGTCTAATGTGCGTTATTCCCAAAACACACCCATAAGAAAATAAGGACAACCCTTTTAGACTATGCGCCTGGCTCGCCTAACTATTTTTCCCTCACTTAAAGTAGCAAAAGTGAATTCAGATCCTCCCTAAGTGCTTCTGCATCTTGCGTTTTAGACTTTGAGCTTAGATCATTAAAAAAAAGAGTCAATTGAATCTCAAGCAAATGCACTGAGGAAACAAACCTTCAAGGAAATGCTGTCAAACTCTTGGAAACTCAGGCCACGTCACCAGATCTATACCTCAACGTCCAGAGCCTCTTCATTATAGACAGTCTTTACTCACAGATCGCCTATTGAATTCTAAACATTGTGTTCACATTGAGTCTAATTGAAGCCTTTTGCTTCCAAGCAGTATCGTGTAACGTTTTCAAGCAGGGGAAGCGTTGCGATTCATTGCCTGCAGGCAGTCTGTGATTTCCACACCGCAGAAATGGAGACTATGTGCTCTATGCAGACGCAGTTTATAAGCAAATCTGAAGAAGAAGGAAAAAAATGTTGGCTTAGGAGTCGGAGAGCAGATCATACCTTATACTGCTGCCGAAAAACCAACCGAAAACCTCTACAGAAAACAAAGGAAATCCTCAGAGACAACAATATTACAGCAAATTATAGAGACATCCATCCTGATGTGACATCTAGGAATGTAAGGCATACGGCGTGTGACCGTTTGGCTGGGCAGTGTTGTGATTTTGGGACAGAAATATAGCAGGATGCACATCATAACGACTTTTATATTGACAAAAAAGTTTTATATCGATAATAGAGACTTTTGCGCAATAAATATGACACATTATTGAGAAAAAATAAGCTGTTGGGACATGCTGGTGTTGTTTGTTTATTTATTAAATGAGGATATGGAACAAGTTAATTATTAATTAATTAACAACATTATTTATAACAATTATTATTTGATAAAACCCAATTGTTTATAATAATACAACAAAAATTTATTAATTACTCAGTATAAATGATGTATTATTGTGAGCATTGGTGTGGTAATTTTATTTACATTGTTTTATATGAGTTTAATATTAATCAAAACAAATAGCATTGTTTAAAGATTCTTACATAATAATAATAATAATAATAATAATATATTAATTTAATATTAATCTAAACAAATAACATTGTTTAAAGATTATCATTATTATTATTATTATTTTTATTATTATTATTATTATATGGTGGAGTTGCACCCGACGTACCTGAAGAGCTGGGAGGGATGTGGTGGAGAGGGGTGCGCAACATATTTAAGGACCGGGCGGGAGACGCACGATTTCCAGGAGATTATCCTTTGTTTGCGGCATCCGGGAACTTCTGGGAGACTTGGGATGTCTGTATTATATTATTATATAATTAGTTTAATATTAATTCAAACTAATAACATTGTTTAAAGATTATTATTATTATTATTATTATTATTATTATTATTGTAATGATTGTGATTATTATTATTATTATTATGTTATTATTGTAATAATAATAATAATAATAATATTAATAAACTATTAAAATAACAACAAATTGTATTAATAGTAGTAGTAGTGGCTTTATGTAATATTTTGTAAAGTATTACGCTGATCTTATTATTTTAATCAAACAGAATAATTAAAACAAAAACAACAATAAATATTATCAGTAGAGGTAATAATAGTGCTGTAAAATATTGCTTTCTAATAGTTACATATATCTGAAACAAAGTGAATCAGGTTTATTTTTAAACACATTAATTAATGTAGCTCATTACTGCCAGCTGTTTAAGTCATATATTTAAAGTCCCCACAAAAGTCTTCAAAACATCTAAAATAGCTCATCAAAAAAACAAATAAAAACTTGAGAAGAGGGTCCGGCGGTCGGGGGGCCGAGCAGCACCTGTCATGTACAGTCAAGCCTCCTGCTGCGAAGGCCAAAGTTTATACCCAACAGCTGCCCTGAAGCACAGAGAGCCACTCCATGCCATGCAATTAACACCCGCAGGCCTCCGCACGCTCACAGCCACCTCTGACCTTTCCTTAATACCCTTCCAGAGGAGAATCTGAGGCCTTGAGTCTGTCCTTCACTGCCCTTCGCTCACACCTTCAACAACACTGACCATTATTAAGCTCATTCCTCATTTAAAGAGACAGTTCATCCAAAAATCAACATTCTGTCCTCATTCACTCATCCTCAAAACATATTAAAGTTGCTTTCTTCTGTTGAAGGTAAATAGAAGATATTTAGAAAAATGGTGTTTTTTCTTAATATGGAAGTCGATGGGCGGCAGAAATCAGCATTCTTCAAATTAGCTTACTTTGTGTTCAGCAGATTAAAAAAAAGATAATGGTTTGAAAACACATGAGGGAGAGTACGTGATGAGATTATTTTTAATTTTATGTGAACTGTCCCTTTAAGACAAGACACTGCAAGCTGCTTTCACACTTTTTTAAGGTGTCCTTGTTACAGTGTAACTATTCAATTAACTCCTGAGTATTGTTAATTATTACAAGCACTTGCTTAATTGTAATTACTAAAGTAAATATGCCTTAGATATGTAACAAAGACACCTTAAAATAAAGTGGTCCAAGTGATTTATTTATTTGTTTTATTTTCCTGGTCTGATGGATATACCAATTATTAATTTGTGTCAGTAGATACATATTCTTAAAGGCTATTTTTATTTTTATTTTCTAGTGCACTGAACCTAAATCTCCACTTCAGCAGCACTTATATAGACCAAACTTTATTAATATCTGTATTCCAAAGGTTTTGGGATACATTAAAACAATTTTTGTAAATATTTAAGCCTTTTTACCATTTTAAAGTATTATTTTTTCATTTATTTTCTAATTCAGTTACTAGTTTTTTCTATTTTATTATTATTTTATTTATGTATTTATTCATTCATTTATTATTTTCTAATTCAGTTACTATTTTATTTTTTCAATTTTGATTTATTTATGTATTTATTTATTCATTCATTTATTTTCTAATTCAGTTATTATTTTTTTCAATTTTATTTATTTCTGTATTTATTTATTCATTCACTTATTTTCTAATTCAGTTACAATTTTTTTAATTTTATTACTATTTTCTTTATGTATTTATTAATTAATTAATTCATTTATTTATTTATTTATTTTCTAAATAAATTACTAGTTTTTTTTATTTTCATACCATTTCACACCCGACTTCATCCAACATCAAACTTTTGTGCTAGAAATCTATTCATTAGCAAATTAGCTCATGTATATTTAAAAAAAAATCTAATTTGCATATTTAAACCATTTATAACACTTGTTCTACAAAAGAAAACAAAGGAGATCCTCAGAGACAACAATATTACGGCAAATTATGAAGACATCCATCCTGATCTGAGCTAGGAATGTAAGGGATACGGCGTGTGACCGTTTGGCTGGACAGTGTTGTGATTTTGGGACAAAAATAAAGCAGGATGCACATCATAACATTCTTTTATAATGACAAAAAGTAGACTTTGTGCAAATAAATATTACACATTATTGAGACAAATAAGCTGTGGGGACATGCTAGGGTTGTTTGTTTATTTATTGAATGAACAACATTTAATATGAAACAAATGATCATCAATTAATTAATAACAACATTAATTATAACATATCAATTATGTAATAAAACCAATTGTTCATAATAATACAACAACTATTTATAATAATACTAATTATTATACTAATTAAACCTTTTATAACACATGTTCTGCAAAGTAAATGTTTGCCATTCTTAATATAATCAAGCAACTGAAGAACAGTGAAAGGCATTCGTTTTTGTTTTTACCCTATTCACCTGAAGTGTCTTGCCTTAATGTATCATTATTTGTAGGTAAGCTGAATGAGGTCATGAGGTCATTCACCCTGACCTGGGAGGATTCTGGGTGCTTGATCAGCAGTTGGCCGTTATTGGCAGATCGAGTCGTGTGATTGGACGACGTTGCTCTGGCGAGCCGCGAAGAGATGCAATTTTCAGCATGTCAATGTGGGCAATTAAAAGTCGATGAAAAAGGCCAAGCCAATCAGCACTGTCTTCTTTCCTAATGGCTCCAGGTCAACCAATCAAAAACCAGCAGTGCATACTAAACAGACGTTGTGGCGGAAAACCAATGTTTTCAAGTCACACAGTATGACAGAGCGCTGAAAAGTGGAGACAAGGACGAAAAATGATTGCAACATCAGTATGCACCAATGTCAGCGTTACTATCAACATTGATAGACAGATTTAATAAAGCTGTGTAAATGTAAGGGAAAACGGAGTAAAGCTTTTTATCACACTCACAGACCACTTTATTAGGTACACCTTACTAGTGCCGGGTTGGACCCCCTTTTGTCTTCAGAACTGCCTTAATAATCGTGGCATACAGTAGATTCAACAAGGTACTGGAAATATTCCTCCGAGATTTTGGTCCATTTTGACATGATAGCATCACGCAGTTGTCAGCTGCACATCCATGATGCGAATCTCCCGTTCCACCACATGCCAAAGGTGTCCTTTGGATTGAGATCTGGTGACTGTGGAGGCCATTTGAGTACAGTGAACTAGAGCTGCACGATTTTGGCTAAAATGAGAATCGCAATTTTTTTTGCTTAAATAAACATCATGATTTTCTCACGATTCTGTAGATGTAAAATAAAGGTTAATATGTGTCGGCTAGTATTGTTATTTCAGAATACAACTATTCAAAATTCTGATGTTGAATTATTATGTTTGAGACATACAGTATGCTTGCAATCTGTCATTGACAACATAATTAGACCTTTTTTTCTACTGGTAAAATTAGACATTTGTCATTATCAGATTTCCTCTTGCATTATATTCAACATTATATAGGCTAGAGTAGTTAAACTGACACTGTTAAACATTTATTCTCATGCACAACACTCTGTGTTCGCTATGAAAGAAAAACATATTAAACGCTTGTTGTAATCATAACTCTAAAATGCGATATGATTATTTAAATGATGTGCGTCACGTGCTTTCAGTTTCCTTTTCACTGCTAAGTGCGGTTCATACTGAACATCCCGCGCGGCTCCCAAACGATCGATCTGTGCCATAAACTGAACGTTATTTAAAACTTTATTACCTGTTATTTACAGCCTATGCAAGTTCTGTTCACTAAAGTAGCATCATTAACAGGTGCGCACGCCCTCTCTGTGGTAACAGCTACCGGTCAGCAGCTCACGTCACGTGTGTTTTCGCGGCCGTGAATACATTATTACAGGAAGACAAAAATGACATGTTTGGGTGAATTATACCTTATAAATACAGTATGTGACTCTTTCAACACCATTTGGAGGTGTCCACATTGCTGAACATTGTATGTGAAACAACGTGAAGACTTGTGCGGCCGCCTTTACTTCTCTCCTGAACTTGAAAATATGATTGGCAGAATCTTATAAATGCTGGTTTAAGATCGTCTAGGGGGACGAATCGAGATCGCGATCTTTTTACGATTAATTGTGCAGCTCTACAGTGAACTCATTATCATGTTCAAAAAAACAGTCTGAGATGATTCGCGCTTTATGACATGGCGCATTATCCTGCTGGAAGTAGCCATCAGAAGTTGGGTACACTGTGGTCATAAAGGGATGGACAAGGCATTTGCGCCCACAGAACTGCCGCTCTCTGGATATTTTCTCCTTTTCGGACTGGGCATGAGATTAATTAACATGTTCACAATTATAAAATCACTTTATTTAAATAATTTATTGTTTTTTGTTTATTGCTTTATTTTGTTTATTTTGCTACCAGTCACCAGAATATATATATATATATATATATATATATATATATAAATATGATTAAATTTTTTTTTTAATTTATTTATTTATTGTTTTTTATTTATTTATTGTTTTGTTTATTGTGCTACCAGTTAACAGAAAATATATAGCTTTTTATATATTTATTCATTCATTCATTCATTCATTTATTTATTTCTATTTATTCATTGTTTTTTTCTGTTCTGTTTTGTTTTGTTTAATTTATTGTGCTACCAGTTATTACCGTACATCCTCACAAGCTATACAGGAATTAACCTAAGTTTTACCCATTTATCCTTGCTTGCAGAGCAGCTCAAGTAAAAGTGGCACATCTTACCCCACTCTCCTTTATCTGCAGAAGTGTGTGCCGCGGGCTGCACCAGCTGTGATCACCACATCTTCAGTGTGTCAGCAAGCACATACAATGCATCTGTGCTGCTCTATTTCTTCACGGCGTCATTTTTTCCCCCCGTCTTCTGCCCCATTCCTAACTCAACCTCCCCACCCTGCCTTCCTTTCTCTGGTAACACTCAAAAAAACCACGTCTGTCTGCTTCACTCGCAGACCATATAAACGGCCTAATGTCTTCCTCTGTTTTCAAAGAGCAAAAACTAGCAGTCAGAGCCAAGACGAGGCTTTTTAGGCTGACAGAAGTAGTAAATTGAAGAGAAAGCAAGAGTGTACTTCTGCATGAGGCAGCACTCTGGAAATATATGTATATTATATTTGCTGATAGATGAAACAATCTGGGACATCCGTATGTATCAGGAACAACCATCAGACAGCAATTGTGTGGCGCGCAATTCTAAATCAATCCTGAGGAACGATTCGGTCGGCACTGCGAAATGAACACTTCCAAGGGCTGTTTGTCACCAAATGAAACATTTCTGAAAATATGCCCTGCCGTAACTCAAGGCATACTGTATTTCATTCATGACAGTTTGGGAAAAGTAAATCAAACACCAAGACAGTGAAAAGGCGAAACAGATAGAAGATCTTTTCCAAATCATACCGAGCTGCTGAATGTATCAGCCCTACGAAGGCAGCTTCCTAAATAGAGTGAAAACACACAAATGAGGGATTTGGAACACTCTATATAAGCACAAAGTCATCAAAAACGAAACTCATTTCAATCTACCCCTTGATATACTCGATGTGATATTAAAAAATGTTTGCCAATATACTTTAGCGTAAAAGTAAAACGTTTATAGGATTTTTTTTTTTCTACAATAACTGCATTTAGTGTTTTTATTTCAATTTATCTACAGTTATAAATTGCATAATCCCACAAGATCCTACAATGAATTCAAAAGCATAATTAAATAAAAAAATAATAATATGGAAAACCGTAAATTTACACTTATTAATTTACATTAACCCTTTGAAATGTATGATCACACCGGTGTGATCAGTCTTGACTTGTTTCTTGCACCGAGTCAAACGTGCATGGCACTTCTCATAAATCCCAATTTATCTGTGTTTTCAAACAAATAACATTTATTTTAGGATTCAGATATGTAAGTACTAGCAAACCATAACATTTATTGTTTGTAAAATGTTGTTGTCTATGGAGATGCTATGGATAATACTATTTTATTTTTAGATCTATTTTTAGACAGATTGAGTGTTTTGTTTGTATTATCAGATACACACTGTTTAGGTTACTAGAACGTTTACTCTATTCTTTTCCCAGTTAAACAGCCCCTTACTTTCATGTATTTCAGAAGAAGTTGATCAATTAACATGTTGTAAATCTAGCAGCTGTAATCTTTCCACAGGCTAACATGGCGGTGCCCATCACCCATCATACTGTAGATCAAATAATATGATTATTAATGAGCTGTTTAAATGACCTAAAACAAGTTCTTACATATATCTGAGAATCAGAATATAAGATATTTCACAATATAATTAGGACGTGTGTCAATATTTGCAGAAAAAGGAAGACAGAAGCAAAAAACAATATAGACAAATCATAGGGCTGCAGTGTGTCATGTGATAAACTTGACATGTCGCTATGGAAACGTTAAAAGAACACTCCACTTTAAAAAAATAATTAATTAAAATTAAGGCAAATTTTACAACTCCCACAGAGGTAAACTGTTGAGATTTACCAGTTCTTAATCCATTCAGCTGATCTCAGTGTCTGGCAGAAGCACTTTTAGCTTAGCTTAGCATAAATCATTGAATCAGATTAGACCATTAGCATCTCAACCAAAGAGTTTCGTTAAAGTTCCTATTTAAAGCTTGACTCTTCAGTAGTTAAATCGTGTACAAAAAATAAATTTAGTTAATCTAGTAAAAATAAAGTTGCTATCTTCTGAGCCGATATGGCTAGGAACTATATTGACCAAAGTTAGCCGATTTTCAGGCACTGCAAAACATCATTGCACTTGCTACAGCCATGGTATGGCAGCAAAGTTCTTTGATTATTATGCTGGAATGAGACTATCGAAAGTATTCCGAAAGTATTTAATGAACTTAAAACTTACGTGTGAACGAGTTTATTTAACTTAAATTTAGATCAACTATGTGTAATAGTTACAGATACCCCAGCACCTATGATGCTGTACAGAAAATATTTCCTGAAACTTAAAAAGTACATCGCATTTTCCCTCAGATTGAGCATTTCTGACATCAAAATGCATTGAATTCTGTCTAGTATATATGTGATGATGCCTTAGAATAAGACAAAATACAGCATACACTCCAAATGTATTTCTGCAGCTTGTACAAACTAGTTATTTAAAATTAGTTGAATCAACACAATTCTTGATTTTGTTAGGGACAACTTAATTGTTTTATCATATAAACTAGAAATTCCAACAGTTCAGTCAAAGCAGGGTGAATCGGCTTTCAGCTACTACGCCCCTCGCTGCTGGAATCAACTCCCAGAAATGATCAGATGTGCTCCAACATTAGGGACATTCAAATCCAGACTGAAAACACATCTGTTTAGCTGTGCCTTTACTGAATGAGCACTGTGCTACGTCCGACAAATCGCACTGTTATGTTTTTGTCTTCTTATTCATTCTTTTACAACCTGTTTTAACATATTTTTATCTGTTTTTATCTGTTTTTTATTATCTGTTTTTATTTTTTCTTACACTTGTCTTTTTTATTCCTGTTTATGTAAAGCACTTTGAATTGCCACTGTGTATGAAATGTGCTATATAAATAAACTTGCCTTGCCTATGCTGAATCTGATAACAACTTAATTCTTTTATGTTGAATCCACTTAAATTTGTAAAAACATTTAACAAAAATACACTGTAAAAAATGCAGGGTTCCACACAATTCCTTCATGCTTATCGGCAACACAAGTTAACGTAATCGTTTTCAGAATTCAGAATTGTGTTGGTTCAACTCATATTAAATAAGTATTTTTAACAAGCAGCAAAAGTATTTTTTAGTGTAATCCAGCTGTTTATATTTTGAAGCCCATTTTTCTGACTTAAAATGCTCCCTCAGTAGGAAGCACACTAGGTTTTGGAAGCAAGCAACTGTGACTGAAAGATTCAAGATGTAGTATTCCCTGCATGCAAGACGTTGAATCATCAAATACAGCCAAGATCAGACATTTCTGGAGTGAAATGAATGAAAAAGACATTTCGTCAGCTATCTCTCTCTGTCTGGCAGCCTGGCTGAAGGTATCTCCCGTAGATGCATGCCATAGTCTCCTGCTGTGCCGACTCTCTGAGAGCCAGAATCAATGTAATGATCTTTGTCTAATCAATGTTTCATTACTAGCATGAGATATCGCATGCACAGTTTACTAAGAGCTGCCAGGAGGGTCTTATTGTTATATATTGGCAAGCCATGCATGAATCAACCCAGAAAGCCCTGGCTTAACCCGCTAATCGTTCTTTAAGACTGTCTGATAATTTACTGTCATCTTAAAAGGTTCCAATGGTTAAGCTATAAATAGGTATTGTAAACGCTTTTGGTTGCCTAACATCTTTCAGGTACCTCGCTTGTAAATTACTCTCTCTAAAGTAACATTAACAAACTACATCATCTCGGAGACATCTCGGATAACTATCAATCCTTCCTTAAAACAACAAAGCAGTTTAACAGTTTTAAGGCTGAACAATAAATTCTGGTGGCTCTCAGGTAGCACAGTCTGGTGACTTCAATTATGTGGGAAATACTAGGGAAATACTGGGAAAATATCCGATATGGGATATTGTTGTAGATATATATATATATATATATATATATATATATATATATATATATATATATATATATATATATATATATATATATATATACAGTTAAAGTCAGAATTATTAGCCCCAATTATTTTTCCCCAATTTCTGTTTAACGGAGAGAAAACATTTTCAACACATTTCTAAACATAATAGTTTTAATAACTCATTTCTAATAACTGATTTATTTTATCTTTGTCATGAATACAGTAATTAATATTTGACTATATTTTTCAAAACTCTTCTATACAGCTTGAAGTGACATTTAAAGGCTTAACTAGGTTAATTAGGTTGACTAGGCAGGTTAGGGTAATTAGGCAAGTTATTGTATAACGATGGTTTGTTTTGTAGACTTTAAAAAAAATATATATAGCTTAAAGGGGGTAATAATTTTGACCTTTAAAGGGTTTTTAAAAATTAAAAACTGCTTTTTTCTAGCCGAAATAAAACAAATAAGACTTTCTCCAGAAGAAAAAAAATTATCAGACATACTGTGAAAATTTCCTTTGCTCTGTTAAACATCATTTGGGAAATATTTTAAAAAGAAAAACAAATTCTAAGGGGGGCTAATAATTCTGACTTCAACTGTATATATATATATATATATATATATATATATATATATATATATATATATATATATATATATACATACATACATACATACATATATTTATTAGGGGTTGCACCGACTAGTCGACTAGTCGACTTTTATGCTTTGCTGTGATGCTTTTTAATTGACGTCAACAAAGATTCACGTGAAAATCGTAAAACAGATGCCAGTTATGTCTCTCCAAATACCCTAGAGCAGAAGATAGCCAATTACGTTTACACAACGATGGAAAAGTAATGTGATTGGCTGTTACCCTCTGCGAACCATAGACGTGGACATATTTTGTGAATGAACTGTGAAGTGTGCAGAAACCATGTATGCAGCCACGGAGATGTGACAAACTTCACAGCATGTGTAAACATCATCTCAGGTGAATGTGGTAATGATGTGCAGTGAGGAGACGTATGATAACCAAGATGAGCCAGTAACCGTGAAAAACGCCCGACTTGAGCAGGATTTTGAGCAGCTTTCTAGTGCGCACCATCATAGTGGTAAAATATGCATCTGAGCAAGACTATGACAGTGTTATAAGGCTTAACGTTATAGCCTAGCCTTTGTCTTTCGTGCGTTATGTTATGAAATAACTTTCCACGAATCTGTGTGCTGACAATGTATGCATTACATCTGCACTAAAATATCTGTTATTGTTACATTCTTACAATAACGTGTAATGATCAATGTGTTGACTGCATTTATTTAGCGGTAAAATTAGCCAATATTAACGAAATGAAAGTGTTGACAGTGGATTTGTTTTGCACTAAAATTAGTCATTGGTAATGTCGCAATGTTTTTGCAACGTGTTATACGCTGTCAAATAGCATGTGTATTTTGTGTAAATAAATCACAAATTGTGGGATGTTGCATCTTTTGTTTTATTGATGACGTCACCAGCAAATAGTCGACGTCAACTCAACTTTGATTCCAAAAATCTAAAGTCGTTCAACCCCTAATATATACAGTATATATACAGTATATATACAGTATATATATATATCTATATCTATATATATATATACACACACACACACACAGTATATATATATATATATATATATATATATATATATATATATATATATATATATATATATATATATATATATATATATATATATATATACATACATACATGCATACATACATACATATATATATATATATATATATATATATATATATATATATATATATATATATATATATATATATATAAACTTTGTTGTGCAACATCAAAAGTATATAACAACCAAACAAAAATCTATACCATGAGCGAATGCTAATTAAACCATCTATGTGATCACTGGTTTGTTTCTAACAGATGAATTTGTCAATACTTTCGTTCATGCCTGAAAGAAGAAATGAGATGCAGTTTTCCCGTCGACAGCATGACGTGCGCTGAATTCTAAGAAACACAAATAAATCACTCTCCATCCTCCTGCTTTTCTGTTTCCTTCGATTAAGTTGTAGAGCGACAGAGAAAAAGGGCAAGTAGAGAACACTCGATTACTGATTCAAAAGCAACAAATAATCAAAATAAGTGGATGACGTTGACGTGTTTGAACGATTTATCACTCAGAAGGCCCTTCATTTCAATAATAAAATATATAAATAAATAAAATAGTCTCGCTCCCTGTTGTTTTGGTAAACCGGATCTCGTCAGGAACCCAAAAGCTGCCCGCTGTGAAGAAGAAAAAAAACCTCACTGACGTGACACTGATGAACAAACTATCAAACAACAAGGAAAATTAAGAGGGATAATCATCATTCTAGTGCGCAGGTGTTGACAGCGCAGCTCAATCATTTCCCTGTGACACTTTCAAAGGAAAATAAGATTACGAATTCTCCATTGTGCTGCCAACCATCACCGCCTTTCGGCTCTGGCGCTCTTATGTTCGACAAAGGACATTATTAAAAGCAAAACCTCCGTCGCGAGCTTCCCTAAAGTTTGCACGTCTAATTATCATCCGTATCTGCTGCAAAGATTCACAGCAGCACTCGCTAGAAAGAGAAAACTGATGAAAGACAAAGGCAGGAGAGAACAGAGGACGATATACACTTTGATGCGCACACATTTTGCCAAGTCGTATCTCCGAACGTCTTGTCACATTTCCATTACTTTTTGAGTGCTTTTTTTCCAAAGTCGACAGTGCGGGAGACTGATGTAAATCTCTGGTGGGTGTATTTGCTGTCTTCAACAGACTCAGTGTAGTTTAGTAAAAAAAAAAAAAAAAAAAAAAAAAAAAAAAAAAAAAAAACGTTTAGAGGATTATTCAGCGTCTTCTTGTGGTCTAGACTTGCCTTGATACCTATAAAAGGTAAATAGATCAGATGGTTTATCGCCAGTTTTGCTGTTGTTGTTTATACTAGTGTGTTTTTGTCTTATTACACACAAGTATTGTTACGGTTACGCTAAGGCCCCAATACACTGCACTCAAAAAATTACTTTTGCTGCTTGTTCAATCTACTTATTCAATATGAGTTGAACCAACAAATTCTTAAGGTTTTTTGGGGGCAACTTCATGTTTTATGTTTAATCCATTTAAATTTGTAAAAAAAAAGTTAACTTAATTTGTGTAGGGACAACATGAAGGAATTAAGTGGAACCCAGCATTTTTTACAGTGTATACATCAAACGAAATCGGAAAAACAACTGTAATTACGTCTAATTTGGCCTTCGACAGTTCTCTTTGAATTCGGCAGTTGAAAACATCCTACTTTTGGAGGGATTACGTTTTGACTCCAAAACACCTTTAAGCTGCCATTGGTCAGTTACGTTTACGTCATCGATGGGTGTGTTCTGGAACTACGTCTAATTTTGGTGTTCATATATTTTTGGAACAATTTCTCATTCCAAGAAAGTCAGACAGAACATCATCAACCTGCACAAACTGGAGAGTCAAGTAGCAGACATGGGTTTTACGAAGCAGAGCAGATGTTTTACAAAACTTTTCTTTTCCCGCAGACGCCATTGTTGTGTATAATGTTCGAAAACACTATACAATATCACTCAGCCTTTTCAAATTTCCTTTTGCTCTGAAACAAAAAAGTTTGTTCTTGCATTTTGTTTCAAGTGTAGCATTTTGAAAATGCTTTTAGTTAGGAAATGCGTGTGTTTCATTGATTGTCAACGGTCTGAAACACAAACTTTTGGCAAGGTTACCCACAACTGCTATCTGATTTGTATTCTGGACTACTGCGTATTATTCCCTGATTTGTCAAGCCACTCTCATATTCTATTTCAAAAGAATATTAAAAGAATAAAAAATAAGAGGTATGAGAACTAAAACGAAGAAGTAAAATCATTAAAAAACAAATTAAAATGTGTTAAAACAGCTAGAAAGAAAGAAAGAAAGAATGGGTGTGATTTGTCAAACGTACCACAGAGCTCATTTGTTAAATGAACAGCTAAACAGATGTGTTTTGAAGTTGTGATTTAAATGTGCCAACTGTTAGAGCACATCCGATCACTTCTGAAAGTTGAATCTAGTCGATACACTAGACTATTTTTGGAATATTGTTAGACGACTATTAGATTTCCACTCAAGTTTAGACTTATTTTAACCAAGACATCAATGTTTTGATGTCTGTTAGATGTCTATAAGACGTCTTTTAAACACAAAATGCTTGCTGGGTAACTAAATCAACTCTGAATTATTCGGAAGTAATCCAAGAAAAGTATTCACTCTCACACAAATCCATTACGTAAGCATCTCCTAGAAAATCATAATAATAAAACAGTGCCATACACCAGATTACAGTCAAGTATATCAGCTAGAATCTACTTTCAGAAGTGATTTGAGTGTGCCGACTGTTGGAGCACATCTGATCACTTCTGAAAGTTGAATCTAGTCGATACACTTGACTATTTTTGGAATATTGTTAGACGACTATTAGATTTCCACTTAAATTTAGACTTGTTTTAACCAAGACGCCAATGCTTAGATGTCTATAGGACGTCTTTTAAACACAAAATGCTTGTTGGGTAACCAAATCAGCCCTGAATTATTCTGAAGCAATCCAAGTACAGTATTTTCTCTAACACAAATCCATTACGTAAGCATCTCCTAGAAAATCATAATAATAAAACAGTGCCATACACCAGATTACAGTCAAGTATATCAGCTAGAATCTACTTTCAGAAGTGATTTGAGTGTGCCGACTGTTGGAGCACATCTGATCACTTCTGAAAGTTGAATCTAGTCGATACACTTGACTATTTTTGGAATATTGTTAGACGACTATTAGATTTCCACTTAAATTTAGACTTGTTTTAACCAAGACGCCAATGCTTAGATGTCTATAGGACGTCTTTTAAACACAAAATGCTTGTTGGGTAACCAAATCAGCCCTGAATTATTCTGAAGCAATCCAAGTACAGTATTTTCTCTAACACAAATCCATTACGTAAGCATCTCCTAGAAAATCATAATAATAAAACAGTGCCATACACCAGATTACAGTCAAGTATATCAGCTAGAATCTACTTTCAGAAGTGATTTGACTGTGCCGACTGTTGGAGCACATCTGATCACTTCTGAAAGTTGAATCCAGTCGATACACTTGACTATTTTTGGAATATTGTTAGACGACTATTAGATTTCCACTTAAATTTAGACTTGTTTTAACCAAGACGCCAATGCTTAGATGTCTATAGGACGTCTTTTAAACACAAAATGCTTGTTGGGTAACCAAATCAGCCCTGAATTATTCTGAAGCAATCCAAGTACAGTATTTTCTCTAACACAAATCCATTACGTAAGCATCTCCTAGAAAATCATAATAATAAAACAGTGCCATACACCAGATTACAGTCAAGTATATCAGCTAGAATCTACTTTCAGAAGTGATTTGAGTGTGCCGACTGTTGGAGCACATCTGATCACTTCTGAAAGTTGAATCTAGCTGATACACTAGACTATTTTTGGAATATTACTAGACATCTATTAGATTTCCACTCTAGTGTGAGTTACGATTTTCAGCTATTTTTGGAATATTACTAGACTACTACTAGACACATTCTCTCTCACACAAATCCATCGCGAAAGAATCTCCTACACTGAGTCACTGAGTCAAATGAGTCATTGGATTTACTGTATTTTTAAGGTAAGTGGCTGCAGTTTTTATGGGCTGAAATACAAACAAATTAAGTTGAACGTTACTCAAATTTAACTGGTTTGTTTAAATTTGCAACCACTTACCTTAAAAATATAGTAAATCCAATGAATCACCTTTTCAGTGTAGTAAACTATAATAATAAAACGGTGTCATACAGCAGATTACCCATTACTTGACTGCATGCTGCAAGTACTGGTGACCCTACTGACCCGGTCGTATGCCAATTTATCAACTCCAAGTGATTTTGACACCTAAGCGATACAGTGTGAGAGGCTAAAAGGTTACACCATCTACCTTTCCCTGGTATTATTCCTCCCTCATGAGTTATATATCTGTTTTTTTGGCTTCATCTCTGCATGGCACATTTTCACCACAGGAAAGACATAAGTCACCCATAACTCTGATGGAGATAGTGAGTGTCTGCACTTATCTGATGGATTGAACTGTCCATAACTCACAATTTATCATTTAAAACAAGAATGAATATATAAAGTGAATAAATTAGAACTGTATTAATAAAAACAGAGCAAAACAAGCTGGTCTTCCAGCCGTGACGGTATAAACCCTGCAGCGTGGGCCTTATTAGCAGCAGGATGGAGAGCAGCAGGTCTCTGTCTCCATACAAATCCCCACACAAACACACAGCAAACACACGCCGTGCCCCCACCTTCACCCAGGCCTGTCCCATCCATCACGCAGCAGGTTAATGGGCACACACACACAAGTCTCCGGCCCCTAGTCCCAATGTTTGAAGCTCATAGCTCAAATCTGTCATGGCCAAGTCAGCGCTAACAGAAGAACACTGTTAAAATCCATTACCACATTCCTGTTGGCGGACCAAACTAACTGGCTGTGCTGAACTCCACACAATAAAGCACTTAACACAAGACTAATACTAAAATAAACAGCAGGAGAATGTGTCGGATTAGAACGCAGACTGAAAAGGAAGTAGATAGATGGAGAGATAGAAGGAATGAGAACGACATGAGAATTTATAACATGACAACAATTGGATGGATGGATGGATGAGGGATGCAACGATTATAGATTTTGGTTGTGTGATTATAGTCTGAGGAATAATCATGGTTTTGTGCTATCACAAATATTATGCATTCATTAATTTCAAAACACAGAAGCCTTTACGATTAATTAACTGTGAGGAATTAAAGAACGGTAATTAGTGAAATCGGTTAATCCTTGCATCCCTAGGTTGGGTGTATGGATGGATGGATAAAGGATAGATGGATGGGTAAAGGATAGATGGATGGATGGATGGATGGATGGATGGATGGATGGACAGATGGATAAAGGATAGATGGATGGATGAATGGATGGATAAAGGATAGATGGATGGATAAAAGATAGACGGATGTATGGATGTATCTATGAAGGATAGATGGATGGATGGATGGATGGATGGATAAAGAATAGATGGATGGATGGATGGATAAACAATAGATGGATAGATAAAAGATAGATAAAAGAGATGGATGGATGGATGAATGGATGGATGGATGGATGGATGGATGGATGGATGGATAAAGGATAGATGGATGGATGGATGGATGGATGGATGGATGGATGGATGGATAAACGATAGATGGATGAATGGATGAATGGATGGATGGATGGATAAAGGATAGATGGATGAATGGATGGATAAAGGATAGATGGATGAATGGATGGATGGATGGATGGATAAAGGATAGATGGATGAATGGATGGATGGATGGATGGATAAAGGATAGATGGATGAATGGATGGATGGATGGATGGATAAAGAATGGATGGATGGATGGATGGATGGATGGATGGATAAAGGATGGATGGATAAAGGATAGATGGATGGATGGATGGATGGATGGATGGATTGATGGATGGATGAATAAAGGATAGATGGATGGATGAATGGATAAAGGATAGATGGATGGAAAAAGGATAGATGGATGGATGGATGGATGGAAGGATAAAGGATAGATGGATGGATAAAGGATAGATGGATGGATAAAGGACAGATGGATGGATAAAGAATAGATGGATGGATGGATGGATGGATAGATGGAAGGATAAAGGATGGATGGATGGGTGGATGGATAAACGATAGATGGATAGATAAAAGATAGATGGATGGATGGATCGATGGATGAATAAAGGATAGATGGATGAATTTATGGATGGATGGATAAAGGATAGATGGATGAATGGATGGATGGATAAAGGATAGATGGATGGATAAAGAATGGATGGATGGATGGATGGATAAAGGATGGATAGTTGGATGGATGGATGGATGGATTAATGGATGGATGGATAAAAATAGATGGATGGATGGATGGATGAATGGATGGATAGATAGATAGATAAAGAATAGATGGATGGATGGACGGATAAAGGACAGATGGATAAAGGATAGATAGATAAAGGATAGATGGATGGATGGATGGATAAAGGATAGATGGATGGATAACGATAGATGGATGGATAAAGAATAGATAGACAGACAGACAGACAGACAGACAGACAGACAGACAGACAGACAGACAGACAGACAGACAGACAGACAGACAGACAGTAATAGAAGACAATACACTGCAAAAATACTTTCCTTACCAAGAGTATCTAGTCCAAATACCTAAATCAAAAAGAATTTTCTAGACAAGCAAAAAAATATGGTCTTGTTTTCAGAAATAAGATGGTTTATGTCATAAAACATCTATGAACAAAAAAAAATTTAAGAAAACTAAAACTAAAAAAAAAGTTAAATAATCTGCCCTCGGGAAAAGTAAAAAAAAAAACAACTTGCCTTTGCATTGAAATAAGATTATATTGCTCACCCCTCTGGCAATTTATTTTGATAGTTTTCAAGAAAATTGACTTAATTTTTACCCGAAAACAAGTCAATATGAAAATGCTTCCTCTTTTAGGAATTTTTAGATCTTTGGACTAGAAACAAAGACAAAAAACAAAGTAAAAAAGTCTTATTGAGAGGTGGTAGAAACATGACGAATTGTAAAACAATAGAACAACAAAACTAAGACAAACAGATTTGTTGTAAAACGTCAGAAAAATATTTGATTACAAAATGTCAATCAATCAAGAGGGATTTTTCTATCTCGTTTTCTAAATCAGTTTCTGTCCAATCTCTTCTTTGAAGCTCACTTTAACAGAGCTGTTAAAAAAACTCCAAAAAGGAAATAAAAATGAGCAAAGAGAAGATCAAGGCATGAGAAGATGGAAAAGAGAATTATTAATGACGCCTGTGTTTCAGTAGGAGTTCGTTCACAGTTAAAAGAGTCAAACAAACCCACTGGCGAATGTAAATGAGCCGAATCATTCATACACACTCCTGATCAGACTACTGGACACAAAGAACATTTAATAATTTTACTTGATTACACACACACATACAGGCATATGTGGTTTATGAGGTCAATGTGACTTTTTGGTGGTTTACGGGGACATATCCGTACCAACATCGGTTTATGAGGACTCTCTATAGGCGTAATGCAGAGGGGGTCAAAACTCAGTCCTGGAGGGCCGGTGTCCTGCATAGTTTAGCTCCAACTTCCTTTAACACACCTGCCTGGAAGTTTCTAGCATACCTAGAAAGAGCTTGACTAGCTGGTTCAGATGTGTTTAATAGGGGTTGGAATTAACAGCCCTCCAGGACCGAGTTTGAACACCCCTGGCGTAATGTGTTTGATAAAGAAAAAACGTAATTTTAAATGAGGACACAAGGCATGTCTTCATAAATCACCTCAATTTTGTAATACCTAGATCATCCCCATGTCATTATAGATATTTCTGTCCTTGTAAACCACCAAAACCAGTACACAAACACGCAAACATGGGCACATCCCATAGATGTAATGAAATTTGTACTGTACAGATTTTTATTCAATCTCTCTACTCCAACCCTTCCCCTAAACCCACCACTCACAAGAAACATTAGAAATTTTTACATTTCCAAAATACTTCTGTTTGCTTTATGAGCCTTTTTCATTATGGAGTCCAAAAAAACGCCCCCTGGAATTGCTAAACTTGTAGGGACATTCAAGGTATACACGCACAAAGCAGCCCACTTAATGTTGAACTCCACATATATCCCTCTACCTCACCACGAACCTTGACCCCTGTGTTTCCACTAACTTCAGCCACCATTTCGGGCATGACATCATGACCTCTATGGTCCAATGTGACACCTGAAGCACAGCGGCCCTACAGCTGTCACCCCTGACCTCAAACACACACGTGCGCACACACACATCCATCACATCAATAACAGCAAGTGTGTTCTGAATTCCAAGTGGCCGAAGACTTTTATGGTGTCTAGTTTGTAAGGATCGAGGCAGCAGACAGCAGCGCTAAGTGGAGAGGGACCCCAACTGACCCCTGATGGGGGAGAGAGCCGTCAATCAGCGGAGCAATTTATCCTAAAACACCAAAACATCTTGGGCAAACCTATTCACTCATGACACACACATGCACGCACACACACACACACACACTCAGTCTCTCTCTCGTTCACACAAGCACACACACACCTAATTAAGCCAGGATGCTTGGACAACTTTTCTCTGATTGTAACTGGGAATGTCATGTGGATGTGGATATGATATGTGTGTGGTTGTCATAGCAGGCCATTACAGTCCTGCCATTTCTAAAAAATAAATAAATAAATCACATATGACACATAGACACACTCACATGTGGACACGTACAATTCCAACATCTCTCCAATACTGTATAGTTTCAATATTAATTAGACACAAACGTAATATGTGGGGCAAAGAGGAGGTGTCTCAATTTGGTTAAATGTATATATATATATATATATATATATATATATATATATATATATATATATATATATATATATATTATATGTATATTAGGGTTGTCACGATACTGGAATTCGGTACCGATTGGTACTGAAATTTTAAAAACGTCCATTTCCCGTTAACATATGAGCGCTGTTGAGCACGTTCCTAAACACATCACATTGATCAGCTGGTTTGTCTATAAGCTGACATATGAGCTATCCGCTGATGAATCGCAGCTTTAAAATGCTCCAGTGTCCCTGTATCTGTGGTTACACTCAGTAAACAGCGGTGAGTTCGGTGAACTGATTACCTTCATGGCCAATCACAGACATTTCTGTTGAGCATGTGATCACAATGGCAAATCAGCACTGTTTAAGAATGCGCTCAACCGTTAGCGGGAAACGGACATTTTTAAAATTTCAGTATTATTTGGTAGCGGATTCCAGTATCGTCACAACCCTAAAATATAGATACATTTCATATACATAGAAAGCATATTAAATGCAAGTAAACTGACAGCTTTAATGTTTCATTTATGACCATAACGTCACAATATGAGTAAAAAAATCTGTGTTATATTTCAGTGTAACATTTATTTACGCTAAATAATGAAAGAACATATTTATTTTGATCTATAATTTTTAAAACATATCAAAGTATAAGTGATCGTTCTAAATTTGCTTATATTTTAAATGAATGAAAGTTTCTCATTAAAACTAGATATATAATGATTTTATTAGCTTATTAATAATTTATGGAAACTTTTATGTTTAAGTGTAGTATTTATATATTGTTTTATTACTAATCATAGATATATACACTAGATATCGCATACGGACCCTGAGCATGCGTCAATAGCGCCACCACATTTGTACAGTGCTCCCAGGATAAATGCCATTCAACTGCACTCAGTCAAGACTAAAGCCAATGTGAAGATGCTAGACTTTTGTGCTGTGTACAGGTATAGTAACGAGCAAACAAAGAAAAAGCAAAAAGGCAGAGCATTTCATAGGTAAGATTTCCTTTTTTTTGTTTTTGTATGTTACGAACTTTTATGCTAAACAAGTAACGTTATTGATGATAATACAGTCACTTACTGCACTGACCATAAGGCAAAGTAGCACCAACGTGCACTAAATACTAGGTTTATGCTAGTTTTGTTTAATGAAATCAACAAACAATGTAAATAAAATATAATAACAAGATACTGTGGTGCCAGAAACGAACGTTAGTTTTTGAAGTAACTTATAAGGGTGCCTGATAGCATAACAGTGCCTGCGGATATGCGAATATGCACAGGGATATCCATGGTTCACACGAGTCATTCATAACAGGGATTCATTCACAAACGAATCACTCCCTCTATTAGAATTAGAAGTGAAAGCAGGAGACGGGGTGTGTTTCAGGACATGGATTAGATCAAATTTAACAGGGAGGGAAGATAATACATTTCCATGTACACAATCAAATGCTCTTTGTCGGCAATGCCTGTGCGATCACGTATCTATCAACATAGAAAAGTGATGTATAATTATAATTTTCGTAATTTAAAAAAATATTGGCATACTGACCACCGGAAAAAACTCTCGATCATATAAATGTATATACACTGTAAAAAAAAAATCCTGGTTGCCTTACATTTTTAAGCTGAATCAATATAACCTTATGAGTCCATTGAACTTAAATTATGTTAAACTGACTTAAAACTGCTTGCATAACTTAAAAAATTAGGTTAGAACATGATTAACTTAATTTAATAAGTTACAATGAACTAAAAACATTTGCTGTCACGACTAATTGTTCATATAATTTTTTACAGTGTATATATATATATACACATATATATATATATATATATATATATATATATATATATATATATATATATATATACACACACACACACACACACACACTGCACCTTGGTCCCACCTTCATTTCAAAGGAGCGCTACCCTGTACTAAAATGGCAGCTCTATTGACGCATTCTTTCTAATAGACAACAACAGCGTAGGCGACATCTAATGTAAATATCTATGGTTACTAATTAATTTTTTATATATAGTTTTAGTTAAAAACACATTTTCCTACATCTAAACAATCATTCCCTACAAGACGTTCCGTATTTTACATTTACATTGTCTTTCCCTTTCCAGAATATTCACACAGTCTATACAGATTGTTTTCATTAGTTTTTTTTTTCTGAGAGAGATGTGAAAAGTTGATAAACAATGCAATTCCCATCATTTCAGAATTCCAGATTCACATCGGAAGGGGGGAGGAGGGGATTCCAGAATGCCAGAAATCAGGGTTCATCCCATATTCCAGAGGTGTAATCCCGTGTCGGAGATAATAGGAGGGACCTGTGATCTCAGCTCACAATCCTGCATAGATATGTATATACTGTATATTCTCTCTGTCAAATGGGAATTCAGGTCAAGTATTAATTGCTCCTGTCAGCCGGCTGGAGGAACTGTGGACAGCATGGGAATCTCTCTTTGTTTTTCTTTAATCATGGGAGTTGGACTCCGCACATAAAAAACAGGAGATGTATTAGTTTTGCTCCAGTTGGAAGCAAACGGAGCTCCTGCTTCACACACAGGCAAATACCGAGGGTTTCCAGCCTTTTCTCTCCTCCCATGCGACTTCCCGTTTTCCCTACGGACGCTAAAGTCCCTCTCGGCTCTTAGATAAATGGCCTTGTCTTCACGGAGAGCTTCTAATTAGTCTCCATCTTGCATTTTATAAGTTTCCTCCCCCATGAACTCTTGATGTAAAGCTTTTCAGATCCCATGTGCTCCACAGATCGAAGGAGGATACCAGCACAGGGTTGCTATTATTAGCTATGGGGTTATTCTGAGTCAACTGTGCCTATTAATGATATGACAATTAGTGGAAAAGCCGAATAGAATAAATAAAGCAAAGAGTGAAAATGGAAAAACTAGACACTATAAATAATTAAGACTGCATCTTTGCGTTTAGTCTGAATAAATATTTGTTATGAGATTATCATTAGGCATTTTGTTTAATATCTGTGGTTTATATTGAGGTTTGAAAAAGATTACAGTATTTGTTTTATTCTACAGGTCTGATAATATTATTATTATTCATCATACATCATTATTTTAAATTTCAAATAAAAATATTGTCTTTAAAGCATTACTTTTCCAGAAATATTTATTTTGTTATATTATATTATATTATATTATATTATATTATATTATATTATATTATATTATATTATATTATAAATACTTACTATTATATTACTAGATATTTGTTTTCTAATTCTTTATTTTTGGTGGTTTAAATTTATTTTTATTGTATATTATAGTTAATTAAAGGGCACATATGATAAAAATCTTCTTTTTGAAGCTGTTTGGACAGAACTGTGTTTAGGTATAGTGTGTCTACAGTCATATTGGAGTGATTTAAACACAGTAAGTCTCTTTTTTTAAATTTCCTGACGTTAAAATAGGATCCAAATCCCTCGCATTTTGAGGCCGACCGCAACATGACATAGGAGTGCAGTTTCCTCGCCCACCGAATTGATTGACAGATGCGTATTAACATGTCTCCGTAGTAACGCGTATATTCATATCAACAAGACAGGATGTGTGCAAAGCAACTGGGTTTAAAAGATCTGTTCAACTCTCTGTGATCATCAACAAATGTGGTCAAGAATGAGTTTTACACGTTTAAAATGTTTAGAAAACAGTGCATGTTTGTAATAAGGACAGTAAAATCGCTACGTAATTCATCACCACACCCGCATAGTGTCAGAACAATTATAAAAGAAGATGATTCAATCCCAATTTGTGGACTTAAATCATGTTTATTTTGTACATTAACATAACGGCTGTCCATACAGCAGTGGATATTAATGTGTATCCTGTCACATTTGGTGTGCAAAAACAGTGCAAAGCTTAACATGTATGTGTGTGTGCAAGCGCGTGCATGGAGCGAACTTTATAACGATATTGTGACTCATCATTGCAGAAAGGCTTGAATTAACTCCACAACAAATATAACAAATAACCATTGGTAAAGTTCTTACTGTAGTAAGGGAGATCTGCTTCATTCTTGTCTGTCACTGTGCTGTTTATCTACGTGAAGGCTATGGCGCTGACACGCAGGTGGGAACGGTGGGCGGGAAGAACCAGCTCATTCGCATTAAAGGGACAGGCAACAAAAACTGCTAATGTTATAACAGCTCAAATTTCCAGATTTAAAAATGTATGATAAATAATTGAATGGGTATTTTGAGTTGAAACTTTATAGACACATTCTGGAGACACAAAAGACTTGAATTTAATCTTGAAAAAGGGTTAAAATAGGTGGCCTTTAATATATAAATAAACTATGATCTACAGTGAAACGAAGCATTGCTTGTTCTACAAACAGAAAAATAAACAAAACAAAGAACACAAGTTTAGATCGTCATTCTCGTCTTTTCACGCCAACATTAAAATCTGTGTAATAGCAGTTAAAAGGAAGAACAGATGTGACATTAGAGCCCAAATACGAAAGAGAAGGAGGAGAAGACAGAGGGCAGAAAACTGCTGATTACAGAGAGAGAAAGATTACAGGACTGAGAAAGAGTCTCTCCTCTGAACACACACACACAGATCTCATGAAAGGACTTTAGTGATAGTTAAAGTGATAGAAGATGGAGTGTGTTCATTATTTCTGCAGAAACAGAGAGCGTGGGGAAGTGAGCTTGTTCTCTCCGAGGAGCGTCTTTGTGGGGTGAAATGAGAGAATGTGTCAGACTGGACTAGCCAAGCACAGAGGCTTTAATTGCTCTGGAACAGTCTAATTAAGAAAGACCTCTGTCCTGCTGTGTGTGTGTGTGGCAGGTGACAGGATGATTGCTTTACTGGAATGTAACTCCTTTCTTTGTACACAAATAGGTCTGCCTTGCTAAAATAAATGCAGACATACCAAATATACAGCTATGGAAATAAAAATATTGTAAAAACCACATTGTAAAAAAAAATAATTGTTAATTAACATTTACTGTGTTTTGTGATTCACAAGTCTTTATTTACCTGTTGTGAATTGCATTATGGATCCTTAATCTCTGCTCTGTCGACTTTTGATGTAGAATATTTAACTCTGGAGTTTAACAGTGACTTTTATTGACATTTTAGTAGTTTTAAATAATATAATGTATAAGAAATAATATATAGAGAAATAAGTCTGTAAGATACCAGAACTGGCGGTTTATTACAAAGTTTTTGTACCGCAATATACAACACCAACTCAGACAATCCGCTTGTTAAGGGTGAGGTCATGCAAAGCAGCTTCCCGGTCCAAGTGCTCTATCAAACTGTATGGGGAGGCTCAACACATAAATAATAAATGTTTATAAAGCACTGTAATACTTCCAAAATCATGATCGCTATATATATATATATATATATATATATATATATATATATATATATATATATATATATATATATATATATATATACATATATATATAGTTGAAGTCAGAATTATTAGCCCACTTTGAAGTTTCTTTTATTTTTTAAATATTTCCCCAACAGAGCAAGGAAATTTTCACAGTATGTCTCATAATTTTTTTTTCTTCTGGAGAAAGTCTTATTTGTTTTATTTCGGCTAGAATAAAAGCAGTTTTAAATTTTTTAAAAAACATTTAAGGTCAGTATTATTAGCCCCTTTAAGCTATATTTTTTTTCGATAGTCTACAGAACAAACCATCATTATACCACAACTTGCCTAATTAACCTAACTTGCCGTGTTACCCTAATTAACCCAGTTAAGCCTTTAAATGTCACTTTAAGCTGTATAGAAGTGTCTTGTAAAATATCTAGTAAAATATTATTTACTGTCATCATGGCCAAGATAAAATAAATCAGGTATTAGAAATGAGTTATTAAAACTGTTATGTTTAGAAATGTGTTAAAAAAAATCTTCTCTACCCTAAACAGAAATTGGGGAAAAAAATAAATTAGGGGCTAATAATTCGGGGGGGCTAATAATTCTGACTTTAACTATGTGTGTGTTTGTGTGTGTGTGTGTGTGTGTGTGTGTGTGTGTGTGTGTGTGTGTGTGTGTGTGTGTGTGTGTGTGTGTGTGTGTGTGTATATATATGGCTAAAAAGCCAAACAAATATTTTCTCAATTCAAAAGAGTAGTGGCTTGAACCTGGAAACAGTATTTCATACATCACAACGCAGATATATTACTTTAAAATATTAAACATGTTCAGAAAAGGTTAGAGGTTGTTGGAAGAAAGATCAAGGTCCCATAACACAATTCAAATACATAAATAAATGGGGGGGGGGGGGGGATAAACGAATAAAAACATGAATAACAAAATACTGAAAAGTACAGCGCATTTCAAAATTGCCAATCGTTAATATTTGTTTTACTCAATAAAGGTTTGATAACATTTCTTCTAAACTGCAAAAGAGCAATTTGAGATTATTTCCAAAAAAAAAAAAATTGACAGTCGGTCAGAATAATGAATTGTTTCATTTATTGTGACTGAAAAGCTGGGTTATTTCACCAAATATTGATTTATTAAAATGAGTTGAAACAACACAATTCTTAAGGTTTTTAAGGGACTACTTAACTGTTTTATGTTCAATCTACTTAAATTTGTCAAAATTATTGTGTTGTTTTATTTCTCAAAACTAAACTTCGCATAAATTGTTTTTATAATTTCATTAAGACTTTATTTAATACACGTTAATGAAGTTGTTGTTTCCTCTCCCACTCAATAAACTAGGTTTGCTGTTTGTTCAAACTACTTATTTAAAATGAGCTGAATCAACACAATTCTTGAGACTTTTTGGGGACAACTTAATTGTTTTATGTTAAATCCACTTAAATTTGTAAAAACAAAGTAGTTAACTTAATTTCTTCATGTGGTCTCAACACAAATCGATTGTGCTCAACCCAGCATTTTTTACAGGATGCGAACTGATCATTGTACAATATGCTGGGTTTCACACTCTACTTAATGTTTTCCCAACATAAATCTATTAAGTTAACTTAATCATATGTTAACAAATTTAAGTGGATTGAACATAAAACAATTAAGTGTCTACCCCCCTACTCCCCCCAAAAGAATTGTGTTGTTTCAACTCATTTTACACAAGTAGTTTGAACAAGTCGTTTTTGAGTGTTGGTTACTCTACAATGGAGGTGATTTCAGGTTTTGCTGCTCTAGTGGGAACATTTGGTCACCACACTGTTGGCAAAGCCTGACCTGCACAAACACACGAACAAACACATTCACAAACCAACGCTATTGAAGAGCTTTTCATCTGCCACAATACCTGAGCAAACAAAAGCACATTTATGATCCTCTGTTCCCTGCCCACTCTCTCTTTTTGTGTTTGTTTGAGACGGTCCTTTTTTCTTACTGTCCCTTAATGTCTGCTTGTTCACACACAAAGACAAACAAACACACACAAACCTGTACAGCTATCTTTATGGGGACATAAATATAATTTATGGTAATATTGTACCAGATATTTTTCAAGATACTAGTATTCAGCTTAAAGTGACATTTAAAGGCTTAAATAGGTTTACTAGGCACGTTAGGATAATAAAGCAAGTCATTGTTTAACTATGGTTTGTTCTGTAGACTATCGAAAAATATATATACATAGCTTAAGAGGGCTAATAATATTTACCTAAAAATGGACTTGAAAAAAAAATAAAAGCTGCTTTTATTCTAGCCGAAATAAAACAAATAAGACTTTCTCCAGAAGAAAAAATATTATAGGAAATACTGTGGAAATTTCCTTGCTCTGTTAAACATCATTTGGGAAATATTTGAAAAAGAAAAAAAAAAAACATACTGGTATTGCTATACTTGTGAGAACATTTGGTCTCCACAATGTTAGGAATACAAGATATACACTCACACACACACACACACACACACACACACACACACACACACACACACACACACACACACACACACACACACACACACACAAAGTAAAGGGCTCTTTGAAGTACTGAGGGGGATGTAAACTTAAGGCAGCTGTGATCTAGGTTTATGAGGGAGGACTGAGAGCTTTCAGTCACGTTTGCTCTTGACTGAAACTAAACTACACTTGATTACATCATAAAGACACCAACGACCACATAGGAAACAAAACCCACAGAGGAAACCACATTAATGCGTCAATCGCTTGTTCTTGGCAGCAATGAGATTAAAACAGATTGAAAATGCACAAAATGAGATCCAATCTAGTTCACATAAAATTAAAATGATGTCAGTGAAGATGAGTATAAGACCACAGGATGACTCACAAGCGGCTTTTCAACAAGAAATACTGTAGTAACATATGTAAAAATATTAAAATCTCAAGAGGCTTAAATATTACTTCAGTACAGATTTTTCATCTTTATCTCTTTATTTTATCATCTGAAATGCTATCGAGTATATTTGTGCAGGTTATAATACGTCTAAGCAAATAATATTTGTGTTGTTTTTTTACTACCAAAACAAATGAATAATTAATAGATTGAACCACACTCAAATGCTAGATGTTAGATTTATAAGTTGCTCTCCATATGTGTTCAAAAAACAAATATAAAGAAATCTGCTGTTCTGAATGAACCATTTGACTTAAAGATTCAATATACAAATGTTGGCAGTTTAGTGCCATATCAATTTATCCATGGCTTGCCGAAAAAATAAAAAAAAATAAAAATACCCACAGCAGAATACAAAAAATACTGAGATTTATTTTATTTTAATCTTATATGACCTTTTTTGTAATGTCATACAGTCCTGTTTTTCTGTACTGTCAAACACCACTGTAGGACATTTTTAATTCACTTACTCACTATCCTACGGCTTAGTTCCTGATTTATCAGGAGTCACCACAGCGGAATGAATCACAGACATTTATAATTATAGTTTTATTTACTTTTATTACTAATTTTATAAAAAAAAAAAAACATTTGATATTACCTTGGAAAAAGACAGTCTCAGGTTTGGTCAATTATGACTTTTAATTTATGTTTAACTTGCAGTTCATCAAATTGAAATCACAAACGAGATAAGGCAAAGCTGCGATCGTCGTGCACATCTTCTAAAGGAAGCACGGTGTAATTTGTAGTCAATCTTCTTCAAAGGCAAGAGGGCGCTCTCGCAAAAACTCTCTAACCTGTCCAAATACACATGAAGAAAACCAGAAAATCCTGGGTTAAATCCTGAGTTATCCTGGGGAAAGTAGCGGCTGCTGAATAAACGGAAGATTTAACTGTTTTTTTTTTTGAT
Source organism: Danio kyathit (assembly GCA_903798195.1). Lineage (NCBI taxonomy): Eukaryota > Metazoa > Chordata > Actinopteri > Cypriniformes > Danionidae > Danio > Danio kyathit. The sequence continues at coordinate 46,630,412 of LR812533.1, forward strand.
CAGCGTGACTAATAAACACATGACTATGGAATCATCTCACAGAAAGATTTATTTCAAACACCCAACTGTAGTATTGAGGCAAGTTTGGTGTAAAAACTTGTTATAATTTTATACTGTAATTTCACATGCAGCTTTTACATGCAGTCGTAGTTAATTGAAAAGCGACACAAACAGGTGTCATTATCGCAGAGCGATTATCTCGATTTTATTATCGACCGATTAAACCCAATTCAAAATTAAACTGACTTTATGCAGAGCTTTTCAAAAAAACACTATTTTTACTGCTTGTTTAAACTATGTAGTTAAAATGAGCTAAATCGGCAAAATTATTGAGGTTTCTTTGGGACAACTTAATAGTTTTATGCTCAATCTACTTAAATTTGTAAAATCATTAACTTAATCAATTTGAGTTCAGAAAAACAAAGGAATTATGTGGAACCCAGCATTTATTACAGTGAGTGTACTAGGACTTTGTGTAGTAAGGAGTTTGCTTCATCTAAATGCACGTTTATCCTCATTAATCACCTAAGCAACTTAGGGCGTACTCACACTATGCTATCCGAACCGTGCCCAGGCTCGTTTCCCGGATCGTTTGAGAAGTGTTAGTGCTCTGAACCGGGCTCAAGCACGGTTCACTTGGCCGACCCTGGCCCGGATGGAAGAGGTGGGCCAGAGCGCGGTTCACTTGGGCTCAGGCGCGGTACGCTTGCAGTATGAGTGCAAGTGGGCCTAAGCCCGAAACTGAAAGCGAGACGTGACTTTTAAGGGACTGTATCATATGGATTAATTAATAATTCATGCTGTTCAATGAACGCAAACTGTCGTAGTTTATTAAAGACGCAAACCCCTCACTGCACGACAGCTGCACCTTCAGCAAACCTCCTAATTCCTGCAGCACGAAGATTTTATGAGCGTCAAAAGTGGCTGATCTGTTCGGCGAAATATTAGACTGTGTGTCGCCGCATATCAAACAACTTAAACGATATAACTAAAGAAATCTCCACGGTGCTGAGCAAGAGCGCTTCTCTTCCTAAACTGAACAGCGCATCATCGATTACGTAAGTGTGCCCAGGCCCGATTGTAATGTGAGTGCGGGCCGTTGGGGGAGACGGGAGAGGGGACAAGTGTGCTTTGGCCCGGTTCAACGCAACTGTACATAGTGTGAGAACGCCCTTAAAGATCTGCCAAGACATGCACTCAAAATATCTGTTTGTCTTTTAAACCCCTCCCAAATATTTCTCATCAAGTACTTGAACATCGGTTCCACAATTTCAATAAGCAAACACAAATGAAATGCGCAGCTCCTCCGGGATGATGTCAGCGCTTTATATTTGCTTGCACAGAGGAGAGCGAGAGGAGATCACTGATTAACTCTTCAAAGAAACACAAGCTCTTATCTCCGATCGGCTGTTGTGTCTAATGCGCGCAAACCAGATCAATCAGGAAGAGCCAATGTTACATTTCACATTCCACGTACTCAGTCCAGCGTTTTTTATGTCGACTTGGAGAATGAATGTTGCTCAGGGGCAAGTCAAATAGATTTGATTTCACCGGTATCTAGTAACACTGGCTCACTCGTTTTATTCCTTCTCCTGGCTTGTAACAGTATATTCCTTGTTGGAGACCCCCAGGAGAAATCTCGGCGTTTTGAATACAGAGCATAGCTGAGGAATGAGGAGACGAGTAAGGAAAATAAGCCTCTCCGTCGGGACACGACTCATCTGAATCTGGGAGAGCAGGAGCGAATGAGAGAGAAAGAGGGAGATAAAGAGTACGAGTGAGGCCTGAAAATCAATAACCCAGCGGAAAATCAGAGCACCAGCTCCTTGAGCTTCTTCAGAGGGCCTGAAGACACATCGATTCACAACGGTGTCAGAGTTTTAGCTCGGACCTTTGGCAGATGGAGGAAATGCACAGAGTATCCATCAGGGTCAAAGTAGCAGCAAATGCCTTGCAAAAATATACAACAAATCTCCTCAGACTGGCTCGGTTTATCAAATGCAATGGTGCACAGAATTACAATAGATGTGGGTGGTGTATAAGTTAGGGCTGCATGATATTGGAAAAAATCAGACATTGCGATGTTTTGATTTTCTGCGATATGAATACAATTTGACCAGATGGTCCGGTGTCCTGCAGATTTGAGCTCCAACTTGCCTCAACACACCTGCAAGAATGTTTCTAGAAAAGCCTAGTAAGAGCTTGGCTGTTTCTCAATATGCGTTCTTAAACAATCTTGTGTCCCCGTGTAATGTGTAACGTCATGATTAACTGACAAAATTGAGTTCCAAAACTCGAGACCGCAAGAACGGAGGATCCAAGAAAGTTCCTGGATGTGTTCTTGATATCGAGGATGCATCGATGCAGACTTAAGAGCAAAATTTGCTTGCAAAGTCCAAGAAGTCATTGTGGCTGAGGTGTAGGGTTGGGCGATGTTGACCAATTTAGCATCGTACGATGTTTAATGTGAAACATCGCGATGGACGATGGCATCGTCTTCATAGGCGAAGGGGTGAATTAATTATTAATGAATAATTAATTCATTCATAAATTAATTATTTGTAGCCTACCGTTTCATCCACCACCGCGGCGGATGGCGGAGGGGTGTCGCGGATGAAAGTGAGTGGCGCGGAGGTGTTGCGGACGAAAGTGAAGAGGGTTGGGGGTGTCGCAGAAGAAAGTGAAAATGAACAGCGGACAGGGGAGGAGGGCGGTTGAGGAGGGAGATCGGTAAAATGAGGTGCCGCATCCGGATCCGGCGTGTTTCCGCACAAATTAAGCCCTGGATAGAGACCAGATTAATTAAATATTATGTTTAACAACTATAGTGAGACACGATAAGCGATACATCCTTGATAAACTGTCTGACATACACTGTTCTCCGGAGCTCAGACGAGGCTGTGGCTGTGTGTGTGTGTGTGTGTGTGTGTGGTCACGTGATGAGCGTTTTCAGTGGACGGAGGGCTGTTCAGAAATGCTAGGTGAAACACCAGTGTGGACGTGGGTCATTTTCGTTTTAAAATGCCATTTTAATACTAAGCTGTATTAGTGTAAACGGGGCCTGAGTGTGTATTTTTCACGAGCGGGTTTGCAACAGGGGCAGGGCGGAGGATCAATGGCATCGTCTATCGGCCCAACACTACTGAGGTGAGAAACACAATAATTTATATAGATTTATTATTAAAGTTCAAAGATATAATTTATTTATCCCAGGAGTTTTCCTTATGAGACGGTGAAAGTAAACATTAACATGAAAATCTTCCATTAAAAACGTGTGACGGTCATGTGCAAGAACGTTCTCCACAAGAACTCGAGTCCATTCTCAGTGTTCTTGGAATTGAAAAACAGCCCTTGATTGGCTAGCTCAGGTGTGTCTGACTGGGGTTGAAGCTAAAGTTTGCAGGACACCGGACCTCCAGGACCAAGATTGAGAACCTCTGCTGTATACTGTTAGACTCCTTCAGTTGTGTATTTACTTTATCTCTTCTTATAATTTGTTATATCTTATGCAGACGCAGTCCCCAACAAATTCATCTTAATCAATCTAAAATTAAGTTATCTTGTGAAATATCGCAATATAAATCGCAGAAAATTTTAAATACTGCAATTAATTTTTTTCTAATATTGTGTAGCCCTAGTGAATACGTATTTTCAGTTGTCATATAGTCATGTGACAGAGAGGACTCTCCATCGCATGCGTCTCCGGCCAGTGCTGAAACCCTACCAGAAATGCAAAGTCGCTCATTATCAGAGCACTGGAGGAAAGCCGGGCTCCCCGGAGAGTCACCACACGCTGATAGCATCTTCACCCAGACGCTACAGAAACGAGATATGGCTCAAATGAGGAGGAGAAGGGGCGCCGGGCACAATATCACCAACCCCAAAGCCTCTTATTCAGTCAGAGTGTCAAGTTGAGGGCGAGACCATTCGAACGGGTTTATCTCTGCGCTAGCTTAGATGTAGGCTAATCACTCATGGCCTGACACGCGCTGAAAGGGTATTTCCTCAGCTATTAGTAGAGAGCGCCATTCATCAGCTCGCTGTTAGCACGCTTAACCTTTAGTCCGAAAAAAACCTTATCGATTCCTCTTTAAGCCCAAGACTCGAAACAAATGTTCCTGGCTAAACCGCTGACCTGAGAGCAGACATGTGATTTCGTCAGACTCAATGATTAAAGTCGAAATAATCAAGGTAAACAGGGCTTGTCGGAACAAGTGGCCCACAAACATAGGGTGTTTAGTTTGGTCCACGATATGACCTCACATTCACCTCTTTAAAACAAGGAATGATGGAAAGGAAAGTGAATGACACAAAGTGAGTGTGCCTTGGTTGTAGGGCTGCATGATACATCGTTTCAGCATCGATATCACAATGCAATCATTCGCAATAGTCACATCGCAAGATATGTCAATGTTGAGTCTATTATATGTATCATTTGCATGGGATTAGATGCCTATGACTGTTAGCATTGTGCCTTTAGTAACATTAATAATGAAATGCTGTTTTCTTTATTGTATTTATCTATGCTTTTACTTTGTTTATTAGATTTTATGCAGATGAAAAATATACAGATGAAGAATATACATCGCAGACTAACAAAATATCGCAAAGTTAGATTTTTCCAATATCGTGCAGCCTTATTTGGGTGCGCATTATTTTCTGATAATTCAAGTACCAACGTCCATTACTCACTTTATGCTATGGTTACCACACTGAAAGATACTTTCTTAGATGTGGTATCTCATATCACTTTGTCAAGTTTTTGTCCTCAAATTGCTCCTGTGTGTAGTACTAGTTTCTTAAACATCCAGCACCTTCTGTTTTGTTTTAATGTTATTTTTGATGGTCGTAAGCTGTAAAATCACTGACATCATTCAGCATATTGATATGGAACTCTAAAGGCCTGTTCACACCGGGGCGCTTTTTGTTGTCGTTTAGCGCCTCGTGACTAAACAAAGGTGGCCAATGTGATTGTGCACATCAATGAGAAAAACACAGGTGCAAAAAGTGCCATTTTTAAAGAAACGCTTCATGCTTGTTTTTTTTTTTTTTTTTTTTGTTTGGACGCGCTGCATTAAAAACTTCTTCAATCAGATTGCCACTTTTGTTTACATGCCCAGACCAGCTAAAGTTACAGTAAACACCACTTGGAGGTGCACAAAACAGTTGCGGGGATTACAGTTTCACTTTCATTCAATGAAGATGATGCACCGAGGCAAGGGCTGCGTCCGAAATTGCCTGCGACTCTGTAAGTACTTCATTTGAATTTAAATGTACTACACGACTGTTGGAAAAGTACCTTCTATAAAGTATGAATGTCAGTAGTATGAATGGAACTCGGATGTACTACATCCGCCATTTTGTCATGATCATGTGACCTACCAACGTCAGTTGCGTCGCTTCACTCTCATTTATATATAGCGCAGCGTTCATCGGATGCGCACTTCAGAATCTCGGCAGAAGTAGTAAGTCATCCCGGTACTTCTCGCATACCATTTTTTGAATTCTATGAATTCAGACATACTACTCGGCTTGCATACTGTTTTTAGCGTACTATATAGTATGGAAGTATGAGATTTTGGACACAGCCTAGATATAATGGAGAGTTTTCACTTTTCTTTCATGACTATACTTGCAAGCGCCATCTAATGTTCAGTTTAATTCAATTAATCTTTATTTCTATAGCGCTTTCACAATGTAGATTGTGTCAAAGCAGCTTCACTTAGAAGATTATAGTGAATTGAAACAGTGTCAGTCCAGTTTTCAGAGTGAATGTCAGGGGGTAATTTTGCATGTTCACTCTGCTCAACGCCGATAAAAATCAAAACCCTTGGGTTTGAATGCAGAAAAACATCTTGAAAAATTCTAACAATAAACGTGTGCGAAAAGCGTCCTGGTGTGTATGAGCTGCAATGCGGTCAAAATCTTACTGCAGCTACTTTAGCTGTGCGTTTCCCTAAAAATATTTGCACACCACAGAATGTTCATCAGCCAATCAGAATCAAGCATTCAACCTGTACATTAATATCGGTAGTATGATATATGCGTGTTAATATACGTGTTTAATCAAAAGACCAAATTATGCAACTAAAATAATTGTCAGTCAAGGCAGTACTTATAGCAAACCTGACTTAAACTAAGACATTAACCTGACTTAAAATGTCAAACCGAATCCTGTACAACTTAATAAACTTTAAGCTAAAACATGAATTATTTATTTTAATAAGTTGAATTAACAAACAACTTGTTGTCAAGCCTTATTGAATAAATAATTGTTTTACAGTGCATGAGCGAATCGTTAAAAGACTGTTCATAAGAGTCATTTGTGACTGAATCAGACTCCACTGGTTCTATGTTCGTACAAATGTCCATTCCTCTTTCTATTTGATTTAAATTACAAAAAAATAAAACGCTGTTCTTAAGCTCTGCAAAAGGACTTTGGCAAGAGGAGAAATGTCTGAGCCTGGTTTCTCTCAAGGTTTTTATTTTCCTTCACTTTCGTCAATAGGTGAGATTTGTTCCTCGTCACTGTTGCCACTGGCTTGCTTGGTTTGGGATTTGTGGAGCTGCGCATCGATGAATTTGCTCTTCAGTGTTTGGACTTTCAGCAGTAAAAATTAAACCACACTGAACTGAGATAAACTAAACAACTCAGAAAACTCACAGTTTCAATTTACTAAAACCTCTTTGTTAAGCTGCTTTGACACAATTGACATTGTAAAAGCGCTATAGAAATAAAGATAAATTGAATTGAAAAGCATGTTGAACACGTTCCAAATGAATGAGTGATTGTGTGTGCATCTGTAAAGGCTCATTGTTTTGGAGTAAACAGCATCAGGTCAGACTGAAGCCCTGAGGCTCAATGACAAACTCAATGAGTTCATCTTCACCACATCAGAAGTCTTTCCTGATCTGTCGACATCTAGCTTTATTCAGCTCACTCAGAAAGAGCTGCGTAAGAGCCGATGACAGCCGGAACAAAGGGTGAATGTGCTGAATTATACATGCTCTTGTTTATTTCACGACAAAGCATGATTATTGAAATCATAAATAATGAACGACTGCACAGAAGACTCCCAAGACTGCATTCTTTAATCATCCAAATCAATGAATTCCGATCCTGACTTTTGTGCTAGACTTGTATGCAAATGTGCTCATATTTAACGTAATAACGTCTCATTTGCATTTTTAAATGAAAGATTTGACAAAACTTGTCATATAAAACATATTTGGAATTCTTAATGTACTCATTCAACTACAGAAGTACGGGGATCTTTTTCTTTTTCTACCGTTTTTACTTAGTGTCTTGCCTTAATAAACGACTTCATGGTGGATAAATATCAAGTTGGAGTCTCGTATCCTGAAAATGTCACAATAATGAGAATATTAACTGGGAATTCATTAAAAAATATTACTATTTACCAAAAGATACGAGAAGCCAGATGCCTTCAGCTTCTCGAATCAAAATGTTTGAGCTTGAAAACAAATAAAAATCACAGAGCTGAAATATTAGTGGGATCTCGGCAGAACGAAAACAAATAGTCTTGTGTGCCGTTTTCAGTCACATGATTTTACTGCAGTAGCTGGCATTTGCTTCCAAACAAAGCCGTCACGTCTTGGTAATGGTGCTTTTCAAATCCACACGAAATTAAATGTATTGAGTCTTTTTTTTAAAAATGGAAATATTCACGGTAAAAGAGTTCTCATTTGCGTGAGAATTGAGCAGGAATGTTTTATGCTCAGCTGCCAAAAACCGCTGGCATAATAAACGTGTGTTTCCCATGCTGAAACTCTCCAAACACCTTGAAATTGAAATAAAAATGTCACACAGGTGGACGGTGTAATTAAAGTCAACACTGGCGTTTGTGGATGCCATTTCGTGTGACGTAATTGAGCGAAAAAGGATATTTAATGAAAACAATTACGACAGGGTTGTTTGGTTTGATCCATGTGGAATCTGGAATTAAATCATGAAAATTAGGCTTATGATACCACGCTGCAGGTTGGAGAGTAGGAGCTGAAATACAAAAGGCACTAATATAATGAGGCTAATATACCCAATATGAAAGAAGACAATCTAAAAAAAAACTGAATGCAGTATTTAACAAACAACAATGACGTCTACGTCCTATTAAAGGTGCATTATGCAAGTTTTTGACTCTTCTAAAGCAGTGTTTCTCAATGATGTTCCTGGAGGACCACCAGCTCCATGTCTCCTTAAACAAACACATCTGATTTAGATCATGAGCTCATTAAGAGAGACCGAAAGACCTGTAATGGGAGTGACAGACAAAGGAGACATCCAAAACATGCAGTGTTGGTGGTCCTCCAGGAACGTGGTTGAGACTGCTCTAAAGCATAAAAATACCATGTTTGCAGATAGTTAACATGCTAAGTGATCATATTATTTATCTAAAAACAATGCTAACGTCAGGTAATCTTCTATTGTTTTGTTCTCTGTAACTCCGCCCACTGGAGGTTTATCCAATTATATTTCAGCTTTGGCGAAAAAAAGTGTTTCATTTCAGCCATTAATTTTTTCTCAATATACGCATTTTTTAGGGCGCAGCCAAAAATGCGACCTAAACAAACAGTTTGAAATGCAGATTTAGAGTTTTAAAATCCACATAAGTTGTTTTTTTTAATTAGCAAACAACACAAATATTAATTTAAACATTAGCTGAGCAGTTTACAGTGTAATTTAGGGTTCACACAGAGCACTAGTTCACTAAGAGGATGCTTTTCACCAAATCTGACGAAATGTTCTGCTCAAGTAGAATATTTAAAATTTGCGCGAAAGAGGCTAATCCACACCTTAGCCACCAATAAATATGCTGCGAATTTTGCTGCAATCTCACTGCCTGGCAGAAATTTCCCTATGTTCACTCACTTGCATACACTTTATATGTAATCTCTTTGCATGAAAACTCAATTTTGCTTTTAACTCGCTCCTGTTGGTGTCGTCAATCTGGCAACCTGGTCTGATGAGGAGGGGCTGGAAGGGTTGTCGCGATACCATTAATTTATCTTACGATACTATACCAGCTGAAGTATCACGATACCAAGTAGAGGAAAGCACTGTCTCTGAAAGCTTGCGACATCATCTGGCACTTTCAATGAGAACGTACATGGACACCAATGCTCCGATTTTAATATGGTTAAGACAATACTCTGATTAAGAGTCTAGACCAGTGTTTCTCAACTGGTGGGTCGCGACCCAAAAGTGGGTCCCGGGAACATTTTCAGTGGGTCGTGGAGTGTGTGGTTAAAAAAACATCAAAAGTTATATTTTTAACTTATTTTGCTTATACCGGACTTTTATTTTGAAATACGAGCACGACAACCGTACCGACTATTTTCCTGATAAACATGATGATGATCCGTGGATAAGCAATCCCTTTGGAATCGATGTGGAAAGCGTAACGTTGCCGAGCAACAAACAGAATCAGCTGGTGGAGCTGTCATGTGATAAGACGCTGAAAAAGAAATTCAGTGAAGTAAGCCTCTCCCAGTTTTGGTGCCGCGAAGTGCTTTCTGAGTATTCGTTCCTTGCCATTCGTCTACTTGTGTATGTTAACAAATAAATACAAATTAATTATAATTCCTAAAATTATATTATAGTTCCTAAAAGTTTGGGTCGCGGCTTGATGACCATGTAAAAATGTGGGTCCCATGGCCAAACCAGTTGAGAACCACTGGTCTAGACTACCATGTAAACAGTGATTTTTGATTACCTTAAAGGACCACAGACACCTGCGTCACGAAATGCAGAGGTTTTTTCTTTCCATCCAACGTGCGGTATCAAATTCCATTAAAAGAGCACTCTTCCACCAGTCCTTACTTAATGCTTAAAGTGAAACTGCAGTTAAAGTCGAAAAATTAAAAATTAAACACCTGAAATTACATGAAAATCTGGAGGAAACATGGATAGTGTGGTGATGCAATGACGTTAATCGATCTATGTACTATAACATTCAAAAAGCAACTCATGTAAACACCTTAATCATATTATTGTCTTATTCAGATTAAGGCAAATCATTAGATTACTGATAACCATGTAAATATAGTCACAAGCCCCAACCCTAGAAAAAAGGAGTACAGTATTTTGATGACAGCCTTTCCACAGTTTAGTAGTAATCTAATGTAATTTCATGATGCAAAACTTAAATTCATGCTAACCAACAAGTGATCAAAGGAAATATATTTATGTAATTCAAATATATAAAATATGAATTGATGCTTACTTTAAACTTTAATTATATTGTTCTATCAAAAAAAATTTTTTTTTAAGATTTTGTCAAATCCACCATAATTTTGTGGCTCAAAAGTATCGGTTCAGGCACCATTAACATTTTAAAAGTATCGATTTAGCACCGGTATCTAAATAACCCCAAACGATACCCAACCCCAGTTATAATAGGCCTACTTCAATTTAATTCATGATTGTCAGTCAAGGCAGTACCTATAGCAAACCTGACTTAAACTAAGACCAAAAGTATTATTTGCACCTCACTTTACCTAAAATGTATTCATTATTTTTGGTTATTTTGTAGATAACTGACTAACAAAAATACATTAAAATAAAGATGCAAATATAGCGAATTAAATTTGGCTATATGAAGTGCTCAAAAATTGTGTCAATGTTTCCTGTTGCCATTTTGGGTATTTCATCTATTTTTTTTTTCAGTAACAATCCAAAGCAATTTAAAATTTGACTTTGTGAGTCATTCTTTTGAAGAGGTTGACTCGATTGTTGTAGCTATTAAATCATATTAACAGGAACAGAAATGAACCGATTAGGATATGCGTTCAAACTGAAGCATTAGAAAACGTGCAATAGGCTACCATTCATTCATTTTCTTTTTGGCTTAGTCCCTTCAGTGTTTCCTCTAGGATTTTTTCCAGCAGTGGCGGCAGGACTTTTTTTTTTTTACACAGATCTGCCAACTATTTCAAAGACCAATATTACACGCATTATTGCAAGGCGAGATAGCATTCATGTAATACGAGCATGCGAATCTCTTTGCTTGCGCGCCGATTTCTTCTTCGTGCACAGAACTTCTTGCACGCACTCAAATTTACACGTTCAAGTGCAGATCTTCTCGTGCGCTCTCCAGTAAGCGCTGCTGAAGCGCGATTTAGTGTGTTTTTGTGCGTTTTCCGACATTAACGCGTCCTGAAGTAAAGTGAAACTCCAGCAAGATAAAGTCATTGTATGCAGAGCCATTGACATTTATCAATAAAATATACTTATGGAAACTGTGTTCATCTTAAACTGAAAGCTACGCGGTGTTTTGCTGGACTCACGCACCTGTCAGTCAGTCTGTCAGAGAGCCAGCATGTCACCTTAAAGGGTTGAACAAATAGCGCACAGCACTACTACGGTTGCAGAAAAGTTTGCGCGGTTTACCTCTAATATGTTTTAGTGCGATTATAATCCGCTATACAAAACACGACTAAATGTTTAATGAGAAGTTGTAATGTAGCCGTGGCGGGATGAATTTTGGCGTGGCGGCCCGCCACGGATGAATGAATGTAGCGGAAACCTTGCCCTTTATTAATCAGGGGTCGCCACAGCGGAATGAACTGCCAACTTATCCAGCATATGTTTTATGCAACGGATGCCCTGCAGCGGAAACATCCATACACACTCATTCAATAGGCTACCATAAAAGGCGCAAATTCTACACAGTTTTGCAACCTTAAAGGGCTCAACAGACTATAAAAGTAAAATGGTTTATTGTTAAGTTAAGTGTGTGAGCATTTTAGTGACTTTTCCACATGCAACATTATCTATTGTAGATGAACATTAATGACGATACTACTGTTTACAAACAGTACAGTGGCACGCCAGTATTTTAGAGCCATACTACTATAGTACTGGCAAACCGTGCAACCCTCGTGGCTGGGTGAACAAAAATCCAACATTCTGAGTTTGGGCTGTAATACCTGGTTCAACCAGCAGGTGTGAATCCTACATACTGACGTTTTAAGCTGACTTAAAGTCTATAGAGTGACTTTTTAATTTATGCAAATGACTAAAACATGCTTTTTTTCTTCCCAGAAGAATGTTAGCCACATTCTGAACGTCCCTGCAAATTTGTCCTGCGCTCTCTCATTCCAGACTGCGGACACTTCTTATTATCTTTGAACACAATGCTTGTTTGTGGCGTGGTATTTTTACCGGTTGACGGGCTGAGTCCGTGTTGCCACATGTTTTGGCTCGCACCTCAGAGGCTTCTCGGTTTAGCTCTGGTCAAGGTTGTGTGTTCTGTTTGGATTCAGCCCTCCGTCTCCGTTTGCCAACACACACAGAACGGACCCATAACTCACTCAGCAAGGCCCTTGAGATACACGATGCACTGGCTACTCCAAGCTCTTAACTAGAGAACTGTACTAACGTGTCTCGCTCTCTTTCGATCCGTCAAAGAAAAAAAAAAAAGAAGGGGGGGGGGGGGTCATCTCTTTTGCTCCCTATCTTATCTTTTCTATCTCTCATCTAATATTCTTTTTATCTCTGTGTAATGAAATTGGGATTCAGAGCATGGATCTCCCACTCCTTCGCTCTTGCGCTGTCCATCAAACGGCAGAACGGAGAGGTTATCGACTCTTCTCTCTCTCGCTCGCTGAAACCTTCAATTTAATAGAGGAGTCGAAACAGACTCCCAGTCTATCTTTAACAAAGCGCCACACCATTTTCTAGCCCTGATGAGATCCGTCGAGCTCCCCTTCAAATCCCGGGGGTCCCTGACGTGCCTTTTCGCGTTCAAAGAGTGTCAGCCCCCATTACCCGTTTCTCAGACAGACAACTAATAACACTGGATCAGCCTGGCAGTCCGCAGTCCAATTCGTTCACTCAATTTGACGCCTGGTTTCTCTCGCCTTGATTCACTCGCGTGTTTAGATCAAAATGCCATGTGACGAGATACACTAAGCGAAGACGAGCACTAAAAAGCAAAAGGGGGAGGAAGGAAATCACCACACGTCAGCGAACTTTCAAGAAAAATCACAACGTGTTTTGCATGTAAAAGAGATTCAGTGAAGCTAGAAGGAAGCAAGTCTGTGTCCACAAACTGACTGCATGTGTATGCTCAAAAGTTAGGGCTGCCATGGGCTGGTATAAGATTCTGATGGTATGGTAGCCCTGGATAAAAACATCACGGTTTCACAGTATTGTGATTACTGCTCTAAAATATGTTCTTTTTAAATGTCTGTGTAAAAAGCAAATAACTTTTTTCCCCTTTGAACACAATATATTTTATTTTAAGAAATATTTCAAGTGTTTTGGAACAGTAAACATGTCAGGCTAAATAATTCAAATGAATCACTGACTTCTGCTGTCTTCGTTGGTTTCATTAGTTTAAAAACAGCATCTTTGGATATCTTTTCTGCTGTTGTCCTAAAAAACTAAAACAAAAACGTAAAAAAAAAAAAGTAAAACGTGAAAAAAAAATATTACATATATCGTAGGAATGGTATAACAGAAAATGTTTGTCGGTTTTAAAACCTTGACTCTTCCTAACCCCAGTATACCTTGAAAACGGTTATCGTCCCATGCCTAAATATGGTCTTTTTTTAAAAAATAGACCCTTTTCACATTTCCGGGTTTCTCAGTAGCAGAAGTCGTCATTGGGTAAACTAAGAGCGCCGTGAATGGGACAGTACAACAAAATTTTTTTACAATCCTGCTTGCTGAAATAATAAAAGAAAAACTCCACGATGGTGTTATCAAGACTTTCAGAAAAAGAACAAAAATAGTGTGAGACTGATGACGGCAGCCAGAGGTGAGAATAATAATGATATAATGAAATAATTAGATGCAAAGATAATATAATACATTCATAAATGCATATAAATGTTAATACATTTTTTTTTAAATATTAAAAACTTTCAAGAATTTAAGATTATGATGACCGTTAAACGCTTCATAACAGACTTGTGAAAAGGATCCATCCCCAATTTTTTTACGAAAAAATATCATTTACGATTTAACTCGTCTTTATTTTCCCCATAAAAACATAATTAGCTTAAGCATATCGTAATTATATAATTATAGGATAAAAAATGCTAAAGAAAGAAAACTTGCAAGATATCATTTTTAACACAATTTTATAAGATCTATTTACTATTATAACTGCATAAAATAATTTTATAATAATAATAATAATAATAAAATCCATTAAACAGTTTTATTAAATTACAGTGAAAGTAAAATAATGATTGATTTTTGGCTTGCTGCCATGTTGTTTGTGTTTTTATGGCAAATGTGGGGGATCTACGGAACCCAGAACGGAGCGTTGAATGTGTTAGAGTGAAAACTGATTTTCATTTAAACAAATCGATGTAAACTACACACTCGAGCTAGTCGATAAAATCGATTTATCGCCCGGTCCTATCAAAAGTCCACTGAAATCCATTCTGAAAAAATGAGACAAAAAAAAGATGCATATCCAGTTTTCATGTTTGAAATCAAGTGTTAACAAAAAAGGCTTGACACAAACAGAAATTTGACAGGTCTGTGCACCAGTATCGTGACTGAAATGTTATGTTGGATGGCTTTCATCCCTATCCTTACATTTTTCGTCAACTATAATGTGCTGTTCATTCATTAGATGAGGAGATCAGACATTCACAATCATAGTTTTCAGCTACGTTGCTAGCGAAAATGACCAGTCAAGTTTGTGTTAGCGTAAAGATATACTTACATACTTACTCCCAGGGCCCAAGTTGATATTTAGCCACACCATATTGGTGTTTTGTAACATCTAATTTTTTTATTCATTAGCTCAACACTCAACCCACAACCTGGAGGACCAGGGCATACACACATACACTACGGACAATTTAGCTTACCCAATTCACCTATAGCGCATGTCTTTGCACTAAAGGGGAAACCGGAGCACCCGAGGGAAACCTAAGCCAACAGGCAGAGAACATGCAAACTCCACACAGAAATGTCAACTGACCCAGCTGGGGCTCGAACCAGCGACCTTCTTGCTGTGAGGCAACAGCAATACCCACTGCGCCACCGTGCCACCATAGCGTAAAGCTATAGGCAACAAATATGTTCTGCCCTTGTTTTTATTGACAAAATTAACACTGTTTGAAATGTGTGCAAATATCTGAATATATAATTAAATAATTTGCATATTTAAATATATTAGAAATGTGTTATGCAAAAACAGTTAGCAAATCTTACTGTAATCAATCAACCGAGAAAGTATGGTCATAACTACAAAGATACCCAAGCTACAACGATAGTGTCTGCAAACCAACCGCCCACACGTACGCCACCAAAAATCCGCTTGAAATACCTTTCTGCATTGCACATGTTTTAAGCCTTAATTATTCTCAGGATGCTTCTAAACAGACATACGCGCCTCACCCACCATCCAATAACCAAGCAAAGAATCACTTAGCATCTGCCTGCCATTAAATCCAAATCCAGAACACAGCTGTCCACAAAAAACTCCTACAAAGTGACCCGAGTCGCTCAGTCTGGTCAGATGTAGAGGCCAAAAACAGGACTGCAAAACTCAAAGCCAAAACCATCTGCCGCTCGCAACATACACAAAGCTAAGTCTGCCAAACAGGCACACGATACGGAGCTAAACAGCATCAAACGGAGGAGAAAACAGAGCCTATGTTACGTTATGCTTATTAACGAATTTGCGACTGACCAGTTGCTGGGTTTGACTGATACAGTTTCTAGTACTGATATATAATATTTTTGTTCAACTTTGCTGATTACCAGTATTACATAGTACATATTTATCGATGGCATATTCTGGTACAGTCATAATAAATTGGTTAAATGCTAAAACATAGAATTAACGCTGGAATTGCTCACTAGTAGTAGTTAGGAATGCAACGATTATAGATTTATAATCGTAAATAGTCTGCGGAATAATCATGATTTCATGGTTATCACGATTATTATGCATTCATTAATTTCAAAACACCACTAGTTACGAAAATCAGAGGAAAACTTCTTATATTTTAAAGTGTTACTTATTGTTGCTCAGTAACCAAATAATGCAGCACAAAAAACAAACAATAGCCCATTTCTAATTTAATTTCTAAATAGGGAAAAAAACGTTTAATAGTCGGCGCAATAGCCCAGTGGTTAGCGTGCCGACATATGGTGCGGCAGCCCTTCAGGGCGTCCCAAGTTCGAATCTCGGCTCAAGGACATTTCCCGACCCTACCCCCTCTCTCCCAATTCATTTCCAATCTCATTACTGTCCTATCTAATAAAGACCAAAAAAAAAAATTGAATAAATAAAAAAAACAAATTGTGTTTGTCTAATGTAAATCTAAGCTTCATTTTCGCTAAGTATTTCCCTTTTAAAAAAAAACAAATGTAATCAAAAGCTGCTAAACCTCTGTCTGAAAGGCACTTTTGATCAACTATATTACAAAATTGCTTGGTATTTTTCGTTTTGTATTTTTCTTTTTCTCTTTGGAGTAGAAATGTGTATATTGCATACTAAGTATGAAGCAGATCTGTCAGTTCTTGTCACGTGACTCGCAGTACGCTCGCAGCATTCTTTCAACTAGGTGCGCCTGGAAAGCATGAGGGTGTTGTGCCGCCTGCGTGTCGCTCCTAATACGCGCCTGTATTGGAAATAACGAACATGAGCATACAAAAAACGCAATATGTGAATGGCCCTTAGTTAATAGCCTCAGCCATAGTTAATCCAGTGGGCGTGCGTATTAGCCTCGGTGTACAAGCTTGGAACTTTAAACTAGCGCACAGTTGGCATAACTTAGTTATATGCAGCAGTTTTGTTCCGTGCAGAAACGTGGTGTTGAGAACCGTTTACGATTAATTAACTGTGACGAATTAAATCACGGTTAATAGTGAAATCGGTTAATTGTTGCATCCCTAGTAATAGTAATAAAATAGTTAGATAATGTATAAATAACATGCACTGCACTGTTAAGAAATCTACAACAGACAAAAACACACAAGATCTATATTTAAAAAAAAAAACATCATAAGCAACAGAAACGCAGATGAGACCTGTGTTGTCGAAGGAAAAGGAAGTGATAACTGCGATGTTAAAAGCTCTGACAATACATGATCATCTTTCCTTCTACGTAGTCGATGAATCCCTTTCACAAGAGCACTTTCCAGCCTTTATAATCCTATAAGCTGGAGAAGCAAGCTACTAATATTGTCCATCAGTGTCTTGTAAAAGGTCTCAATGTGTTAAGGCATGATAGGCAGGAAGAAACAAAAGATGGATGGCGAAAGTGGAATTGAATGCATCAAATACCTTGTCAGCGAATTTCAGGAGACTGGTGGAGGGGGGGGGGTGCATTTCTATTTCTCAAAATGACATTTCTTTATTTGACAGCAACTGCTTGAGGGATAGCATCCTGAAATGGGATAGCCGTACATCATGTGTGGATGTTATTATCCAGAAAAGTCCAGCATAACAACATGCAGGAGATACCGGCATACCGCATCTGTGACGGATGGTGCATGTATGTCCGTGTGCATACGTCCATGTTTAGCTGTCACTCTGCCAGCCCACCATCTGGGCCTGTGCAGCGATGGTCCTTAATGAGGGGATTAGACCTCATGTGCTGCTGTGGGACCTTCAGCACCAGCACTACATCCCCCCCCTTCGGCATGCTCGCTTTTTATATGGAAAACATTACAGCGGGAAGGTGGAGCCGCTCAGCGAGAGTCTCTGATGAGACTCGCTTAACTACAGCCATTTCTCTGACCACTGCTTTTGTATGTATGTCTACACACAACAGAGGTTCTGCAGGTGTTAGATCCCTGTGTGTGTGCGCGCAAAGGAGATTGCTGGGTATGGCGCACTATACAGTGCTGTTTTAGACCCCCCTGGGTTTGTGTTGGCAGACCTTGAATCAGTCCATAATGAGCTCTGCCAGTTGTAAGCTCCAGACGCAGGACAGTGCAACAGCGGGGACCGCAGGAGAACCGGCCGCTCCCTCCGTATCTCACTCGCTGCCTCCTCTGGTCTGACGCAAACAAAGAACAGAATAGATTAAAGGAACACGGGCCATGTAAACAGAGGGGCCGCGCTCCTGAGGAAGATAAATGAAAGCATCAGTGGCGGCTCTAATAAAGAGAAAGTCAGTGTGCGTGCAAGCTCGACGGTCAGCGAATTGCAATGTTAATAGAACTATGAATATCCTCCAATGAGGGAATGATTATAGTCATTAAAGACTTCCGAAGAGAGGTTTTTTTTTGTTTTTTTTTCAGCTGTGGTCAGAGTTTCCAAGACCTACCAGATGAGATGGGGTTTTTCTTTAAGTGATTCATTAGATGTATTTCTATTCATGTCTTCTACTGGGTCTCCTAGACATATTGTTGCACATTGTATTTCCACACATGCAAAAATCAATAATCTTTAATCGAAAAAATAACATGCTATAAATATTCTCCCTCCATCAAAATAAACAAATACTGCAAAACCCATGACTGTGAACCTGAATTAATTTGTATTGTACCTGCAGTCCAAATAAAATCAACAGGGTACAAAGTCATGAACCTTGAGTTCAAATATTGAATATGATGAAATATAGACTGAACACAAAAATTCAACAGCAGGGTTCAACTCTAAGGATTTTTTTCCACTGGTCCTATCAAATGTTTACTTGCCCTGCCAAAATTTTCACTGGCTCCACCAAAAAAAGTAGTTAATAACTATCTCTTAGCCACATATTTTAAATAATATGTCAAAAGCCAAGCATAACTTCAGCACAACGTTTCTTTAAATACAACTGACAATTAAAAAAAAATACAGACTCTCTGTAATATTTTAGCATGCTTTCACTTTCGTATTTCACATGAAATGCACATTTACCAGTAGGAATGACAACCCGCCCTACTCATAATTCTGTCTTCACATAGCCGTAAATGTGGCTATTACATATCCATAACACATTGTGATATAACCTGGTTCGTTGGATTGTTTTGCTTTCTCATTACAATCGATCTCGGACTGATTTTTTTGGCGCAGATCCGAGTGCGATTGCGGGATTCACATATGTTAAATGAACCACGCTAACTGGGCAAACAAGACAGATTTCGAAACAAACGTCTAAGTGTGAATCTAGATTGGGCCACTAACAATCCTGTCTACTGTCCCGAGCATCCCGCACGGTGGCCCCGAGCGATCCTTTTGTTGAGCCCTGAACAGGGTACAAAGTCTCTGGGTTGTTCATTTAACTTGGAATTAAAGTATGAAATATATAGACTAAATGTAAATCTATACAGGTGTTATTTCAAACAGCAATGGAAAAGGCATGAATGGGAGGCAGATAATTATTTGTCTAAATGCACAGAGATCCCACCATGCCATTAGCTGATCAGATATTTTCCATTTCAGAGTTATTTCTCAAGAAAATATGAGACGCAATTTCCATGCAAAATTCACTGCTTGGGTGTTCTGGGTGATTGCCAGAATGCAACCATGAGGTTGTTAGGGTGTTTCAAGTGGTTCAATTCTATCTATGTGGTTTCTAATTGGCCCAAGGCAAAATAATCCAAACTCAAGTGTTTACAGTATTCTGGTCCGCAGATATGGCTCGGGTTCTTCCATGTGCTTTTTTGTGCATGTTTCATTGTCTGCCAAACGAAAATCACAAGTCACATCACTCAAAATAGTAACAGCACACCTCTCCCCAACAAGCCACATGAGTTGAGGTATTATTCATAGCCGTAATAGAGTTACATGCCAAACTTTATTACTCAGGTTTGTTAAGCAATAAATAACAGTGATGCTTACTTTGGCGATTGCCACTAAAAAGAAAAATATTGATATTACAAACACAATTTCATGAAAAATCAGTGAACCTTTCCTCAAAGACTCATACATCAGAAAATAATTGGAAAATGTGATGACCGTGTCCATTAAAGTAAGCACTTTACGGTTGACAACTGAGCTCCTGAAAGCCTCAGTCTTGGACTTATCACACAGGAACAGTGTTTTCTAATCTTCAAGGGCCAAAACACTGAAGTGGCCCTCAATATCCAGAGCTAATCATTCAGTCCTTAACAGCACCTGTGTAGTAATGGCAGCTACAGAACCAACCGGAGTTAAAAAACTGGCAAGACTTGAGCTGAAACCAGGCCAGTTTTATTGTAAGGCACATTAGAAGAGCTGTATTTAGTTGTTTGTTAATGTGTCCGGGGCAATCGTCCAGTGGCAGAGGACACGATCAATAGAAGGAACCTTGTTGTGTTCTGACTGGCACCATTTCACCATCTGTATGA
This sequence comes from Danio kyathit, assembly GCA_903798195.1. Lineage (NCBI taxonomy): Eukaryota > Metazoa > Chordata > Actinopteri > Cypriniformes > Danionidae > Danio > Danio kyathit. The sequence continues at coordinate 46,650,672 of LR812533.1, forward strand.
GTGCATACACAAAGGCCCGATGAACTAGCAGCGGTTTATACATCTTGCTTGTGCTAAAAAAGTCTGAAATGTCAGCCAGCCTGAGAGCGATTGTCTTACGAAAGCCCACTTTTTCTTCTGCCCTCTTTTTCTCGTCCATCTTCTTGAGAGGTTGGATGAATACCCTCTCTGCTCTTTATATACTTGTCCTCCGTCGACTTAGAGGAGGGCAGCGGATATTAAATAAAGCTAGCAGAGGGGTGACATGCGTGGCGAAGGGGTAATGGCAGGGGCATTGTGGTCCAGGAACAGGAGGCGGGGGAGACCCAGAGCCAAAACACTTTAGAGTTGAGAGGACTTCTTCTGAAAGAGCCCAGGCCGATGACAGGACAAAACAAGAGGCCCATAGTCATCAATTAGAAATCAGCAAAACACAGCTGGAGCCAAAGGGGCCTGCTGGAAGTCAAGGGCTTAGGAATTTTAAGGGGAGGATGGGAGGAGAAAAAAAAGTACGAACAGCATTCAATAAAGGCTCGAGGAGAGAACGGGATTGTGGGAGTTGTGATTTAGAGACAGGGAAGGGAGGATGACAGGACTCAGGTCTTATGCAAGCTCAAGGAACGGATGGGAAACAAACGTAAGGGGGATTTTCTAAAAGCAAAGTCCTGACGTCTGCCGATCCACCAGTTTCACTGCATCTCTTGTGATTTCACAGTTGTCGCTGCCCTGTAAATTTCGGCTTGTTTTTTCTTAGACTTCTTTAACAGAAGAGATGCCAAGTGTCACATGGGGATTCGGCCTGATTCAGGCTGCTAAATGCCTGTGGCTCCATGTCAAAAAACAGAAAGGCAAAAAATCGAATCCTGGCACTCTATTCTGAAACCTTTCCCGAGAGGAAGGGCAACATGACAACATGTATTGTTTTCTGACTACTGGAGGATCTTTTGCCTACAGCTCTTAAAGACATAGTTCTCCCCCAAAAAATTCAATCACTGTTAATTTACTCCCAGGCTGTGAAAGATGTATATGACTTTTCATTTCCCAGTAAGATATTCAAGAAGATTTTTAGCTGAAACCGTAGTCCTTGGTTATGTTTAAGGGTACATTTACATAAAAAACTATTGAATACACAAGTCATGACACTTGTACAGTTTTAAATGGGAAAAGTGTAACGGTCAATATGCGGCATGAAGCTCCGACTTCTAGTACAGGAGCCAATCATTGCTATAGAATGACGATTCTCCGGGGGACGAGCTCAAACGTGAGTTTCCACATTTTTTGTGTAATTTAAACATTTATAAATGAAACTGAAGTGACAGTTGTGGTTTCGATTTATTAGTGTTTTCCAATATGAAATAAGCTTGGTAAGCAATATGAGAATTTGATGTTTTCCCATTCAAACAGAATGCTCGAGCATACTCCATGAGAGGTGTTTCAAAGATGGCCACCGAGTGAAATGACTTGCCTTAAAGGGACTTTGTATTACATGACAACAACGTAGCCAACGTTTTCAAAACAATCAGAGTTTACACAGCCATGAAAATGACCATTATAAGACATATCCCAGGCCAGTATTTGGCATTGTCACATTGTCAGTAAACAGTACCTGTAAGGAAGAGACAACAGACCGTTGGTGGCTTGGCGCTGGTTTGTATGTAGAATTTGCCATGTATGTAAGATCCGTCTCGCTGTTAGCTGTAAAGCGAAATAAATCCACATTTTGCTGATGAAGCGTTAGCAGACACTTGTGTGACAACAACTATATCTTGTACCGCGCCATTGTTGTGTATGTTTATTTGCATTTGCCTTTAAACTACACTAGAGGTCTGCATTCCCACGGCTGTAGCGAAGGAGCTGCAGGACCCGATCAGATTTCTTGTGGCGCGGGAATAAATTTCCAGGTAAAACACAGTAGCGGTTGGTAACTCTGGAGTAATTTGAACGAGAGTGGGCGGGCAATATAGCGTTCCCAAGTCCCAACATTATTTCAGAACAGCATATCTGTGATTTCCTCATTTTTATTGAGCACTGGTACAGCATAACGGTCCTCTGAGCATTTACCAACATGATAGAGCAAGTAAAGATGCTCTGTCCTTCAGCTTGCATTAGAAAAGGGTCAGTTTACTGTTAGAAAACCCACATCAGGCAAGTCTGATGTATGAGAGTCTTTTTCATATGTCATAGATGCAAATGGAAAATAATTACCCTTTCCGCGATGTACCTCAAAGTTTTTATCCTTTAGCAGTCACAAGAGTGGAACCTCAGGTTTAAGGCAATACTCATGTTTCATCACAAAGGGGCAAACAAAACTGACATTTAGCCTACAATCCTTGCACAACCTACAGTTTTATCTTTTATCTCTCTCTTTTGGTAGTACCCAATTTAAACGTGAGACTTTGGAAACCAGATCTAAATTTAGCGGGAACAGTCGGGTCGGGTAGACAATAAGGTATATGCCGAGCTAGTGTTGTTCCCACACTGATAAACTTCCGATGACCTGTTTATGTGAGTTTTTTCATTTGATAGATTCCTTTTACAGCATCGATGTTGTATGTAATTAAAATACAATCAGTTAAATAGACTTCGGCATTCGTTTACTGTAGTTGCTCAAGCGTAAAACAAGACAAAAAAACGCTTACTCGCACGCGCCTGTCAGGATCGGCAGACTAGCGCAGAAGCTCCATTGAATATACTGGGGTAAAATAAATGCTCATATTATAAAGACATGGCGGGGAAAAATGTAATTTATTGCAGTGCTTCTTGTACAATCTGAGACCCACTTTATATTGGATATCACTCAGCCAGTGGAGATCGCTGATTTTTAAAGAAAACAGACCTTAAACGCGCCGATTTTGCAATGGCATACAGTTCACCGGAAGCACTTAACCCAGGTTACTGGCAAATTAAAAGTCCTATTAGCATACTTCGGCATAAACCCTATTATTCTAAGCGGACAGCGGGTGAACAAAGGCTGAATATACGGTGGAACCGGTCGGGTGCGGAATAAAACCTGGCGGGAGCGGGACAAAAAAATGAGTCCCATGCAGACCTCTAATCTACACCTCCCTAAACATGTATCATGTAATGTTTTGAAGACTCTTGTTTTGGGGTGTTTAAATAGACTCAACAAAGCTTGCGTTTTCAAAAACTCACACTTTAAAGCCCGATTTCAGTTTTATGCTTTTTCAAAATTAATGTTGTTGTGTAAAACGAATACACAAAACGCATTAAAAGTTTCCAATTTTGGGCTGAAAATATACCAGCGTTCAGAAGGAAAAAAAGACAATGTAAACACAAACCAGTCGACAAGGTGGCAAGGGGCGACAATCGAACTTTGGTTCAGACCAGGCAATCGACCCAAGTGTGAAAGCGCCCCTAATTTTATCTAGTCTGGTATTTCTCAACCACGTTCATGGAGGACCACCAGCTCTGCACATTTCTATGTCTCCTTAACCAAACACACCTGATTCAGATCATCAGCTCATTAGCAGAGACTGAAAGACCTTTAATGGGTGAGACAGACAAAGGAGACATCCAAAACATGCAGTGTTGGTGGTCCTCCAGGAGCGTGGTTGAGAAACACTGATCTAGTCTCTATGTTTTTTATTTTCTATGTGATTATAGATGTTGATTTGCATTACAGTATTTTTAATCAAATAAATGCAGCCTTGCTGAGCATATCACACTTTTGTTAAAGCAAACTTTTACCCATAACCACAGTTTCCTCTTACACATCTACAGTGCATGCACACATTCTGTCACCTCTAATTGGCTTTTGCTGACTCAGTAGTGACTAACACCAAGTTACCGCAGTTTAGTTCCAGAAACAATGTCAGACACCGCGTTTTCAAACAGTCAGACCTTTAAAAAGCACATTTACCGTTCCACATGACCAGGTTGCATCTTCCAGGTCTAGCTAACACTGTGGCCACTTGTGTGTACTGCCTTTATTTGACATAACACCCTTCAACAGCCCTCTAACAAGACAAGGGGGCCCCAGTGTACCAACGTAGCCAATACTGAGGACAGATTCAAACACACACACACACACACAGGGATAGACACAAGCACTGTTATGATGACATACACAGCTGTTCTGTGTCTGTCAGAAGGGCCTCAGCGGCTGTTTTGTGTCCTTAGCTAGAAACACTAATGACAGATGCCATATTTCTCTCGCTGGCCTTAAAGAGCAGGATCTGGGCCACGACTCTACCAAAGCCCACAGGAGGCTACCAGATCCCAGAGCAACAAACGGGACGAAATGATCAAGCATAACCGGTCCAACTAGGTCACATGCACTACAACCTAAAACCCGGAGAGAACAAGACTATAATTGATACGTGGAGGATTTGTTTATAGAAGCTCTGGGGTTAATCGTATGAGATGGGAATTGCAGCAGCGGTAAATTACTGTTCCCAGAATTCTCATTTGGAATTTGGAATTATTCCTCCTTCCGTATTGGCTCAGGTGGTTTGTTTGATTTCCCAGGTTACGTAAAAAAAACTGTGACGCTAGAGAGAAAGTTAACATGCTCTACAATTGTCTTTGGATGACAGTGTTTTATCAAATGCTTAATTTAAACACATGAAAAATTAACATTTGGTTGTGGTTGTTGAATGACTGCATTCAGTTGGTTGTAAGTGCATTTTCTGTACACTTTTATTACCATTTTTTCTATTTTTCTCTTGTCCTTATTTATTTTTTCCCCCTTTTCAAATTCCCTTTTTCTTCCCTTTTGTTAAAAAAAAACAATAACAAAGACAAAATAAAAAAAATTAACATAAAATAAAAGCAGAAAATGCTGTAAAGTGGAAGGCTAAAAATGCTGTATAAAATTAAATTTATTAAATTAAAATGAATAAAATGATTAGAATAAAATGAAATAAAGTATTATATCAGATAAATATAAAATAAAAAGAAATAAAGCAGAAATTGCAAATAAAAAATAAATATATAGAAATAAAAATAAAGTAAAATAAAATGTAATTAAAATAAATAATAAATACATAAATAAATAAAAATAAGGTTATTAAATTCCACCTTATGGAATTTCAAAGGAATATTCATGGAATTTCACTCGAATTCTACCTGAAGAACAGTCAGTAACCTAAGTGTCATGTGCTCATTGCTTTCAAACAAACAAACAAACAAATCGAATGAAATTTTATTTGATTTCCCATGTCGCGTAATGAATCTGCAACGCTAGAGAGCAAATCAGAATTAAATGCTTAATTTAAACACTAAATAAACATTAAATAAAAAGAAATAAAAAATAAAATAAAATAAAATAAAAAAAAAATATTGTTCGATTTCACTTTTTGAAAAATTTTGAAAAATCTGTAACCCTAGAGAAGAAATCAGCATGCTTCTATTACAAGGATAAATGTCACAAGGGATGACAAAGTTTTAAATTAAATGCTTAATTTAAACACTAAATAAATATTAAATACAAAGAAATAAAAATAAATAAATAAAATTTAATGGAATTTTGTTTGATTTCTCATGTCACATACAAATCTGTAATGCTGTAATGCTAGTGTTAAACTAAATGTTTAACTTAAACACTAAATAAATATTAAATAAAAATAATTTAATCAGAAACTGAATATAAAATTAAAATTAAAAAATAGAAAATTTAATTAAATTAAAACTAAATGGAATTTCAACAAAATATTCATAAAATTTCATCTCACTTTTTTCCTGTATTGGCTCAGGTAGTTGCTTTGATTTTCAGTGTCGCGTAAAAATCTGTAAAGCTAGAGAGCAAATCAGCATGCTTTACAAGCATTAATGTCACTTGTGCTGACAAAGTGTTAAATCAAAAGCTTAACATATCAGAAAACTCTACATCTGCGCTACATGTATTTAACTGAGGACATCAGTCACTGTTAAACGGCTTTGAAAGGAGCCGTTGTGGGCACAGATGCTGACGGGGTCACTCTTAAAAGAGGTTTATTTTCTATATAGATAAATACAGCCCATACGGTCCAGGGACATGCAGGCACAACACATATCTGCAGATGCAATCCATCAGCATGCCTACCTTTCAGCACGGATTTCTATAAGAGATCTCCAGCGTCCCACATAACTGTCCCTGTTGAGTTCAGACTCTTCCGTGAGCCATTTGTTCATTTGTAAACAGGGGTTTTATTAATAGCCCGCTCGTTAAACCATTAGCAGGCTAGCGTAATGCCACATGAAGGCTTGGAAATGTTGGCATGATGAAGAAGGTGCATCTGGACCACGCGAGGCATTTGGCAGGTGTGGATGCTAACAGGAGAATGGGGAGAGATGGGATTTGGAGCAGGAACAGAATTGGGACGGGCAATATTTAGCCCAAAAAAATCCTGCCAATAGGACACTAGTGTTTGGCATTGTTGGTGTGTGATTCTGACAGTAAGAATAGATAGACGAGACAGAAATTATTCATAGCCCATAACATAACGTAAACCGTTATAATATTGTTTTATTGTTAGATCCTATTTAGTATTTTTTTGTTTACATTTTATTAAGAGATTTTTTTTGTAATAATAATGTATCCACAATAATGACATTAAAAGCGGTTTTATTAAGCCGTTATATTTGATTAGATTGTTAGATTTATTAAAATATTAGATTAGACTATGTAATATAATACTTAAAGTGTATAAAAAAACAAAAGCTGACTAAAACAAACCACAAAGTGTAATTTTAAAAAAATATATATTTTGTAATATATTAAAATGTATAATAAAAGCTGACTTCATAAAATAAATTCACAAAATGTAAAAAAAAATATTAAATTAAAATTAAATAATTAAAATTAAATTAAAGTATAATAAAATCACAAAATGTAAAAAAAATTAAAATTAAAATGAATTAAACAATTAAAATTAAATAAAGTACTATAGTAGATTATGTAATATATTACTTAAATGTATACAAAATAAAAGCTGACTATATAAATTAAAATCACAAAATGTTAAAAACTTAAATTAAAATTAATTAAATAATTACAATTAAATTAAATACAGTATGTCGATACCAATAGCTAGTGGTACTGTGCGTAGACATATGAAGTACATGGTCCTTTGCCGATCCTTCCCCTCTTTCTGTTCCCAATGCTTTCCTGTTTGAAATCTCCACTGTCCTATATCATTATAAAGGTGAAAACCCCTAAAAAATTATTATGAAAATAAATAAATAAATAAAGTATTATATCAGATTATGTAATATATTACTTAAAATATATAAAAAAAAATAAAAGCTGACTTTATAAAATAAAATCACAAAATGTAAAAAAAAAAAAAGTAATTAAATAATTAAAATTAAATTAAATTAAATTAAGTATTGGATTAAATTACGCAATATATTACTTAAAATAGTGGATTAGATTATGCAATAAATTACTTAAAATATTGGATTAGATTATGCAATATATTACTTAAAATATTGGATTAGATTATGCAATATATTACTTAAAATAGTGGATTAGATTATGCAATAAATTACTTAAAATATTGGATTAGATTATGCAATATATTACTTAAAATAGTGGATTAGATTATGCAATAAATTACTTAAAATATTGGATTAGATTATGCAATATATTACTTAAAATATTGGATTAGATTATGCAATATATTACTTAAAATAGTGGATTAGATTATGCAATATATTACTTAAAATATTGGATTAGGTTATGCAATATATTACTTAAAATATTGGATTAGATTATGCAATATATTACTTAAAATATTGGATTAGATTATGTAATATATTACTTAAAATATTGGATTAGATTATGCAATATATTACTTTAAATATTGGATTAGATTATGCAATATATTACTTTAAATATTGGATTAGATTATGCAATATATTACTTTAAGTACTTTAAAAAATAAAAGCTAATTTATTAAATAAAATCACAAAATGTAAAAAAATAAATAATCTAACAAAAATTAATTAAATAATTAAATTATATTAAATGAATCAAAGTATTACATTAGATTGTTAAATATATGAAAAAATAAAAGCTTACTTTATAAAATAAAAATCACAAAATGTAAAAAAAAAAAAACAATTAAATTAAAATTAATAAAATAAAATAAAATAAAACAAAAAATAAAATGAAATAAAATAAAGGTATTGGATTAGATTACGCAATATATTACTTAAAATATTTTATTACAATAAAAGCTGATTTTATAAAAGTAAAATAACAAAATGTAAAACAAAACCCAACAAACCGATCATATTAAATTCCACCTGATAGAATTTCAAAAGTATTCTAATGGTATTCCACTGGAATTTCCTGTGATATTTGTCAAAAAGGGCTGGAGTGCAGTCAGTAACCTGAGTGCCATGTGTAAACTGCTTTCACAGCTCACTGCTGGCTCCTGTCAAAACGACTCTGCCAAACTTAAACACGACATAAATCTGTTACTTCAGCGAGTCAACAGCCCCTCAATCCCAGGGACAGATGTGTAAAACCTGGCAGCAGAAACAGACAGGAAGAGATAGAAAGGACAGGCGGCAAAAGAAAGAGTGCAAGATACAGCGGGATGGCAGGATGGGCGGCCATTTGCTGGAAATGTCAACTGTCTACTCGCTGTTTACGTTAATGAAAGCTGTTTTGAGAACTGTGTGTGGCCTAGCGGTGTTCATTTCAGCCATGCAATGATAGAAGTACACTGTAAATAATATCTGTCAATTAACAGGTTTCCATATTTTGTGTTTTTCGTTTTTTTACGGTTGCATTATGGGACATTAATCTCGGCTGTGTCAACTTCTGATGTTGAAAACTCAACCCTATAGTTTACCATGTGACATTTTAGTAATATATAGAGAAGTGAGTGTGTAAAATAACAGAAAATGTACTGGCAGTTTATTATAAGGTTTTTGTAGCGTAATATACAACACCAACGCAGGCAATATTTCACTTTAAACTATTAAAAATGTTCATAAAAACATTACATCACTTTTTTTTTTACTTTTCATGATTAAAAATTGTTGGAAGAAAGATCAAGGTCCCATTAAAAATCTGATATTGCGATACTTTATTTTTCTGCCTTATATATTGCAATGCAAATGTTTTGACCAGTGTATTTATTTTTTTTGGTTTGACTAGCTCTATTTGGCAGTATTTGACAATAACAGTATTCAGGTACACAAATTGAATAATCAAACTGCATAAATGCTTTTCTAACTTGAGAGTATTTGTCTCGTTTCTAGACCAAATATCTAAATATATCTATATTTAATAATAAATTAAGTCAAGTAAAACTATTGTGTTTTCAATTTCAGAATTAACAAGTCAAAATTAAGTGAGTTTTTTTCCCTTAAAATAAACAAAATAATCTGCCAAAGAGGAAAGTCACATAATCTTGTTTTCGGTTTAAAATGTTGATATTTGGACTAGAAACAAGACAAAAATTCTAAGAAAGAAAAAGTTTGTGTAATTCTTGTAATCTTTTGTGCCCAAATGTTTAAAACACTCTTGAAATGCTCACAGTCACAGGCCTTAAAAACGCATGAAATTTTTATTTATTTTAATTTTTTGTGTAGAGTTGCACAATATTGGAAAAATCTGATATTGCGATACTTCATTTTTCTGCGATATAAAGTGCAATATGAATATTTTCACCATTTGTTTTATTTATTTATTTTTTCTTTTTTTAATAGCTCTACTTGCATTTCTTTCAGTATTCAGGTACAGAAATTGAATAATCAAACTGCAAAAAAATGCTTTCATAACTTTGAATTTTTGTCTCGTTTCTAGATCAAATATCTAAAAATAAAATAAAATAAAATAATAATAATAATACAGTGTTTCCTCTAAGATTTTTTCCAGCTGTGGCGTTATTTCAATGACAAGTGTCATGAGCGCAGTATTACAAGTCGAGATCGCATGCATGTAATACGAGCATGCAAATTTCTTTGCTTGTGCGCCGATGTTCTCTGCCCGTGCACAAAACTTCTTGCACGCCCTCAAATAGCTATGCTGCTCAGGTGCAGATTTTCTTGTGCGCTCTCAAATAAACGCTGCTGAAGTGCGATTTAGCGCATTTATGTAGTAAGTGTGTCTCCAATATTAATTAGATTTGCTAGGAATATTTATGAATGTCTCCAATAGACCTACAGAGCGGCATTGATGCATCCTGAAGTAAAGTGAAATGGCTATAAACTCCAGCAAGATAAAGTCTTTGTTTGTTGTATGCAGAGCCATAGACCTTTATCTATAAATAAAGTATAATTATGGAAACTGTGTTCATCCTAAATGAAAGCTATGCGCCGTGTTTGCTGGCCTCACGCACCACGCACCTGTCAGTCAGTCAGCCAGCTAGCATGTCATCTTAAAGGGTTAAACAAATAACGCACAGCACTTCTACAGTTACAAAAAAGTTTGAGCCGTTATAATTCACTTACCTTTTAATACGTTTTAGTGCAATTATAACCTGGTATAAAAAAAACGTTGTTTTGAATGAGAAGCTGTAACGTTGCCGTGGCGGGATGAATTAAGGTGTGGTGCCCCACCATGGAAAAATTAATGTAGCGGAAACCTTGTAATAATAATAATAAATCAAGTAAAACTATTGTTTTGTTTTCACTTTCAGAAGTCATGAGTCAAAATTAAGTGAGTTTTTTTTTTTCCTTAAAACAAGACTAATAATAATCTGCCAAAAGGAGAAGTCAAATAATCTTGTTTTCGGTTTGAAATGTTGATATTTGGACTAGAAACAAGACAAAAATTCAAAGCTAACAGTCACAGGCCTTAAAAGCATATGCAAATTTATATATATTTTTTTTTACAGTGTAGGGCTGCCTGATTTTGGAAAAATCTGATATTGCGATATTTTATTTTTCTGCGATAAATATTGCAATACAAATATTATCACCAATATTTTATTATTTATTTCTTTTTTTGGTTTGAATAGCTCTATTTGACTTTTTGTTTTCTTTCTTGGGAAACACTAACAGTATTTAGCTACAGAAATTGAACAATCAAACAGCAAAAAAGGCTTTTCTAACTTAAAAGTTAATAGTCTCGTTTCTAGACCAAACATCTAAAGAAAAATTAAATCAAGTAAAAATATTGTTTTGTTTTCAATTTCAGAAGTCATGAGTCAAAATGAAGTCAGTTTTTTCTTCACTCACAAGCAAAATAATCTGCCAAAGGGGAAGTAAAATAATTATGTTTTTGTTTTGAAATGTTGATATTTGGACTAGAAACAAGACAAAAATACTAAGAAAGAAAAGTTAAGTTTTTTAAGTGTAATTATTGCAATTTATTGTGCAGAAGGTCATGATTCACACTCATTAAATAATACTTTATATAGCTTTATTTTACATTCTTAGGAGACACAAAACACACGCGTTTCGGCACAATGCCTTCCTCAGTGTGTGACACAATCTTCTCACTCCACTCTCTTATTCCAGTCAATCACATTACGTCATTGGTTAGACGACTATTCATTAGTTAAGATCTCATTTTCATTTCAATATAGCTAACAAAACAAGAAATATATTTCCTCCAGACTTCATTACTGCAATTTATTGTGCCCAAATGTTTTAAACTCCCTTGAAATGCTTAGTCACAACACAAGTCTTAAAACACATGAAAAATTATAAACATACACTATATTATGATCAAACTCTACAAATCACATGCGTTCTGTGTCTCCTAGTTAACTTTAACTAAGACTCAACATTGTATATCCAGTGATGTGAATATTGTGGATGTGCACATTGTTATAACATTACTAAAACGATATATATTGTGCAGCCCTAGATAGAAGGGAGCAAAAATAACTTTACCCAAACATTCTTTTTTTTGACTCAGATTAAAGGCATTGTTACGTTCGTTACGAACGTATTTTGGGTCTATGTGTGTGTGTTTGTTTGTATGTGGGTGTGTCGTTTACGCGTGTGTTACAGGTATGAACGGCATTGGAGGATCCGCATTTCGTGTTCATGACGTAGGCTGCTGACGCTGGATTCGCGCTACCAATCGCTGGTCTGCGTAGCGTTTTAAAAGCCGAGCCCAAACTGCAATGGCGATCTCTCTTTCTATCTTGCTCTCACTCTTTCTGTGGGTCTCGATGAGGACAGTCTCTCTTGCGAGGACTAGTCTGAGAGAATGTGTTTCCTTTGTCGGTGATTTAATGCTCTTGTCTAAAGTCTTGTGAGATTTGAAATTGCAATTTGTTTGCTTGTGAACTTGTACAGTTAACTGATGCTTTTGAGAGATACCTCGGAGAGGGTGTAGGAGTGAGTAAGTCGCGCGATATACATATACAAACACCCAGGATCCTTCATGTATTATTTCCACTAGGTTTAGGAGAGGGTGCTGTTTTGTGTATGTTTTATTTTTTATTTAGAGTAGTTTAGTTAAGACGTTTGGTACGTTGAAGATGTTTCTTTTCATGTTTTTCTTTTCATATTTAGTTTAGTTGTTTAATACAGTTAATGTGTTTTGTTATATTTATTTCTTTGATTTAAGCACCTCTATCTACCTCCTCTCCAACAGGTAATTTATTGTAAATATTTTTCTTTCACGGTACAATATATATTTTCACTGATTTCACTGGAAGTATGAGCAATAAATAATTGCAGTGATATTTGGTTTTCTGTGGTTTTCTTTCTCCCTCCATTGGTGACACACACGAAACTATTATATGTTATGTCAAATACCCTTAGTTTAATATTAACATCTAAAAGGACGTAACATATAATTGGGGGCTCGTCCGAGATCTATTAATTTATTTAAAACCTTAATTATATGTCCCGGATAATAGTTTTGTGTGTGTGTACTTTGATGGTGTAGAGAGAAAAAAAAAAACTGTGATAGTGAAACAAAGTATCATTTTTCTCCCTTGTATTTTTGTCTTTTGTAAGTAAGTATTTGTGAGAGTTTAGACAATGAGTACCTTTGATTTAGAAACATTTGTTGCTAATCCGACATTGGAAGTTTTTGAGCGATGTAGAAAAGATGACTTGTTGCAAATAGGTGAACACTATCACATTCCTGTGGTGAGGCAATCTCTGAAGCGCCTTATTAAAGACGAAATTTTAAAGCACTTGATTGAACACAAAATTTTAATTTTACCTTTTGCGGATGGCGATGAGGCTGGTGCAGTGGCTGTAGAACACAGTCCTGGTAATTTAGTGGATACGGAGAAGGAGCCGGATGAGTATGCCGAGGTGGATACCGAGGCAAAGACAGGCTTACCGCCCTTTTATCCACTTTCCCCGACTTCAGTCGAGTCTGGGGGTGATGCGAGGCTAAAGGTTCGCCTGGCCCGCATGCAGATTGAAGCCCAAGAGCGGGCTGAGACGCGCCATGCCGAGATGAAACTGCGCCTGGATATCCGTAAATTGGAAATCGACGCTGAGACACAGGTAAAACTCCGACAGCTCGAGTTAGACTCGATGAAGGTTGGTTCTGGCCGAACTGTGCAGTTAAATCCTGTTAGCCCTGCTGCTAATGATAATTCGGCAACTTCTGTGAGTGATGTTTCCTCTAGTGCTTTTGATATTAGTAAACATATTGCTTTAGTGCCTCACTTCAGAGAATCCGAAGTGGATTCCTATTTTGCTGTTTTTGAGCGTGTGGCTGCCGCACTTCGTTGGCCTAAAGAAGTTTGGTGTCTTTTGCTACAGTGTAAATTAGTCGGAAAAGCCCAGGAAGTTTGTTCATCATTAACTTTGGAAGAGAGTTTGAAATATGATTCAGTTAAGAGCGCTGTTCTCCGCGCATATGAGTTGGTGCCTGAGGCGTATCGACAACGTTTTAGGAACCAAAAGAAAGCTGCGCAGCAAACATTTGTAGAATTTGCCCGTGACAAGGGAGTTCTTTTTGATAAATGGTTGGCTGCTAACAATGTGAGAGATTTTAATGCATTGAGAGAACTAATGCTTTTGGAGGATTTTAAAAATTGCCTGCCAGAGAGAATTGTCACATATCTTAACGAACAAAAAGTCACGTCTTTGTCACAAGCCGCAACTCTTGCGGATGAGTATGTGTTAACGCACAAGAGCGTGTTTTCTGTATCCCGACCTGAAAAGACACCGAGTTCATTCACAGCTCAAAATTCTGCACGCCCCAAAAGTAATTCACCAACGAGTAAAGAGACTAGAGAGTGTTTTTATTGCCACAAAACCGGGCACCTTATTTCGGATTGTTTTGTGCTTAAACGAAAAAATCAGCAAGGGCAATTGAAACCAGCTAATTTTGTGAAAACTTTGTCTGCACTTGACTCTACTGAAAATGAAATTGACGCTGGCTTTAAGCCATTTTTAATGAAGGGACTGATTTCTGTTAACGGACATACTGAAGAGCAGAAAGAAATTAAAATCTTGAGGGACACTGGCGCACTTCACTCGTTTTTAATTTCTGATGCACTTCCTTTATCAGACCAGACGTATTGTGGATCTAACATTCTAGTTCAGGGAATTGAAATGGGGGTTTTAACGGTACCTTTGCATCAAATTCACCTGCAGTGTGATTTGGTTTCAGGTTTTGTCAAGGTGGGTGTACGTCCTTCGTTTCCTGTCAAAGGTGTTGCATTTATTCTCGGAAATGATTTGGCCGGGGGTAAAGTGTCACCTTTTCCTGAAGTTGTTGATAAACCGGATTGTTTCGTCCCTGCTGATGACATTTCTAACACATTTCCAGACGTATTTTCAGCTAGTGTAGTCACTCGTGCTCAAAAACGCAGAATCGGAGAAGAAATCATTTTATCTGATTCCTTTTTGCCACCTTTGTTTTCTGAACAAAACACTACGTCTGTCACTTTTAAAAATTTTAAAGGTGCTGAGAATGAAACGTGTTCCGACAATACTCCGCCCGCAGTTGCGCCCGAATCTGATCTTTTATCTGAACCTATTTCGCACGAACGAATTAAAAATGCACAACGAAATGATGAGTCCTTATCGAAATGTTTTTCTGCTGCTGACAAAAGTTTTAAACAACCGAAAAACAAACTGAGTGAATACGTGATTGAGAATGGATTACTGTTGCGTAAATGGCGTCCTAGTAGAGATGTAGAGAATGAATGGGATGTTGTTTGTCAGATTGTTCTGCCTACAATTTATCGTGAGCAAGTGCTAAATTTGGCTCACGATCACCCGTTGTCAGGTCATTTAGGTGTGACGAAAACCTACAAACGAATTCTTAAACATTTCTTCTGGCCTGGCTTGAAGAAAGATGTTGTCTCACACTGTCGCACTTGTCATGTTTGTCAGGTCACTGGTAAACCAAACCAAAAGATTCCACCAGCACCACTAGTTCCGATTCCTGTTGTCGGTGAACCCTTTGAACATGTCATTTTGGATTGCGTCGGTCCTCTCCCAAAGACGAAAGCAGGTAATCAGTTTTTATTAACAATTATGTGCTCTGCGTCCCGTTTTCCCGAGGCCGTTCCGCTTAGAAAAATCACTGCACCTGTTGTGATCAAAGCAATGATCAAATTTTTTTCTACTTTTGGGTTACCAAAAATCGTACAAACAGATCAGGGAACGAATTTTTTGTCAAACGTGTTCAAACAAGTTTTAACTTCGTTAGGAATCAAGCACCGAATTTCAAGCGCTTATCATCCTGAGAGCCAGGGAGCTATCGAACGCTTTCATCAGACGTTAAAATCCATGTTAAGAAAATACTGCCTGAGTTCTGAAAAAGACTGGGATGAAGGAATACCATTAATGCTGTTTGCAATTCGTGAATCGACTCAAGAGTCATTAGGATTTTCCCCTTCAGACTTAATTTATGGCCACGTATTCCGCGGGCCGCTTAAAGTGCTGAAAGAAGGGATGCTGAATGAAAAATCAAATGGAGTTAATATTTTGGATTTTGTTAGCCGTTTCAGAGAACGTTTGCACAATGCATGCACTCTTGCACGTGAGTCACTGTCCGTAGCACAGGAGGACATGAAAGGATGGTATGACAGGAAAGCTGTTGTACGTGAACTTAAACCTGGTGATGATGTTTTAGTTCTGCTACCGATACCTGGTTCAGCTTTGTCTGCTCGTTTTTCTGGCCCCTATAAAGTGTCGAAGAAACTAAGTGAAACTGACTTTGTAATAAATACACCTGATCGAAAAAGAAAATTTCGCACCTGTCACATTAACATGCTTAAGTTTTATCACACTAGGAAAGTGTCTGATAATTTCGAAAAGGAACAACTCGCTGCTGTTTCCTCTGAACCCTTAGCTGCTGCCGTTACTGCTTTGTTTGACTCTGCTGATGTGAGTAAACTGCCATCTTTGGGTGAGTGTCATGATGATGATTTTACGTTTCGTAATGACTTGGCAATGTGTGGTAGACTTTCCAATTCTGAAATTCTTGGTAAGTTGCCAGACTATTTTAATACTTTGTCGAAAGCACAGACAATCGATATGATTAAATTGTTGCATGAATTTCCTATGCTGTTTAGTGATGTGCCGACTCAAACTAACGTGCTACAGCATGATATTCACGTGACATGTGATCATCCTATTAAGCAACATGCTTACCGAATAAATAATGTAAAAAGGTCTGTGATGAAAGACGAAGTAGATTATTTGTTGAAGAACGATTTAGCAGAACATAGTCATAGTCCCTGGAGCTCTCCTTGTCTGCTAGTGCCAAAAGCTGACGGTACCTTCCGTTTTTGCACAGACTATCGAAAGGTAAATTCAGTAACAGTGCCAGATAGTTATCCCTTGCCCAGAATGGAAGATTGCATTGACAACTTGGGTTCAGCGAAATTTGTCACAAAATTGGATCTTCTCAAGGGTTATTGGCAAGTAAAATTAACTCCGCGAGCAGCACAAATTTCAGCATTCGTTACACCAGATAACTTCCTTCAATACAAAGTAATGGCTTTCGGGTTACGAAACGCTCCCGCAACTTTTCAGCGCCTTGTAAACATTGTATTGTCTGGAGTTCCAAACTGTAACGCATACCTTGATGATCTGGTCATCTATTCTTGTGACTGGGATGAGCACTTATCTGCACTTCGCACTGTTTTTAAACGATTATCTGATGCGTCTTTGACTATTAATTTAGCCAAGTGTGAATTTGGAAAAGCAACGATTACTTATTTGGGCAAAGAAGTAGGTCAAGGTGAAGTTCGCCCTGTTGGTGCCAAAGTGACAGCTATAGCTGAGTTTCCTGTTCCTACAACGAGACGCGAGTTGCGTCGCTTTTTAGGAATGTCTGGTTATTATAGGAGTTTCTGTCGTAATTTTTCGACTGTTGTTTGTCCTTTGACCAGCTTGTTGAGTCCAAAAAGTGATTTTGTATGGTCTGATGCATGCCAGCAGGCTTTCGAGAATGTGAAGTTGTTGCTTACTTGTGCACCTGTTCTCGCTGCACCTGACTTCTCACGTCCATTCAAAATAGAAGTTGATGCCAGTTCTTTGGGTGTTGGAGCTGTGCTTGTTCAAGAAGATGATGTTGGTTTTGATCACCCAATCTGCTACTTTTCACGTAAATTTAACAGACATCAACGTAACTATTCCACCATTGAAAAGGAAGCTTTGGCTTTGATTTTATCTTTGCAGTTCTTTGAAGTTTATGTGGGTTCATCGGTTTTGCCTGTTACTGTATACACTGACCACAATCCCCTAGTGTTTCTGTCAAGAATGCACAATCACAATCAACGCCTTATGCGTTGGTCGTTGATTGTGCAAAATTATAACTTATCCATAAAGCATAAGAAAGGATCTGAAAATGTCATTGCTGACACTTTATCTAGAGCTTAATGTTGCTTTATGTTAAGTTTTGAGAGGGGGAGTGTTACGTTCGTTACGAACGTATTTTGGGTCTATGTGTGTGTGTTTGTTTGTATGTGGGTGTGTCGTTTACGCGTGTGTTACAGGTATGAACGGCATTGGAGGATCCGCATTTCGTGTTCATGACGTAGGCTGCTGACGCTGGATTCGCGCTACCAATCGCTGGTCTGCGTAGCGTTTAAAAGCCGAGCCCAAACTGCAATGGCGATCTCTCTTTCTATCTTGCTCTCACTCTTTCTGTGGGTCTCGATGAGGACAGTCTCTCTTGCGAGGACTAGTCTGAGAGAATGTGTTTCCTTTGTCGGTGATTTAATGCTCTTGTCTAAAGTCTTGTGAGATTTGAAATTGCAATTTGTTTGCTTGTGAACTTGTACAGTTAACTGATGCTTTTGAGAGATACCTCGGAGAGGGTGTAGGAGTGAGTAAGTCGCGCGATATACATATACAAACACCCAGGATCCTTCATGTATTATTTCCACTAGGTTTAGGAGAGGGTGCTGTTTTGTGTATGTTTTATTTTTTATTTAGAGTAGTTTAGTTAAGACGTTTGGTACGTTGAAGATGTTTCTTTTCATGTTTTTCTTTTCATATTTAGTTTAGTTGTTTAATACAGTTAATGTGTTTTGTTATATTTATTTCTTTGATTTAAGCACCTCTATCTACCTCCTCTCCAACAGGTAATTTATTGTAAATATTTTTCTTTCACGGTACAATATATATTTTCACTGATTTCACTGGAAGTATGAGCAATAAATAATTGCAGTGATATTTGGTTTTCTGTGGTTTTCTTTCTCCCTCCATTGGTGACACACACGAAACTATTATATGTTATGTCAAATACCCTTAGTTTAATATTAACATCTAAAAGGACGTAACAGGCATCGATTAAACACAACCTTGATACCCTTCGTCCTGTCCTTGCATTCGTCTTAATGCACTAAAACACATTTTTTCTTTGTTTCGTCCCACTCTCCCAAGGCCGTTGTACAGTCAAACGCCACAATAAAAGAGTCTGGATGAAAACAGCGGGAAAACAAGGTGCTTAAAGCAACAAGACGCGGAAACAAAGCCAGATAAGAGACAACTGTGTTTGGATGATTAGAAATGAATGGCGGCTGGAGAACAATACTAACAGGGCTGCTCATCCTAGTCCTGATAGAAATTACTTGCAAATTGTCCTTTTTTTCCATTTCTGTCAGCATGTGTGTGTGTGTGAGTACTTGTTTATGTGGTTTACAAGGACATAATGAAGTGTATATTGACATGGGTACACTGAAGAAAAAAAATTTAAGGTAAGTGGTTGCAAATAATGTATATGGAATGAATTTAAACAAATTATGCTGAATGCTACTACATTTGATTTGTTTGTTTAAATTTAGCCCATATAAATCATTTGCAACCAAAAATAATTTAGTAAATCTAATGAATAATATTTTTTTCAGTTTATGATTTACACTGGTAGCAATTTTTTTAATTACACAGTATTTAACTGTAATATGAACTGTATTTTACTGTAGGGCAGTTATACAGTATGTTACTGTATTTTAAAGTTACATTGTGAAACGTACGGTATATTTTACAGCAAAGATATACATACAATACTTTAAATGCACATAAATGGTGTTGTAAACGTGAATACAGTATTTTGCTGTAATTGGTTTACAGTAAGTTACTGTAGATCCCACAGGAAATTGTTAACATTGTAGTTGTACTGTATTATCGTAGTTTATAAAGACATTGTGTCCTCGTAATTCATGCATTGTGTCCTCATAATTAAAAAATGCTTAAAATCATACTTGATGGGGTCTTTTGACATTCAACTTTTGCCACAGGTTTTTTGTGAGGGTTGGGTTAAAGCAAGGGTGCCCAAACTTGGTCTTGAAGAACCGGTGTCCTGCAAAGTTTAGTTACAACTCCAATCAGACACACCTGGGCCAGCTAATCAAGCTCTTACTAGGCTTTCTAGAAACACCCCTGCAGGTGTGTTGAGGCAAGTGCTAAACTCAGCAGGACACTGGCCCTCCAGGACCCGAGTTTGGACACCCCTGGGTTAAAGGGTAGTGCAATAATGAGTTTTTACAGTATAAAATACGTTAGGCCTACGGAGTGTCCTCGTAAACCACATATGAGCAATTCCATCATTATGGATGTGACATTTGGAGTACAAACATGAAACATAATTTCACAATGAATGTATTAATAGTATATTTAATTATCTGTTGTTGTTGTTGTCGTTTTTTTAAGCAACTCACCAGAATTATGGGATCAGAAAAATATAAATTCATAAATGTGTTTTCTAATTTAACGGAGAAAAATAAACATGAGTTATAGATGTGACCAAAAAAGTATGCAAGTTTACAGTATTCAACATACTTTGTTGAAATTCTTTGAATTAAACTGCAAAACCAGGCAACACGGTGGCTCAGTGGTTAGCACTGCCACCTCACAGGATGAAGGTTTCTGGTTCGAGTCCCAGCTGGGTCAGTTGGCATTTCTGTGTGGAGTTTGCATGTTCTCCCAGTGTTGGCGTGGGTTTCCTCTGGGTGCTCCGGTTTCCCCTACAGTCCAAAGTCATGTGGTACGGGTGAATTGAATAAACTAAATTGGTCGTAGTGTATGTGTGTGAATGAGTGTGTATGGGTGTTTCCCAGTGCTGGGTTGCAGCTGGAAGGGCATCTGCTGCATAAAACATATGCTGGATAAGTTGGCGGTTTATTCCGCTGTGACGACCCCTGATGAATAAAGGGACTAAGCCAAAGAAAAATTAATTATTTAATAAACTGCAAAACCCAAAAGAAATAATGCTAATCAAAAGGATAAAAGTTGACTCTACATATAACAAAACATATTTATTTTATTTTATTTAACATTTTTGCATTTATGAAAAAGAAATAGGTACCTGTGTGACTTAAATCAACTAAATAGTTTATTAGTAAATGGAGTTTTTACAGTAGCCTACACAAAAATCTTCACAGTTACTATGCAAGTCAACTAGTGTCAACTACCAGCATTCTTCAAAATATCTTCTTTTGTGTTCAACAGAGGAAAAAAACTCAAATAGGTTTGAACAGGTAGAGTTAAAAAATAATTTAATTTTTTTCATTTTTGGGTAAATAAAATATTCTCCTGATGTCCTGTCAAATTTGATATATCTATATTTATTTTGACTACAAACTCAAGACACATCACAATAAAAAAAACATTCATAGCATGGAATTGCTCATATACAGTACAAGTGTTTGTGTGTGTGTGTCTGTGTTGGGGGAGGGGGTTTGTCTGGTTCTAGAGGACTAGGTGTTTTCCTTCTCACCTGAATTAATGAGCATTGTCAACAGTCACACATAGAAACACACACACACATAGTCCCAATTGTATGTCCACAGTCATTAAAAGACAAAAAAAAAAAAAAAAAAAAAAAAAAAAGACAAGCTATCAGTGGCGAGCACAAAGACAGCTGAGATTGAAACATGTTTCACCCAATCAGGGAGATGGAGGCTTTGTACAGTCACTCGTGTGATTATAACGGTCATGGTCCAGAAATCAGCTCATTATAAAAATACACCAGAAAGAACTGAGTTTACATTGGATTTCCTCTATAGACAGACAAGCACACAAAATACAGTCACTGGATGTTTATATTAATCTTTTGTGCTTATTAAATGGCATCATTTTGTGTTTATTACAACTTTTATTTAACTTTGACAGTGTTCTTTATTTCTCCAAGAAAAATATAAACATATTCAACAAATGTAATATGCTGACAGAACTCAGATTCAAGTGTTTAGGCTACATTTTGTTCATTTGTTAAAACAGATGATACAAATGCTACCCAAAAACAGCCTACACAGCAAGAAAAATCTAACATATATATTTGTCTCTTTGAGCACAAAACAAAAAGCCACACCATTTACGCTCAACTAGAATATCAAACTCAACACTGAAAGCTTGATATCCCATGCTGATTTGTGGTCTTGGGATTTCTATTTACTCAGCACAAAAATAGAAAGAAAGGGGGATTAATTAGAATTTGCTTAACAATGCTGTGGCTTTCAGATTAATCCATTTGACCTCTAACCTCTATTGAGCCCAAATGAAACCAGGGGAAACTAAGAGAAACTGAAGCTTTGGTAACACTTTAGTTTAAATCGCAATTCCTTATATTAACTACTTTCTTATTACCTGCTTATTATTAAGATATTAACCATTTATTAGTACTTATAAAGTATGTCCCTATTGTACATCCTAATATGTATGTGCACATTTACAGTATATTGCTGTTTTTTAGCCACTTTTAACTGTATTTCAGACTAAAATGAAAAACGGTAAAATAAAACTATACCCAATACCTAAACCAAACTACTACCACTATCAAGGAATGAATGAATATTTCACTGAGCTAAAAGGCTTAATTAAAGGTTAACTAATAGTATGAATTTTACCGTAAAAAATAAAAAACTTCTGGCTTATTATCTGCTTATTATTAAAAAATTGACCATTTTATTAGTACTTATAACGTATGGCCTTATTGTATATCATAATATGAATACGTACATTTACAGTATTTTCCTGCTTTTTAGCCATTTTTAACTTATTTCAGAATAATGAAAAACGGTCAAATAAAACTGTACCCAATACCTAAACCCAACTACTACCACAGTTTAGAAACAAATGAATACTTACTTCACTGAGCTAAAGTCTTTATTAATGGTTTGCTAAGAGCAATAAATTTATAGTAAAAAACTAAATGTGACCGAAATGTCTACTTCTGGCTTATTATCTGCTTATTATTAAGTTATTGGCTGTTTATTAGTGCTTATAAAGTATGACCTTATTGTACATCCTGATCTAGATATGTGCATTTACAGTATTTTCCTGGTATTTAAAATTTTTTAACTGTAGTTCAGACTAACATGAAAAGGAGTAAAATAAAACTGTACCCAATACCAAAACCTAACTACTACCACTATTAAGAAATAAAGGAATACTTCACTGAGCTAAAGTCTTAATTAACGGTTTGCTAATAGCAATAATTTTACCATAAAAAATAAAATGTGGCTAAAACTTTGACTTCTACAACTTCTACCGCACACTGTAAAAATAATTGTCGCCCTAAATTTTTTAAGTTGAATCAAATGAACTGAGTCATCACAACTTGCATCAATCAAACTGTCTAAAAATATTAAGTTAAACTTTGTATAACCATTTATTAGCACTTATAAAGTATGACCTTAGTGTACATCCTATTTAACTTATTTTAACTGTATTTCAGAATAATGTGACAAAACCGTCAAATAAAACAGTAAAATAAAATAAAATATTTAAACACTTTACCAAATACCTAAACCCAAATACTACCAATAAATTAATACTTCAATGAGCTAAAAGTCTAACTTAAAATTTGCTAATAGGAAACATTTTACCATAAAAAATAACATGTGACTAAAACTTTCACTTCTGGCTTATTACCTGCTTATATTAAGATATTGGCCGTTTATTAGTGCTAATAACGTATGACCTTATTGTACATCCTAATCTGGATATGTACATTTACAGTATTGTCCTATTATTTTACAACTTTTAACTGTATTTCAGCATAACATGAAAAACGGCCAAATAAAACTGTACACACTATCTAAACCCAACTACTACCACTATCAGAAAATACATGAATACTTCACTGAGCTAAAAGTCCTAATGGTTTGCTAATAGCAAGAATTTTACTGTAAAAAATAAAATGTGACCGAAACTTCTATTTCTACAACTTTTACCGCACACTAATGCTTAATAAATGATTCATAGTGTGCCGTTATTATTATAGTGCTACCATCAAATGGACTAAAAATAATAAGTTCAAACTTAAATAAAATATCTGAAATATTATTAACATCATAAAATAAGTTAAAGCAACATAAAATTTTTTTTTAAAAATTAAAAATTAAAAAAATATATATATATATATATATATTTGTTGTCTTGACTTTTGTCACTGTCAATTACATTTTTTACGGTGCAATGATCCATTTCTGGAGACACTCAATAATTTAGGAACTCTTAATTGGGGTCGTAGGCACAAATCCTAATTATCTTGTATGATAATCAACAGCAACAAGTGCTATGCGACAAACGAGAATGTGTCAGAAAACACATTCCTCCGTCATATACAAAGAGCAGCAGGCTAAGCGAACCCTAATCGGACAAGACATCTCCCACACAAGTACAGCTTAACACCCGTAAATAACATCACATTCTTCAGTACACCCTCCCCGGAAAACGAATTCCTCCCCGAACCGATCCTCGCGATCGATAATCCATGTCTGGGACACACACGAACCAGAGGACACGCTACATAAATAAATATGAACTCCATACCCTCCTTAGCCCCATTTCAGTCAAGCCACAGGACACAAAACAGACTCGGCCGGCGAGTCAAAGGTCACCCAAGACTAAATTGGGGAGTCCCGTGTGGATGGAAGGACAATTACCCTAAATCCTTCAGTGTCTCTTGCACTCCCCTGTCAAAGAGTTGCAAACAGTATAAAAGTGAGGAGCGCTCCCCCTTTTGGGGCTGTCAGATTGTATATGGTATATAAACAGAGATGGGAGGGGTCAAAGGTGTGGGGGTGAGAGGTCAGCGAGTGAGAAAGAAGGAGATTGAGAGACGCAAACGCTCCAGCTGATGGATAACACTTGGCTTGGGAAGTGGCTCGCTGAAAGCTGGCAGACCACACACAAAAAAAAACAGAGAGAGTTACGATCTCAATGCTTTTCGGTGCCTCATTTAAATACAATTTAAATCTACATGTTAAGCGACTGGTGATTCAAAAGATCTGTTTTTTAAAGACCTAAACACAAGCCCTGTTTTGACATGTAAGTGATTATTCTACATACAGTTGCATTCAGAATTATTGAACAGTCTATGAATTTTTTTTTCTTTTTTAAATATTTCACAAATTATGTTTAACAGAGCAAGGAAATTTTCACAGTATGTCTGATAATATTGTTTCTTCTGGAGAAAGTCTTATTTGTTTTATTTCGGCTAGAACCAAAAACAGTTTTTAATTTTTTAAAACCCATTTTAAGGTCAAAATTATTAGTCCCTTTAAGCTATATATTTTTTCAATAGTATACAGAACAAACCATCGTTATACAATAACTTGCCTAATTACCATAACCTGCCTAGTTAACCCAATTAACCTAGTTAAGCCTTTAAATGTCACTTTAAGCTGTATAGAAGTGTCTTGAAAAATATCTAGTCAAATATTATTTACTGTCATCATGGCAAAGATAAAATAAATCAGTTATTAGAAATGAGTTATTAAAACTATTATGTTTAGAAATGTGTTGAAAAATTTTTCTCTCCGTTAAACAGAAATTGGGGAAAAAAATAAACAGGGAGGCTAATAAATCAGGGGGTTGAATAATTCTGATTGCAACTGTATTTACAATTCTTAAAGACTTAAAAAATAAGTCTTAATCGAATGTGTATTTATGTAACAATTTGTCAGATTATTCAAATTTATTTAAATCATCTTTACACTGAGGCAAATTTTTTCATCCTTACGAGACTGCTGGAATTCTTTTGAGTAATGTATCAGTGTTTTTAACCAAATGTTTGAGTGGATCATTTCATATGTACTTTCATTTTTTGTAATCTAGTGTTTTTTATGTAACGTACACTGTAAAGCACATTTCCACAAGGTAAAAAAATAAACAATCATGTCTTAGAAAATCTAAATTATGACTTAGCAAGTCAAAAATCACAAAATAAAATGTCAAATTGTGAATTTTTAAAGTTGAAATCTCAACTTAGCATCTCATAATAATGACTTTCCCGTAAAAATGACTTATTTTCTTATGATAATGACTAGTTTCTCATAATAAAAAAAGGCTTTCATTGTTAAAAAAAAGGGACTAGTTACTTCACCTAAAAAAGTGAGAAAACCTTTTGCCTTAAAACCAACAAGTTGATTTAATGTAGAATTTCTCGATTTATTGAGTGAACAATTCAATGACTGATTTAATGGCACATCAATATCATTTGACCTTTCAGTAAAGTAACTAATGAAGTGAGCAAATGATCCAATGATATTCACTTAACTTGATGAAGTGTTTTAACTAATTGCTCGAGCAAATGGTTCAATGACTCCGTCCTAAAGATACTCACTTGATTTAGTGAAAGAATCAGTGTTTTTGAACTAATCACTTGAGTGAACAATTCAACGACTTGTGAACTGTTCAATGAGTTGTTCCATTGTTGCTCCATTTTAATGATCTAAGCACAAAGCACATGGCACAAAAGCTTTAAGGGCGTGTCCGAATCCACTTTTGCTATATTAAGGAAGGGAAGATACGGTTTGTGCCCTGGCACATGGTCTAACAGTGTTGTGCTTATTCTCTTAATGAGTTATGGGTGTTTTCTGATCATAACATGCATTAAACCAATCAGAGTCTAACCTCCCATTCCCTTTAAGAGTCAGTTATGGTGCGCCATGACGCAGTTGCTATTTACATGGCAGACTTTGTAAGAAGAAATGAATGTTTCACTAGAGAGAAAACAGTCAAACAGACAATCTGCAGCGAGAATAAAGAATGAGCCTCCTCCATTCGGCCTCTTTACTTTTACTCTTTACTCCTTTACTTTCGTGGATAAGGAAACGTTGTTGTACGCACTCCACTGAAGACATCCATTAGCCTACATATTTAATTTCGTTTGATAACCACAAAGATTTGTTTCAAATCTATTATTAAATTCAGTTGTAATTGCCAGCAAACAAATAAATGAACAATAATAATGAAGTGTGGTCAAACAACTGAGTTATATCCAAACACACATCCTATTATGGTGATGCAAATGTCTCCAAAACCCGACAAGTGAACAAATCTAAATCTTGTTTTTATTAAAACAAATATAAATATGCATATAATAAATAATACTACTAATAATAACATTATACAAATACCGCACAGGCGCATAACTAATGTGCTCTGCGCTGGACTTTAGACCAGCTTTTAGTCGGTTAATATCGCAGTCTATTTCAGTTCCTCAAAATAACAACGCGCAAACAATGCGCCTTAACACACTCCTTTATATACCAGCACACTCATGAGTCCACAAAGTGGTGCAAATGGATTTGCTATTTAAACAACGTGGCACAAAACGTGAAAATTAGGGTTGCGCTGGTCTGAAAATAGCAAGAAATCGCGTCACACACGTCTTGCATCTTTCATGAATTCAGTAATTTGTAATTCAGTAGTTTTAACATTCTGAATAAAAATAGAACCTGTGTTTACCTTTAACTTAGATTTATTAAATGTTGTAAAAGTTTCAGGTCACACTTTGCAATAAGGTTTCATGGGTTACTGTATTTACTAACATGAACTGATTATGAACGATACACCATTTACTGATCATAGTTCAACATTTATTAATGCATTATTAACATCCAAATTCATGCTTTAACAACCATTTTTATTAACTACCATTAACTAACATAAACAAATAATGAAATAAATATATTGTTTAATGTTTGTTTATGTTAGTAAATGCATTAACTAACATTAACTAATACAACCTTACTGTAAAGCGTTACCGATTTCATTGTTAGTTCCCAACACAATGTATCAGTTTTAAATTTGCACAAACAACGTACAACAATTAATTCGAAAACTAGAATAATGATGAAAATATGAGGACAAATAATTAGTCTCATGCCAAATCTCAAAGTGTTTTTGTCTCGCAGGTTGCCGTTGAGCTAATGAAATGTGTTTATGGTCATCAAATGAGCTCTGACACAACAGCGTTGCTAGGTAATCCTCGGTTGAATCGACTGTCAGCACATGCTCTCGTCGCTAATGGAATCCGAACGCGGACTCAAAGCGCACTTAAGAAAAGACCAGAGACAAACACAATGAAATTAGAGGTGAGGGTTACTCCGTCAGAGTTACATTTATCTCAAATGTGTCAGTAATCACAGAGGACTGAAAGCACGGTGAGCTCTTAAATTAATCAAAATTGCTGCACATCATCTAATGTTCCAGACAGCGGGCAGATGCCTTTATCCCGGGAGCATAATTATGAGATAAATGTGCCGTAATGTGCCTAAAGCTTTTTCAAGCTAGCATAAAAATGTTTTTATAAAGAAAATGTTTACCTGCTTTCAGCCTATAGCACTGTTTGGATGTTTAAATGGAATATAAGGTGCATTTACAGAGGATGTGTGTAATTTACTGTACGGATTAAGATGGGATTGGCTTTAATAACTTGTAGTACTGTAGTTAAAGGTCCCATGAAATTAAAATGAAGTTTTTTTTAGATGTTAGTATCAGTATTGTTCGTTTATAAGATATCTATAAGCTAGTGTGCTCCAAAACAGTGACAAAATTTGCGTTTAGAAGATATAAAACTTATATCAACATGTAAAGATTGTAGTTTGTCACTTCCACCCAAATTATTCAACAGTTTTATTCATGTCACCTCATACTTCAGTTTCTCATCGCATCATAACCAATCAAATGCTTTCTAGTATCTGCCCCGCCCCCTTCAAGACGCCTATCATTTGCTTTTCTTATGATAAGCTTGAGCTCAACCACTCTCACTGGCAGAGCTGTAATGAAACAAAATGCTACTGGCTGTTTTTTAAAAAGGGGAGGAGCTACACTATGTCCTGCTCTTTCTTCTTGTTTCGATTGAGATTACGTCAAACATCAAATAATAATGGACATTTCAAAGCACTTCACGAGACCTTTTTTATTTGGTAATGGTAGTAGTTCTCATTGCAATGATATCAAAAAGCTTTTGAGAGCCATTTTGTATTACTACATTCTTAAAAATGATGGTTCTTCATTGCCAGATGGTTCTATAGAGACTTTAACATATATAGAACTTTTCTATTCCACTAAAGGCTTTATAATGTATTTTAAAAATAAGAAAACTCCCTTTATAAGTCTTTTTAAAAGTCACATTTTGTTATATTTTGTAAAAAAAGTGAATTGAATAAATTAATTTGGGCAAATTTAGCAATAAAGTGAAATACGCACATTATTTAATTGAATTTATTTTCATTCATATCATTAATAAATTATTAATACATGCTATTTACTTTGTTCGTATTTATTTTGTGAAAACAATATTTTACTACAATAAACATGCTGTAATTGCATACTCTGTAAAAATATGATCAGTAAGTCATGACAACATTTGTTCATTATAATTTATCAAACTAAGTTAATAACGTTTCTAACTCTTTTTTTTAGTTTACAAGCTAACTTAAGACAGTCTAACCCAGGGGTGGGCAAACTCGGTCCTGGAGGGCCGGTGTCCTGCACAGTTTTGCTCCAACACTAATCGAACACACCTGAACATGCTAATCAGTGTCTTCAAGATCACTAGAAATTTATAAGCAGGTGTGTTTGATTAGAGTTGGAGCTAAACTGTGCAGGACACCGGCCCTCCAGGACTGAGTTTGCCCACCCCTGGTCTAACCTGTTGAAGGTTAATTTGATTTAACTTAAAAAATTAAGACAACCAGGGATTTTTTTTATTTCATTCACAGTGCTGTTTATCTCTGATTTATATTGCATTAAAATATATATTTTAAATATTTTAACAATCATATTTGTCTCAAATTTTTTCAACTGTATTTATTACTACTGAAAATAATACCTTATTACATAAAAAAACAAACCATGCAGATGTAAATCTTTTATTTTTGAGCATTTGTTTGTGATATTTTCACTGTTTTCATACACGCATTACAAAGCAAAACTGTTTTTACATCGCAAAATCCTCTTTACACCTGAAACAAAAGAGTTGTTTTAAAATTACAGTAGACCTAAACATTTAAATGTACTTGAAAATGTAAGTGCTTTAATAGTGTTTTAACTAATTGCTTGAGTAAATGATTCAATGACTAATTCCTAAAGATACTCACTTGATTTGGTGAATGAATCAGTGTTTTAAACTAGTCACTTGAGTGAACAATTCAGTGACTTCCAATTCAAGAACTTCCAATTCAGTGACTTCCAATGACTTCAAATCCGAAAGGCATTTACTTTTTTGTGTAAAAAAAAGTTTAAGGTTGCAAAATCCTCTTTACACCTGAAACAAAATACTTGTTTTAAAATTACAGTCCACCTAAACATTTCAATGTACCCACCACTTACCTTTTTTTTTTTGCATATTTTTCAACCATTTTTTTGTTTTTAAAAGAGAAAAGTAACAAATGAAGGGTGAATAAACGATGACAACTTTCATTTTTGGATAAACGATCTCTTAGGGTGCTTTCACACCTGTGAATCGATTCAGTTGTTCCGAAACAGGGATTAAAATTGTTACATTGTTGCTCTTTGTTGTTGGCGCGGTTCGCTTTCACACGGCAAAGTTTCTAAACGGACCAAAAGAGCTAAAACAAGTCACGTGTGAGTAAACTCTCCTCACATTGGTTAGAGTTTCACGGTTTCACGCTCAGCTATCGGGGGTGGTTTGGTGGTGTTTGACAGCCTGCGCGCGACATGTCTGAAGAGCGAGGAGGGATGCGGTGGGGAGGGGTGATGAGAAGGGTGCGCGATGTATTTTGAGGACCGGGAGGAAGACGCGCGATTTCCGGGAGTCTATCACTCGTTTGCGGGCATCCGGGAGTCTCTGTGCATTTGCGGGAGACTCCCGGAACTTCCGGGAGACTTGGGATGTCTGGAATGACTCATAATCTACTCATAATTCTCTCTTCATATAGCCGTATGCCTATTACATTTCCATAAAACACTGTGATATAGGCGGGCTCGGATCGTATCGCTTTCTCACTACAATCGATCCGCTCCAGGGTTCATTTCAATCGAGCCGAGACCACCTCATTCAGGCGGTCTCGGAGCGATTGCTTTGGCGCGATTCCGAGCACGATTGCCCTGTTCACATATGCCAAATGAACCGCGCTAACTGGGCAAACGCGCCAGGTTCCGGAACAAAAGTCTAGGTGTGAAAGCACCCTAAGGAACCAAAAAATGGTTGTTCTACTGTTATTTTTAAGAACAAACCCAACATGTGGCCCATTTCCTCCATCAAAACCACTGAATCTGCTTCATTTCCATTCCAACCCCAGAGCTGTAATAATCCCCTGTCTGTTTAATACCTTGAAGCGGCGAGACTTGATCCAGGATTCAGCAAATGGGCATTTAAAACACAAGCGCTCTTTTGTTTTCGGTGGTCTGGTTTGTTCTTTGCTATCAGCTCTGTCCGTTCCTTTCGCTGTAAAGCAGTGGTGTGTGTGTTTGCACCTGATTCATCAGTGTGTGTTGAGATAAGAGCTACAGCGGATGAGGAATTAACAGCAGTCCGCCGAGGTGTCATCTAATCGCTGCACTGACAACTGCGGCTCGCTCAGAAAACAAGGAGCCATTGTGACTCTTGTGTTTTCCAGCAGTTGTGATGGACAGCCAGAGTCGGAGAGGATTAAACTGGAAGAAGATGCAGGGGTTGAAAAGCGCAACCGATCAGGAACAGAGTGGCCGTTCTGTGATGAAACACTTCAACACATGACCCAATGAGCTGTTATGTGCTTAGCTATGATTTTATTTTATTTTTTAAATGACTGCGAGATGTAAAACACAGCCAGCTTTTCATTCATAATATTTTGGGCTTTGTTTCACTGTCATCCAGTTATGTTAAATGTATTAAAGGGATAGTCCCCCCCCCCATCATTTACTCTTCCTCACGTGGTTTTAAATCTTTATGCATTTCTTTCTTCTGTTGAATGCAAAAGATGAAAAAGAAAGGAATGCTGGCACCCATTGATTTCCACTACAGGAAACAAAAATACTGTGGAAGTCAATTGGTGTCAACTACCAGCATTCTTCAAAATACCTTC
The DNA here is from genome assembly GCA_903798195.1 of Danio kyathit. Classification (NCBI taxonomy): domain Eukaryota; kingdom Metazoa; phylum Chordata; class Actinopteri; order Cypriniformes; family Danionidae; genus Danio; species Danio kyathit. Next base: position 46,682,267 of record LR812533.1, read on the forward strand.
TTTTGTGTTCAACAGAAGAAAGAAACTCAATAGGTTTTGTAAAGGTTGAGTAAATTATAGTTTATGTGAACAAAATATTATGCTCAATATATCTAGCTTGTATGTCCTGTAATATATATATATCCATGTTTATTGGTGGCTTAAATTATTGACATACATCACAAACAAAAGTGTGTTTTTAATATTATAGAAAAGTTAAGATTTACATACATTAGTTAATAATTAGATTTTTACATATCTCACATTTTATTTTAGATCATTACTTGATGTGTTTATTAATGTATGCAATTTATTTTATTTTTGTGTATACAGTTTTATTAGTAAAATTAATTTACTATAATAAATATATTTGCATATTTATATTATATTATATTATATTATATTATATTATATTATATTATATTATATATAAACATTTTATATATAAAACTGTGATTACAATATAATTATTATTATCTTGGTAAATATTTCAATAAAGTACTGGATATGTTTATTATTACTAGTGAAATAATTTTTTTATTAAATATAATATAAATTATCCAGTCACATTTTTTGATCTGCCATCCAATCAGTTATCAGGAAGTTAAATAATATTTACTTTTTTAATATATTATTTACATTAAGCACTGGATTATGTTTATTTTGATTTTTAATAATAATGAAATGAATGGAATGAAACCTGGCTAAAACCAGAAGATATCATTATAAACACGAGCCTCGTCTTAAAGGGAAAGGTGGAGGCGTTGGCATAATATATAGTAATATTGTCAGTGTCCCTCAGCGATCAATTTGATTGATAATTCATTTGAAGTAATAGTATTGTATCCATCATAGTGTTAAACTAAACACTTTCTCTGGCTAGAAGATCTTATTTTATTTTTTTATTAATAAATATAATACAAACCATGTCAAATAAATAAGGATTGTTCACTTTGTTCACATTTTCAGATTTGTCATCCAATCAAGGAATTGAATTAAGATTTAATTTTATTTTAAATTATCTGTTTCTTTTTAATAATAATGAAATGAAAATATAATATTGTAATCTTGTTTGTATAATAAATGTATGTTTTGTATGTTTTTACAATATATTATCATTTTTTATTTATTTATTTATTTATCTATTTATTTGTTTGTTTATTTAATAATCAATCTATTTATTATTTTGTTTAAGCATTCAACAGCTTTTTCTCAAATACCATCAAGAGTGCTGCATTGCTGTTGGTCAGTGTTAAACTAAACACTCTCCCGCTAGAAGATCTTCCTCTCTCCTTTTCTGCAAACTGTCTGGAGATGTGTTTGTGGACCAAAGTGAGATGGATTAGACCCGTGGGGAAATCTTTCAGCTCAAACTCTGTGTGTGTGTGTGTGTGGTGTGTGTGTGAGTGTAGCTCCCTAAATCGTGGCCAGTTTCCAGCCCGTCTCGAACCCCTCCGGGACTGAAGTATCCATCATGCAATGCTACGATCTTTCCACACTGCTGACGGCGCCTCCCTGTGATTGGCCCACAAACATTGTTATGTTTCCTGTGTGTATATGGTAAAGTTAACAAAAAATAAACAACTGCAAGCTAGCTTATTCATTGTTAGCTCTGACACCTGCTGATGGAAACTCCGAACTCGGTTACAAGATACACAGGTCAAATTCAGCCATGATGCAAGATGAAGAATTGTTTTCACTCCTGGGTTTTGTCACTTTTTCAGTAATGGTCAGTTTTAAAAGGGTTATATAATGTCTTATTCATATATGACACGTTAAAATTCACAGTTTTTCTGGATTTATTGGATGTAATTCCTTAAAATGTATATATTTTGAATAATTAAAACACTTCATAATATTTATTAACTTTTTTTTTTCTTAAGATGACAATTGGTCAGTAATGCAAATGTAAAATGCTAAAAATGTATTGTTAAATTGTTTTTTTACTAGTGAAATAAATTATTATATTTAATACAAACCAGATTTGCCATCCAAACAAGGAAGTTAAATATTATATATTTCTTTCAAATAATTGAATTTAAAAAATGTAAAATAATTTAACTTAATGTTTTATTTAAACAAAATACTAGATTATTTATTTATTATTATTTTTATTAATAGTGAAATTAAGGTAAATATTGTAATATTGTTTGTATTTTAAATGTTTAAAAAAAAAATTCTGATTTGCAAATGTTTTTGTTGTTATTTGTTTGTTTTTTGTTATTTTATGTAAAACAAAGTCTAAATGACACACACACACACACACACACACACACACACACACACACAGATAGATTTTTTCAGAAGATGGTCAGAATGGAAAATGTAAAAAATACAGATTTTTATTACATCTAATACAAACCAGATTTGCCATCCAAACAAGGATGTTAAATTATATATATTTTTTCAAAATTTTATTAATTGTATTATTATATTTTTAAATATTTATTATAATGTAAATATTGTAATTTTGTTGTTATTTACGAATATATCTTGTTCAAATATGTCATATTCAAATGTACAGTTCCTCTGGATTTATTGGGTTTATTTGAGTAAAATGTATATATTTATTATGTAAATTATTCTATAAATGTTTAATAATATTTATTAAATGTTTTTTTTCTTCAGAAAATGACAGTTGGTCACAATGGCAAATGTGAAAAATACTGAAAATGTTTATTCAAATAGATTTTTTAATACAAGTATTGCATTTAATTAATTTTAAATACTAAATTTAATTTACATAAAATACTATATTATCTAATTATTCTTTTTATTAATAGTGAAATGTACTTGAATATTGTAATATTGTATACGTATCTGCTAATAATATATTCTAAATTGCAAATGTCTTTTGTTGTTTGTCTTTGTTATTTTATGAAAAAAAATCCAAATGACAAAATGACAAAAAAAATAAAATAAAAAAATAAATAAATAATAATAATAATAATAATAATAATAATAATAATAATAATAATAATAATATATATATATATATATATATATATATATATATATATATATATATATATATATATATATATATAAACATTTGAAAGAAATAACATATGTAATTTGCACTATAAAACAAAAAATAGGTTTTACTAAAACACATAACTTACAAGACGCAACATGACAAGATTCCTGTCATAGTAATTTATTCTGTTGTCCTGCCGTGTCATCGCAGAAATAGAAATTGTTTTTTAAAATAGAAACTTTGCACTATTGCTGGTGGTTAGGACAAAAAAATAATTTTAGTTTTTACTTTTATCGCATTTCAGGTGATATTAGGAAATGGTTGTACATCATAAATCCAGAGAAACTGAGAATTTGTGAACACTGAGAAAATGTGACAAAACCTTAAAGTGAAAAATTAAGTCCACTTTACTGGTTAAACCATTGAAAGTTACAAGTACTCTTCACTTGGTTTAACTTATACAAACAATGGAGAAACTTCTCTAAGCGCTTCCATTGCTAGCATGTCCGTCTGCTTAGCATCCTCCAATAGGAAGCTGCCCCTGACATCTGCTCTCCACAGCATGAAGACAAGATGAGCAAGATGAGCAAGAGATGATCTGCTAAAACAAGCAGACAGCTGAAACAACTCCAGTCTGAGGGCTCGAATAGCTCTTCCCTGAACAAAGTTGCCTTTAAGTACTTGATTCCCCAAGGGCCTGGAAATCGAAACTACTGGATGAAAGCCCTCAATATTTCATAACAGTGTCATCGCGGACCGCGGATGAATAAAAACAGAGCAAAAGGGCCATGCATGAATCCCTAACAGTAGCTCTTTTGTGTATGTTGAGCTGTTTCTACTAAAGTACTGTTATGCTTTCTCTGGACAGAGGGGCTCAGTTTTACCAGCCCGCGATCCGGTGCACATTTCTCACTCTGGTATGTGCCTTTATGTGTTGAGAGATTCAATGTAGACAAAAGTAAGTGTACGGAGACTTAAGGAAAGAGAATGAACCAATTGATAAGATATTTTATAAAATAATTTTTTTAAGTGTTGTCTGTGTTGCTCTGCAATAACAATTACAAACTTCTATGTTAGCAGTAGGGTTCCAATACGCTGCACATTTTTCATTCTGGTATGTGTCTTTATGCATTGATAGATTCAATGTATACAAAAGTAAAGGTTCGGGGACTTAAGGAAAGAGAATGAACCAACTGATAAAATAAAATAAATTAAGTAATTTTTTTATGCATGCAAAATTTGAGTTTTTAATCAAATCAATCAACCAACCAACCAACCAACCAACCAACCAAACAATCAATCAATCAACCAACCAACCAACCAACCAAACAACCAACCCACCAACCCACCAACCAAACAACCAATCAAACAAACAAACAAACAAACAAACAAAAAACAAACAAACAAACAAACAACCAAACAACCCACCAACCAAACAACCAATCAAACAAACAAACAAACCAACAAACAAACCAACAAACAAACAAACAAACAAACAAACAAACAAAAAACAAACAAACAAACAACCAACCCACCAACCAAACAAACAACCAATCAATCAAACAAACAAACAACCAACCAACCCACCAACCAAACAAACAACTAACCAAACCAACCAACCAGCCAACCAACCAGCCAATCAACCAAAAAAACCAGCCAACCAACCAAACAGCCAACTGAACAACCAACCAACCAACCAACCAACCAATCAACCAACCAACCAACCGACCAACCAATCAACCAACCAACCAACCAACCAACCAACCAACCAAACAAACAAACAACCAACCAACCAAACAACCAACCCACCAACCAAACAAACAATCAATTAATGAATCAATCAAACAACCAAACAAACAAACAACCAATCATCCAACCAAACAACTAACCAAACCAACCAACCAGCCAATCAACCAAAAAAACCAGCCAACCAACCAAACAGCCAACTGAACAACCAACCAACCAACCAACCAACCAACCAACCAATCAACCAACCAACCAACCGACCAACCAATCAACCAACCAACCAACCAACCAAACAAACAAACAACCAACCAACCAAACAACCAACCCACCAACCAAACAAACAATCAATTAATGAATCAATCAAACAACCAAACAAACAAACAACCAATCATCCAACCAAACAACTAACCAAACCAACCAACCAGCCAATCAACCAAAAAACCAACCAACCAACCAAACAGCCAACTGAACAACCAACCAACTAACCAAACAACCAACCAAACAACCAACCAACCAAACAACAAACCAAACAACCAACCAAACAATGAATCAATCAATCAACCTAACAAACAACCAACCAAACAAACAATGAATTAATCAACCAAACAAACAACCAACCAAACAACCAAACAACCAACCAATCAACCAACCAACCAAATAATTTTATGCAAATAGTTTGAACAAAGAGCAAACATCAATTTTTGGGTGTGGTTTGTTTAACGGTGTTTTGAGTTTACATCCAAAATTCGTTCAAAGCTACTGTAACGGTAGTTCAAACGTACACTCATTCAAGGAAAAACGAAGCGGGAACAGGCGCTAACCTGGAGCTGAAAAACCAATCAGAGCGCTCTCTACAGCCAATGTCCAGTTCAACATGCTCAATCAGGCAAACTCACTCCAACGTTAACCCGACAAGAGGCAACACTGTGGAACACACCAAACCCACTAGCCAGACGCTAACCAACAGCCCGATAAATCCCAATGGCCGACCGTCGGCTTATTGTGTCCCGGCCGATACACAAAAATTTTATCCGCTTGTTAAGTCTGACGTCCACTGAAGCAGCTTCAACAAATGGTATTAATAATAGTTTACAAAGCGATGTAATACTATCGAAAATCATAATCGCAATATATACAGTTAAAGTCAGAATTATTAGCCCCCTTTGAATTTTTTTTCTTTTTTAAATATTTCCCAAATGATGTTTAACAGAGCAAGGAAATTTTCACAGTATTTCTGATAATGTTTTGTCTTCTGGAGAAAGTCTTATTTGTTTTATTTGACTAGAATAAAAGCAGTTTTTAATTTTTTAAAAACCATTTTAAGGTCAAAATTAAGCCCCTTTGAGCTATTTTTTTTTCGATAGACAGAACAAATCATCATTATACAATAACTTGCCTAATTACCCTAACCTGCCTAGTTAACCTAATTAACCTAGTTAAGCTTTTAAATGTCACTTTAAGCTGTATAGAAGTGTCTTGTAAAATATCTAGTAAAATATTATGTGCTGTCATCATGGCAAAGATAAAATAAATCAGTTATTAGAAATGAGTTATTAAAACTATTATGTTTAGAAATGTGTTGAAAAAAAATCTCTCTGTTAAACAGAAATTGGGGAAAAAATAAACAGGGGGGCTAATAATTCAGGGGGGGCTATTAATTCTGACGTCAACTGTATATATAATCATGCCTAATATCAGATGGCCAGAAAGTGATACATTTTAAATTGTTAAAGTATTGATGTATGTGATGAAGTCCAGAGACTGTTGTGTAAACCATCATTTTACTTTAAAAAAAAAAATACTTTCATGTGTTATATAGCTAAAAAAGGGGTCATAAACGAATATTTTCTCAATTCAATTAAGTAGCTGGAAACGGTATTCCATACGTCACGTCTTAACAAGCGGATAAAACCTTTTTACTCTGTATGCACAGCCTGATACACGACCCAATTAATAAAGGCCTTTTAATGTTCTGTATCTTGAGTGTCTGTCCTTAGAATGTACCTTTTTTATTATTATTACTATTATTACTAATCGTCAGTTATTTTAACACATCAGCACATACAAATACAGTCTCAGCTATGCAGTAGGAAATATTAGGAAATATACAAACAAGCAAACAAGACAATACAGTCAGGCTAGGAGCTAAATATGCACCATAGAATAGAAAATCAGGAACAAGTATTATTGTAATGCCAAAAAGGTGTCCATAGCTGCCAAAAATCATCAGACTTTTGATGTCATAGCTAAGTTTCTCGAGTGGAAATAACATACATACTTAAGACAACCACATTTTAGAGGAAGGTACCTGAGGAGATGATCACAATAAAAGTACAGATTTGTGTGGGAAATGCTTGGTGTGGGAAAAATGTAAGTTTTAAAAATGTTGAGCGAACAACGAATAAATACATAGATAAATGTATCAAGAGAAATGAACTAGAAGCGCAAACACCCTTAATTCCACGTTATGTATTCCTCATTTCTAATATTTCAAGTACTCGACGAGCAATGCGCTGTGACATGGAGCAGATAGCATGTCCACAGTGCGTGTGATTTATGCTAATACAGGATTAGCTGAATTACGCCAATCGTTTTGGCAATAAACATTTATCAGTATTGTATTGCAGTTATCTTGTCAGGGGGAGAAAAAAGAAAATGCAATACAGAAAGGGTTATACCCTGGAGCTTATATGAAATGCATAGATTCTCTGAGTGTTTGGGGAGTTTGTGTGAGGAGCAATAATAAATATCCTAGCAGAGAGCAGCTATCCGATAAAGACCAATCCACTGACTGTGAATGGAACAGCGAAACCAATCTTCCTCTCTAATCGCCAGTCAAATCCTCTTGTTTTCACACTGATATGCAATTCATTAGTGCGCTAGAGTGAACCGAAACCCACTTCTCCGGAGCACCGAGGACTCATTGATTTATGCGAGGGCGGTTAACTCTGGCGGCTTATCAAAACTTATCATCTAATGAAATAAATTAATAACGCAAGGATCTCCTTACGCAAATATCTGTCTGCAAGAGATAAGACGCCATAAAATGTGCAGTGGCTTGTGAACGAGTGCGATGGTGGTCTGGATTGTGGTGAATTGTAATGTAGTCCCTCGAGATGAACTCTGCGGGACTCGTTTTTCACCATTCAGTGATCACTGACTGACCAAGCAATTACCTTCATCAAAACATTCATTACGGACACGGACACTCATGGATGCTTACAGGGCTGCACAGATCTGAGAACAACGGATGAATATAGACTATGCACTTAAATGCAGATAGATTTCTATGCACTTAATTTTATGCCAATTTAACAAAAAACAAAAAGACAAAATATATATATTTATATGGAAATCACATTTAAATCACTTGAATCAAGATGGATGCATAAAAACAATGGAAATACATTTACAAAATAAATGTCCATTGTATCAATGAGGCCATTTGACAATGTAATTAATAGAGTTTTATAAAATAATAAACAAAATTTAATTAAATGGCTTTTATAAAAAACGAAATATGACAGAATTTATTATTATTATTATTGTAATTATTATTATTATATATAATAATAATAATAATAATAATAATAATAATAACTAATTAAATAATAATAATTAACTCATTAAAATATTTTTTATCAATAACATCTCAAAATAATATAAATAATATTTAAATCTAATGAATACTTAAAAAATGCTAATTTATTAAATGTCGGCATTACAAAAATATGAGGTCATGTGAATACATTTTATATGTAATTAAATGGATTTAATAAAAATAAAATATGACATATTTAATTATTATTCTAATAAAAATATTATTATATAATAATATATAAGAATATAAATAATAGATGAAGAAAAACAGATTCAAACAATTTATCAATAAAATCTCAAAATAATATAAATTATATTTAAATCTTATGAATACTTTAAAAATGCTAATTTATAAACGTTGGCATAAAAATATGAGGACATGTAAATATATTTTATTACATTAAATATAATTAACAGAGTTTCATCAAATAAAAACAAACATTTTTGACTGAAATGTATTTTGTATAAAAATGGGTTGTATAAAAAAATATGACATTATTATTATTATAAAAATGACCAACTATAAAATATTAAAAACGAATAATATAATAACTATAATAAATAATATAATAATAAAAACTATTATATATATATCAAACAAAAAAAACTGCTGCGTTAACGTGAGATTAATTAATTAATGCGTAAACGCAATAATAACGTGGTAATTTGCCCAGTATTATATATATATATAATATATATATATATATAATATATATATATATTATAATAATAATAATAATATATATATGTATATAATAATGGATGACAGAAGCAGATTTGGAAAAAAAAAATATCTTTAATTTCTACTCAATTAGTTTTGATCAGATTTTCTGTTCTCTCTCTTGCTCACAGACTAAAGCTCTGGTGCACCTGGAGAACATCAGACGCTGCGCATGGACAGGTGATCCAGCCCTTCTGGGCACAAACCATCAACGTCAAAGAGGAGTCCTGTCTGTATTCTCTTGAACTGCTGAACAGAGGAAAACGGCTGAGGAGAGCCAAGTCCAACATCCAGCAGACCACCCTGACAAATGACACACAGCCATTGATGTAGATACAGTAAATCAAGACCCTGCAGGACGAGTCTTCACACTCGGAGCCACAGGGCAAATCTGGACATCAAAGACTCTCCCCAAGACCATTAAAAACAACTTTTAAACAGTTAAAACCGGCACATCTATTATTCGTCTTAAACTGATCAGACACTTTCAAAGTTTTTACAGTCCTTGATTTCGCAATTTAAGTATTTAACACAAAATCAAGCAAATAACAAACACAAAAAACAATAATAAATCTGACGACTTCATTGATTTTGGGTTGCCAGATGCATCGTGTAGTGTTATGGAAAGGTGCATTCAGCTATTAGTCTATTTGAAACAGGCTGTGTATGTGATGTGTGCGTGTGTTGAAGTGATTGCTAAACTTCTAGTTGCTTTAACTAGAAAATGTTTGGGTGTTTTAACTCTGTTTATTCTGTTTTTTTAAACGTGCTCTACAAATAATAAACAAACTATGCATCTAAATCCGAAACATTTGAATCTGGACTAAAATGCTTATTTTAATTATACTTGATAGATCTGTCAAAACACAATACAATGCAGTAGGTCTAAAATGTAGATTAGATTAGATAATGCATCATATTTGATGAATATTGAAGATATTTCGGTTTCAGCACTTCGTTTCCTTCATGCATTCAATATGATGTAGTAGCTTTTGAGAGACTTTGCCACATACAAACCCACTTCAATACTGCACTGTCACATTTTGGAGTAAAAAAGGATACTAAAAACTTAATATAAACATAAAATGTTATTAATTATAACTAGGGCTGCACAATATATCGTTTCAGCATCGATATCACAATGTGATCATTCGCAATATTCACATCGCAGCATATGCAGTGTTGAAATAGTACCGTTTGTAACGTTGATAACGATTCATTTTATTTAATTATTCAAAACGAAGACTACGAAGTAATATTTTGCATGTGATTATTTAATTACTGGTTACCTGAATACTGTTAAACTCTTCGTAAAACAATAAAACATTGTGTATTTGTATTGTGTATCTTTTTCTTTAATGCATTTATCCATACTTGTAGATTGTTTATTAGAATTTATGCTATTTAAAATTTTTAATTCTTTTTAAATAGCTATATTCAAGTAATCAATTGTATTCATATCACAATTTATATCGCAGAATAACAAAATTTCGGAATGGTAGATTTTTCTGATATCGTGCAGCCCTAATTATAACTATCTATAGTCTGTTCACAACTCCTTAAACGCAAAATGCAGGATATACGGATTACATAATTTATTAAATGATCATATATAGAGTTAAAGTCTGAATTATTAGCCCTCCTGTGTCATTTTAAGGTGCAACATTTCTGGAGGGAACTGTGTTTTAGTCTGTGTACCTGAAGCACACTGCGTGGAGCTCTTACACATCGCTTTGCTTGCATTTATTGGCCAGCAGCAAACATCAGCGTGTGCCCCGTTCGTGCCATCTCCGCTGGGCAAACAAAGCACCATATCGTCGCAATGGCAGTGTTTGGAGATCACTGGAGTAACCCGTCAAACAGCACTGAGCGCACACCACAATTAAATGACACACAATGTCACTTTGAAACTAAAATCACCTCTTTAAATTCGCATTTGCCAAATGGCTCACTATTACTGTAAATGAACAACTCCGGGTCACTGCCAATTACTGTCACTCCTGTACTCACTCAATCCTATAGTTCACTCAAACACAGTCTATCCAGACCTCTTTATTTGGAACAAATACCCAAAGAGAAAGCAGTCAGAAGTAGTTTTCTTTGACTTGCTAGTATTTTTGTTGTATCTCATTGACTTTCATTATGAAGGTCCATCACCTTCAACTTAGTCTCAGCCTCAGACGTCATTCCAAGAACCATTTAGGGATGTTTGACTAACCATCTGATGCCGATGGCATACTTTTCTGGAAACATTTTAGCAGATCCTTAGTCGTCCTCTGATTGGTTTAAATATACTGGATTTCCAGAAGTCAAGTATGCCGCAATCTTACTAGTCTGCCTAGAAACAAGTCTGATCAGATTAAAAAAAGCTACAGTGTTTATCCCAATCTGTATCTACGTACACGTCCTACTGATTTCCTTCATTTTCAGTTGATGTTGTAAAATTTCATAGACATGCATGAATGAATCACTTATGTTTGCATGCAGGCTGGGCAGTTAGTCTGTGAACACTTCCACACCCCTAAAGATGACGTTACAAAAAAAGTAAAGGTTATTGGTTGTTTAACCTGTCAGTCAAATGGCATCAAGAGCAGTCCTTGACCATTCAAAGCGGCCAAAGTTCCCAGAACTTCAGCCGTCAGTCTGACGTCTGGTTACATGAGACTACCTTCAACTAAAACTCACCAAAACAAACCTGCTTTAAATCCTACTCCATGCTTTATTTCAATTCTTAATTCATCAGAATGTTGGAAATCACGTTATAAGATCTGCATGATCCTGCAGATTCATCAGGAAGATAAGGCATTCCCTATCAGAACTCAACTGTAAGTCCAAGCTCTTGTGGTTTTATTGTGCAAGATGTTTTAGCCCAAAAGTAACCAAGTTTCAAGTAGGTATCTCTGCAGCTCAGAGACCGCCAAATTGGAGGGATTACACCACAGGTAGGTTGAGTTTCACCTCAAGTTACACCTCAAGTAGGCTGAGTTTAGAGGTGTAGACGTTGATAAAAAAAACAACAGGTTACTGTGAAGTTGGGTTAAGGGTTGTAGTAGGTGTACACTACCTGACAAACGTCTTGTCGTCAATCCTAGACGTAAAAGCAACAAATAATAACTTGATTTCTAGTTGATCATTTGGAAAAGTGGCAGAAGGCAATTGGCAAACCACAGGAGAGGTCAAATTCTTCAGCAGGATAACACTCCTTCTCGTACTTCAGCCTCCACATCAAAGTTCCTGAAAGCAAAGAAGGTCAAGGTGCTCCAGGATTGGCCAGCCCAGTCACCAGATATGAACATTATTGAGCATGTCTGGGGTAAAATGAAGGAGGAGAAATCCAAAGAATCTTGATGGACTCTGGGAGCCCTGCATGAACGCTTTCTTTGCCATTCCAGATGACTTTATTAATAATTTATTTGAGTCATTGCAGAGATGTATGGATGCAGTCCTCCAAGCTCATGGGAGTCATACACAATATTCATTCGTTTCTGCTGCACCATGACTTTATATTCTATACTGTACATTATTTCTGTTAAGTGACAAGACTTTTGTCTAAGCAAAGTCAGACCTTACTGTCCTAATTAAATCATTAAAAATCAAGGCATGATCATATTTTATTTAAAATAAAAATAAGCGTAATCTAGAAGCCTTTGCCATTCATATAGGCCACTTCTAATACCAAATGATCATCTAGAAGTCAAGTTATTATTTGTTGCTCCTAAAACTTGGATAGGCGACAAGACTTTTGTCAGGTAGTGTAGACATTCATAAAACACAATAGGTTGGACTCCGTGTCAAGTGGGCCTACAAGACATTAAATAAAAGAAAACTCATTTATTAAGGAGGTTTGTACAGCCCACTTGGAGCTTAAGTACCACCAACTTGGAGCTGAACAGCCCATTTGGAGCTGGCTCCAACCTTTTATTAGGTCCAACCATTTATACCCTTCTTGATGGTTTGAGCCCTCTTTATGCCCTTTTTAATGGTTTCGTAATTTGGTTAGTTACCAATAATATTGTTATCAACATAATAGTATGTGCAATATCAATGACACAAAGAGGTGTGATAAATTACATGTATTTTATACTGTATGCCAGATATATATGCCAGTAGACTGTTTATCCAAATTTGACCAATCAGATAGAGCCTTGTAATCTTTATATGCGCCTCCAATCTGAATATTTTGAATATATATATATAATAATAATATTTAATAATTTTTTTAGCCTGAAATATCACTTAGCTGTTTATTTCAGTATAACCATTACATAAATAAATGATTTGTTTAAAGGGAAATGTTATATCACATAAAATAACATTATTGCAACACTCAACAACAACGTTGCATATCATACATTTTACCAGTATTGTGCAGCCCTAAAAGGAAATACACACACACTCATGCACACACACCTGAATATTTATAATGTATTTTTACACGCAGTACCTCCTTTAAAATGTCTTTATGTTCACATCAGCGCATAGCATGAAATGTCTAGCTTTTTTTCTCTGTGTGGATCTGGTGTCAGACATGAGATGGTCTGCGGGTGCTGGCATTATGGCATTATCTGGGTGAGCGCCAGCGAATCAGGAGAGTCGCAGACCCGGAGGATGGGTCTTCTGGGACGTGTCTCAGCTGGCAGACTCACAAAGACTTGCCAAATACAGGCAGACACACACACAAACACACACGCAAACATATGCATTCTTACACACACACACAGGGCGAAGCGTTGCCAGCTGTCTGACGTTCTTTCATCACACTACAAACCACCTGTCTTCTTATCTTCTGCATGCAAGCACAGCAAGATTCTCAGCTTTTACCCTTCTCTCTTTCTCTCACTAACTCACTCCTTCACTGGTAAAAAAAATTTAAATACTTTCCAAACATTGGATTTTGATCATTGGAATGTGAAACTGTACATATTTCACAGTTTAAAGTTTGTAAAACGGGAGTGTATTGCTATGTTAGAATAATGTTCAGTCAGGGTAATTTGCAGTACAGTAAATGCAAAGCAGAATCCAAAACCCACTTCAACACTTGGGAGCAAAATGGGATACTGAAAACTTAATTTAAAAATAAAATATTATTAATTATAACTATCTATAATCTGTTCACAATTCATTAGAATGCAAAATGCAGGATATACAGATTAAATTATATGTTAATGAACATTAAATGAGCATAATATATATCAGGACTCGCAAAATTTCAAAATCCCTGGTAGCCTTTCAGGCAGGGACTATTTAGTTTTTGGTAGCCCAAAATAAATTCAACTGGCCTGTATAGAAAATACACTATTTACTAAATAAAAAACATGAACAATAGCATTCATTATAGGGTACATATACAGTTTTTGACCAACCACATTTAATTTTTAGTTTTTATTGTATTTACTTAATAATAAAAAATTATAAACATTTTTTTTTATTAATTTGGCTATATTTTTCCTCCCATTAAAATAGTCCAATGAGCATAGTAAATAAATTTTTGTAGCCCAACTGGAAAACATAATAGCTCCAGGATGTCGGGCTATCAGTTTTGCGAGACAAGTATATACATTAAATTTTATTTAATTATTGTGCCAAAACATTTTAAATAATTAAAAAACAATTATTATATTTAAATATATAACAAATTTATATAAAACACTTATGACCAGTTATGGGGCGACACGCTGGCTCAGTGGTTAGCACTGTCGCCTCACAGCAAAAAGGACGTTGGTTGGAGTCCCATTTGGGCCAGTGGGCATTTCTGTGTGGAGTTTGCATATTCTCCCTGTGTTAACGTTACTTTCCTCCAGGTGCTCTGGTTTCTCTCACAGTCCAAAGACATGCGCTATAGATGAATTTAATAAACTAAATTGGCCATAGTGTATGTGTACAAATGAGTGTGTATGGATGTTTCCCAGAACTGGATTGCAGCTGAAAGGGCTTCCACAGCATAAAACATATGCTGGATAAGTTGGTGGTTCATTCCCCTGTGGCGGCCCCTGATGAATAAAGGGACTAAGCCGAAACAAAATGAATGAATGAATATTATTAATTACAACTATCTATAATCTGTTCACACCGCATTAGAATGCAAAATGCAGGATATACAGATTAAATTATATCTTAATGAATATTAAATGAGCATAAAATATATCAGGATTCGCAAAATCCTTTCAGGCAGGCACTGTTCAGTTTTTGGTAGCCCGCAATAAATTCAACTGGCCCGCATAGAAAATACATTATTTACTAAAAAAAAAATATATATATATATAATGAAATACATTATAGTGTACATATCTATTTTTGACTAACCACATTTCATTTTTTTTTATTGTACTTATTTAATATTATGAAAAAAAAGAAAAGCAATGAAATAGGCTACATTTTTCCTCTCATTAAGATAGTCCAACGTGAAGGGTGGATTAATTTTTGGTAGCCCAACTGGAAAGCATAATAGCCCCAGGACGTCGGGCTATCAGTTTCGCGAGACCTGTATATATATATATATATACACATTACATTTTATTGAATTATTATGCAAAATATTTTCAAATAATTCTAATACAATCAATATGACTTAAACTTATAAAGAATAGGGGCGGCACGGTGGCGAAGTTTGCACCAATGCTTCACAGCAAGAAGGTCGCTGCTTTGAGTCCCAGCTGGGCCAGTTGGCATTTCTGTGTGGAGTTTGCATGTTCTCCCCATGTTGGCGTGGGTTTCCTCCGGGTGCTCTGGTTTCCCCCACAGTCCAAAGACATGCGGTATAGATGACTTGAATAAACAAATTTGGCCGTAGTGTAGTGTTTCCTAGTACTGGGTTGCAGCTGGAAGGACATTCACTGTGTAAAACATATGCTGGATAAGTTGGCGGTTCATTCGGCTGTGGGGACCCCTGACAAATAAAGGGACTAAGTCGAAGTAAAATGAATGAATGAATGAATGAATGAATGAATGAATGAATGAATGAATGAATGAATGACCAGTTATGGTAAAAACTAATGTTAAAAAGACTGCAAAATATCGAAGTATAAATATGACAACTTTAATAAGTATATCAATAAGCTCTCAACAAATTCCCAGAGTTGCAGCAATGTTTACAAAACTACAGTGCCTAATTTTGTAGCTCACGTCCATCTGCATTACACAACTGCTCTTATCTTCGTCTGCATGTTTGTTTTCGTTCTGCGATTGCCTTTGAACTGCCTCCTGATCCCTTTCTGCATAATATCCCACATGCTCCGACACTGATTTAATTTAGACATTTTTCTGTACACAAGTGTTTGTGCGGGATGGTCAGAGGAAAGGCAGGGGTGGTTATGGGATCATGGAGGGTGACGAAGGGGTCGTGCCTCTCGTTGGCTCTGACATTACTATAAGATAAGTGATGACCGATCGAGGGTCGCGTCTCCTGAAAGGTCAAGGTCTGCG
The DNA here is from genome assembly GCA_903798195.1 of Danio kyathit. Classification (NCBI taxonomy): domain Eukaryota; kingdom Metazoa; phylum Chordata; class Actinopteri; order Cypriniformes; family Danionidae; genus Danio; species Danio kyathit. The sequence continues at coordinate 46,698,712 of LR812533.1, forward strand.
CTTTTCGCCTCTCCATCTCACCTCATTTTTCTTTTCGCCATCATCCACTGTTTGTCTTTGTGTCAATGAAGCGTTTACGTGCGGACAGGATGAGATTTGCCAGAGCAGAACAAAAGCGCCAGCCTGGAAGAGACGCAAACAGTGCTGGAATACCTATGACAGAGATGCACTGATTGGTAATTGGACTGAAATGAGTTTTTGGCTACAAACGTGCGATTGGCAGCCATACATTTTCATTTATTTTTTTGGTTTCTGATTTCTGTTTCAGACTTTCATACAAAATGCACTGTGATGATTTTATAGTACAAAGTAGGTAAACGGAGCATTAACATTTTAACCAGAATTTTGTTATGTTTTCAACAAAATAAAACTATTTTATAAATAAGACTTTTGTGTTTGGGCAGTTTTCATTAAAACTCATATTTAGGAGATGACTTGGGGTTTGACATGTTGCAAAACATGCTTAAATGTACTATACGTGCTTAAACGTACTATACACTACCTGACAAATTGGATTCATCTTCAATGCCTCCATCTTACCCCAGACATGCTCAATAATGTTCATGTCTGGTGACTGGGATGACCAGTCCTGCAGCACCTTGACCTTCTTTGCTATCAGGAACTTGGAGGCTGAAGTATGAGAAGGAGCGCAATCCTGCTGAAGAACTTGCCCTCTCCTGTGGTTTTTGTAATGTAATGGGCAGCACAAATGTCTTGATACCTCAGGCTGTTGATGTTGCCATCCACTCTGCAGACCTCTCGCACGCCCCTATAGTGAATGTAACTCGAAACCATAAATTTTACTTCATCAAACTTGACTGACAAGCAGAACCTTGCTGTTCCCCAGGCTAGAAATGCTGGAAGACAATCATAAATACTGACCTGGGGGTGGGATGTTGCATTCTAGTATCTTTAAGGAGAACCCACTGCCGTCAGAAAAGTTCAAATGGTATTTTCTTTTTAAATGATCACTGTTTGATGTATATATAATAGCATTTGTTTACAAAACTAACCAAGGAAACTTTATTATATCTGTTGTTTTATAAGTGCCACCTACTGGCAGAGAGTAAACTTCCACTTTTATTCAGCAGGTCTACTGTTTTTGCTTTGCATGTGTTTTTTTTTTATGTAGAATAATTTAATTTAGCTTAAGTCAAATCATTGTTTTAAATTGATCTAATTAACTAATTAAATGTGCCATAATTATATTTACATAGTAGGTATGTAGCTTAGATAAGATTTAACGTGTTTAATACATTATATAATCCGTATATCCAGCATTTTGCGTTCTAACAAATTGTGAACAGATGAGTTACATGGACGCTTGTTTCACTTAACTGCTCCTTTAAGCCGTGGTCATGCTAGAGTTTGTACATGCAAAATTCTGTTGTGCGAGACTGTGAAAAAAGGGGCGGAAATAAACAAGATGATTAGACGTTCAACAAAGCAAGCAATTGGTCCATATTTAAAATTTCTGTTAATGTTTTTGACTTCTATTGATCCTACGCAATCACGGGATGCGATATCGTAGGTCAGAGTTCACCAAGCTTAAACTTTCAAATGCAGCAGCATGCGAAACTTGTCTCACGAGCTTACGTTTCCGGTCTGCCGCATTCACTTGCGTATGAATAGAAATGTCTATCGGGCAAAAAGTGCAGTGTGAACGTGGCTTTACTCTTCCTGCAACTCCTGTTTTTAAAATAAGAGTTCATAGTACACTTCATTCAAAATTAGATAAGAGAGAAAAATGGCATCGTTGTAATATTGTAGCTAGGAAACATTGTGTCCAATCAAACGCTGCTTTGGGCGTGCATACTAATGGTGCAGTAAGGATCATCAAAATTAGTGTCTTGTTCCAATTTGCCTGTTTTTACTTGGATTTAACACTTACAGGATTTACACGAGAACTAGGAAACAATGTTCTTTGAGGCTTATGGTATATCTTTTCCATATCTTTTCCAACTCTTGGTATTAAGCTATGCCATTTAGCTAGGAATATCTAGATTTTTAATGTATGGCATCTTTAATTAAAAAAAACAGGAAAAAAATGGATTGATATTAGTATCACACAAGTTGCTCAATCAAAATTGGCCATGAAAAATCAAAATTGATCAATCTCTAACCTATGAAAAAGCAAAAATAGACCATTGCTGGTGGGAGGAAGCTTCCCATATAAGTCTTCAGCAACACATGCTGTTTACCGAAAAGAGTCTCTCTCATACCGAGTCCAAACAGTAGATGATTCTGATGTGTGCAATGACACAGGTCAAAGGGCACACGGGTCTGAACGAGCAGGGATGTGAGCCTGACGGCTGTGCTAAATGCACCGTGAATGACACCCGGTGCCGGGCGGTCAAATATAAAAATGAGATGTGCAGTTTCCAGGTAACGGAGGCGTAAAGTGTGTGTGACAGGTCAAGCTAATGGGCCGCGGCTCCTCTGAGAAAACACACATCTAAATGCACAACACTGATGCACCGGCCAGCTGTCGATGAGAAAGCAGGATGTGTATCGGACGGTACTTTCCATTGACCGTCAGCAGATTCTGGGTTTCTGTCAGTCGATAAGCTAAATGAAAGCTGGAATCAAAATAAGTTTAACCAGCTTTTGAATATTTGTATTTAATTTTATTATATTTAATTGTATTTATTCTATTAAATGTATTTCTTTTTTTTTTATTATATTAAATGTTTTATCTTATTTTATTAAATGTTTTCATTTATTTTACTTGATTTAGCTGTTTATTTGATTTTATTTTTTATTCATTCATTCATTTTCTTTTTTCGGCTCAGTTCCTTTATTAATCTGGGGTCGTCACAGCGAAATGAATCGCCAACATATCTGTGTTTTACACAGCGGATGCCCTTCCAGCTGCAACCCATCTCTGGGAAACATCCACACACATTCATTTTGTTTTATTTTTATTAAATGTTTAAAGTTACTTAATTTATTGTTTATTTCACTTTTTTATTTTGTTATGATCAAATTATGGATACGCCTATTATAATTATATGCAATAAAACCACAAAGCATCAACCAAAATAGTCTACTATAGAATAGAGGATGTGGGAAAATATCGATACAGCATATTATTGTATTTTTTTTTTTTTTGGTGGCAATACTATATTGATACATTGACGCCCATATCGGTATATCCACAATGTTTTATTGTACGATTTGAATGAATAATTGTTTTTTTTTCTGGCGGCATCAACTTCAGCATACAGTAATTTAGTCAAATAAGATGGAGGAATCACAAAAATTTTCATTAAAGTGATGGTCAGTTTGTCAGCTTGTCAATGCCATTTTGCACAGTAGCAATAAAACTGAAGTTTTCCTTTGGGGAATGCAGAAGAAAGTTGGAAAAAGGTAATGTATTGTAATATATAATCGCACAATATCTTAATATTTAAACAAATTGCATTAATATTGTATCGTGACACATGTATAGCGATAAGATCATATTGTGAGGAGATTGTATCGTGATAATATTGTATCACAATAATATCGTATCCCAATAATATATTACGATAATATTACATTGTGATAATATTGTATTTCTGTGATAAATTATCGCAATATTATTGTATCACGATAATTTTGTATCACAATAATATCATATCACGATAATATTACATTGTGATTATATTGTATTTTGATGATAAAGTATCGCATTTTTGTATCATGATAATTTTGTATCACAATATTATCATATCACAATAATATTACATTGTGATAATATTGTATTTCAGTGATAAAGTATCGCAATATTATTGTATCACAATAATTTCGTGTCACAATAATATCAAATCACGATAATATTACATCGTGATAATATTGTATTGCGGTGATAAAGTATCTCAATATTATTGTATCACGATAATTTCGAATCACAATAATATTACATTGTGATAATATTGTATTTCAGTGATAAAGTATTGCAATTTTATTGTATAACAATGATTTCGTATCACAACAATATCACATCACTATAATATTACATTGTGATAATATTGCGATACTTTATCACCGAAATACAATATTATTGTATCACGATAATATCGTATCAAGGGTAGTGTAGTGATCTCCACCCCTACTATTGACCTTATTTTCTAAATACGACACTGCAGCCATTGAAATCTTTTTGGCTGAAGCCTTCCGGTCTCATTCATTTCCGTAGATTTTTAGACGTTAAAAACGGCTCGTTATGCTGCTTCATGTTGCAAACTGATCTTTTCTTTTTAAACGATTATTCTTTTTATGTATAGTCATAAACACACTTGTTTGTAGAGCAGTTTGACCGTTTTCTGTCGTTTATTATTGTTAGTCATTTCTCCCATTGGCGACTGAATTGGAAGTTCTAAAACAATCGCAAAAACGCTGCACTTCCACTATGAAGAATAAGGTCAAAAGAACATAGAAAAAGGTAGTGCTAAAAGTTGACAACTAAAAGCAAATCTAGAAAATATGTGGTTTTATTTAGTTTGACTGTAGTTTTGATTGTACCTATTGGTATTTTCTGTCTTTTTTGCAATTACAAAATCTGAGTGAACTGACTTAGTTTAAAGATGCGATTAAACGGAAGCAGCTTCAGATTAGTTTTAGTAATATGAAATATATTTAAAAATCGTGGAATGGCTGATTGGATGTTGCTAATCGGATGTTGGATGCAAGGCTATAGAGGCTAGAGGCAGAGCTTTAATAAAACCTGGTATGGTAACATTAAAAAAAACGAATATTTTACCCTAACATTTTGCATGTGACTTTAAAAGCACAAAATCTACTATTGAAATCTGACAGTAGCAACTATTATACATTCCTACTCAAAAACTCGAACCCATCCAAGCAAGCTTAACAATCAGCGACAGTAGTTTACATACTGTAATGCCTCCGAGCTAACATATTAAACATGCTAAGCATGCTCTAACAGGGTTTCACCCTGGTTCTCCCTCACTTTTCAGAAGTGCTGCTCCTGCTCAGATATCAGTCAGGTCCAATCCACCGACGCGGACACAAATTTACACGGCACTTATAAGCCTAGGGGGGTTGTCTGATTGAATTCTCTTCACCCGCGTCCAGCTGCGATTAACTTATCGTCGGACGTCCTTCTCCGCTGCCCCAGTGCATCTCTGTCAGCCAATCAATAAGCTATTATGGCTCCCGAACAGCAGGTGAAATTAACTTATAAGAGTACCTGCAGACTCGGCACTCTGCTAATCCTGTTGGAAAGGGTCTAATGAGGGAAAGCGGGCCACGGCAGAGGCACATTTCAATGACACAAACGCACACACACACCTGCATTGAACCCGCAGCTGTGTTGTGAAAACCAGGGCCGTCCTTGAAGACACCTGCACTGCAGAGAACCAGGGACCAACTCCAAATATTATTATAGTTCCCACTGATGTTTGCACATATTTCTGGTGCTCGTTTTACATGAGTTCGCTGCACTCGCTGGCCCTCAAACCCATGGGTTTCACCACAACACTGCAGTTGTTGTCTGGGCTTTAAAACTGCGGTGAGTTTGGCTGCTTATGTTAGTTTTTGATTCGAGGAGGGTAATAATAACTTGAGGGGTTGACATGATGTTTTAAAGACGCAAATGAGTATGTGTGCTTTTAAAATGTGGCTCTAATTTAAAAATACTGCCAAAATGCTGAGGCTGGGTTGCACTAATTATATCAAACATGATTTTTTTCATTCGACTAAAAAATACACCAGACAGCACCACGTTTACCTGCTTTTGAATATTTTAATTTCATTGTATTATATTTAATCTTATTTATTCTATTACATTTTTTTCATTTTATTTTAATGTATTTTATTTTAATTCATGTGATTTTATTTCATTTAATTGTTTACTTTATTTTTATTTTATTAAATGTTTTAATTTTTTACTTCACTTAATTTAACTGTTTATTTTATTTTACTGCTTACTGTTTACTGTTTTACTGTTTATTTTATTTTACTGTTTTTATTTTATTGTAACTTTTTTATTTTATTTTATTGAATGTTTTAATTTTACTTTATTTCATTGTTTATTTTACTTTATTTTTATGTCATTTTATTACTTATAACTTTAATTTATTTTATTAAAGGTTTTATTTTATTTTATTTTGTTGAATGTTTTACTTTTTTGACCTAATTTAGCTGTTTTTTTACTCTTCATTTTATTTTATGTTTTAACTAATATTACTTAATTTAGTTGTTTATTTTACTTTATTTTTACTTTATTAAATGTTTCAATTTATTTTACTTCACTTAATTTAACTGTTTGTTTTATTTTACATTGTTTTTATTCTATTTTATTACTTGTAACTTTTTATTTTATTTTAATATATTTTATTTTATTAAATGTTTTAATTTTTCCTCATTTCATTTTTATTTTACTTTTTTTTTTATTTTATTTTATTACTCGAAATTTATTTTATTTATTTTATTTAATGTTTTAATTTATTTTCCTTTATTTAATTGCTTACTTTACTTTTATATTTTATTTTGTTATTTTTATTTACCCACAAACTGCAAAACATCATCACAATAGAAAATGACTGTTTTTATATATCTGCAATGCAAAGATACAATTTCAGACTACAATCTCCAAAGCCACCTGATCCGTCAAAAATCATTACATCGCTCTCATGAATCATTGTAATAACTTCAACGATAAGCAATTAATTGATACTTTTTTTCATAATAAATGCATAAACATCCTTACAGTCACATTTGACACGACTATTCTGATGATTCTAGCTGCACAGAACCATGCCTTCCAAGTAACATCTTCTTTATTAGCACATCCTACGATATTCTTCCAAGTACATTGTAATATCCAGCAGTCTTTTAATAACATCTGACATCAAGAACTTATAAGGTCTCCAAGAGAGTGTTAACAAGCTCTCAATGCAATTACGATCTCCCCAACCCGAGCTCTTACTCTCACAGCGTATCTTCATTTGTGTTTGTGTGTCTCATAGCCTGACACACTGACCCGCAAATCACTGTCGTCACCTGATCCGCAGGCACTGTTCAAATTAAATCAGTCCAGTCACCCCGGGCAGATTCAGAGGAACCCTTTCAAAGGCTCCTTTCAGCCCGTCTCTCTCTCTCTGTTTCGTCTTTATCCTCTTCCATTCAATCATTTCATCCGCGCTCTTTGTGTCTTTTCTTTATGGTGGCGCGGTGTGGGGTTACGCAGGAATGTTACAGTTTCACAGCCACACCCAGCGCAGAGCCAACAAAGAAGGCCGCTGCCAGAGTTTGTGACATTTTCCGACGCCTCGTCTCTCTGCTGCTACAGCTGTTTTGACAGCGATTTGACAATTTCATCTCTTTTCCTGCCACTGCGCAGCCAGAAAAGCCTTTCATAAGAAAGCAGCGCATCGCAAAACTCGAAGTTCAACATTTCTAGGATGTGCCGACCTATGGAAACCCCATTAATCTTCAGCACGACATTCAGGCTACATTTACAACTGATCCGTTTACATTTTATTATGGGCTTTTAAAATGAAAAAGATACTCGTACATACGCCATCCACACTGCGAGATGGAAATTGTTACAATCCCTGGGTAGCCTGCACTGTAAAAAAAAAAAAAATCCTGGTTGCCTGGAGTCCAGTGAACCTATACTATGTTAAACTGACTTAAAACAGCTAGAGTAACTTTTAAAATGAAGTTAGAACATGATTAACTTTATTTATTGAGTTACAATGACCTAAAAACATATGCTGTCAGGACTAACTGATCATATAATTTTTTACAGTGTAGGGGAGTGGGGTTGCACATTTGGATTGAGGACTTGGTTAAAACAGAAACTCAAAGAAAATTGTGCTCCATGAACAGACAACCATAACTGGTGTACAAATAATGATTTATTTACCATCTAGTGGTGATGGTGAAACAGTGAGTGAGTAATATTTATAATTTCAGAAACAATAAACACTGAAATTTAGAAAGAGTTATGGGTGGCGCTAAAGAAAAAAAACAATCAAAACCAAAACAGTCCAAAAATAATCCCCTCTAATCTAAAAGATAAAAAAAAAAAAATCTTCAACATCCTAGCTAATCTACACTAACAACTTAAACGAAAATACAAGGGTTGGTGCACATTCTTTTACCTAGTGTATCTCTAGACAGCTGTAAATCTACGTGTTAAGATGTATGTCACGTGACTTACCTACCAACCTTTCTAACCTCAATGACAATCACGAGGATAAGGAAAGAATGGTAACATAAGGGTAAGAACAGACAGCAACAAAACACAGTGTAAATTAAATAAGGACAAACAATATCAACAAACTACCCAAACGGGGATATTAAAACTATCAGAATACCGAGCAAAATCACAAATGCAAACAAAGTGAGCCGGAAGACTGCTGGAATGAAGAGTTTTTAAAGGAGAGGTGGCATGAGGGGATTGACTGAAAATGGAGTTGTAGCCACTAATAGGAGCTATTAAGAAACTAAAAGGAGCTATAATATAGTGTATTTAAAAAAAAATGAGATTCGTTCTAAACAGTTAGTATTAATTTTGTTTGGAGGAAAAAAATAATGTTTAAGTAGGCAGCAAGTCCTTTTAATGTTACATTCAGAAAAAAAACAAGAACAAAATCAGTGATAAATTCATAAATTAAGTTTTTCCACTTTGATTTCCATTTATTTAGTGTTTTGAATTGCTTTATGAAACCTTAATCTTTCCACCGACAACTTTTGATGTAAAGTTTACATTTTTGTCAGTTTAAGTGTATATATATATATATATATATATATATATATATATATATATATATATATATATATATATATATATATATATATATATATATATATATATATATATATATATATATATATATATATATGTATAGGGATGCTCCGATCAGGATTTTTGGAGCAATATGGAGTACAGATTCCTCGTCATGGTGATCAGCCGATACAGATTACCGATTCTGATGCTTCAAGCTTTAGATTCCTTTAAGCATATTTTCCCTCCAAGTATGATACTTAACTGGAGAGCTCTCCTTTCCCAAAGGAATAAATGAAGGATGTTGCATATAATCCCTTGAACAAGTCTCTTATAACCATTTAGTGTGAACACATCATGGTCAGATGCAGCTTTAAAGAAAATAATAGATAAAACATATAAAAAATGGTAAGAAAAATGACTAACAATGCATTTTGGAAAAATTCTACAAAACAGTTTGGTGTTCATATTTGATGCATAAGAAGTTAAATGCATCTTCCTCTGCTTGTAGACCCATAATTGAACACTTGCGATTGGTACATGTGATCGGCCGGATTAGTGAGTCATAAGTCATAAAATGTGATTATCGGCGGATATCAATCTCTGGCTGATCGATCGGAGCATCCCTAATATACACATATATTATATTATTATATATTATGGTAAGTAATATTATGTAAGTTAGGGTACAAAAACCTGCTAATAAACAGATTTATATAGTACTTCATCATCTACAGTATATATTACTTTGTGTACAATATGTTGTTTCAAACTACTAAAATGTCAATAAAAGTCATTTTTTTTAAATAAAATTTTTAGCATCAAATGTCGACAGACAATAATGTAATTCACAACTGTAAATAAACGTAAAAAAAAATGTCACAAAATACAAAACCTGTTAATTTACAGATATGTGTTACAATTAGGCATGGGCCGGTATAAGATTCTGATGGTATGATAACCTTGGATAAAAATATCATGGTTTTACAGTATTGTGCTCACTGCTCTAAAGTATATTCTTTCTAAATGTCTGGGTAAAAAACAAAAACTTTTTTCCCCTTTGAAAACAATATGTTTTGTTTTTTTGAAAGATTTATAATATTTTGGAACAGTGAACATGTCAGGCTAAATTATTCAAATGAATCAATGACTTCTGCTGTCTTGATTTGTTTCAAAAACACAGATTTCTTTACAATTTAAAACGGCATCGTTGGATATTTTTTCTGCTGGAGATACCGTTGTCCTAAAAAACTAAAAAAAAAAAAAATGTAAATAAAAAATCTTACAGATACCTTAGGAACGATATTACAGAAAATGTTGGTGGTTTTAAAATCTTGACTTCTCAAAACCGCGGTATACTTTGAAAACGGTTATCGTCCCATGCCTAGTTACAATATATAGATATTTTCTTTAATTATAACAGCATACATTTTAAAGAACTAGAATAAATTGCATGTTTTTGGGGGTTTAAGTTGGTAGGATAAAATATTCAATAAACTGTTTGGACATTTTTGAACATTATTCTGACCTAAATTAGTTAACTTTTATTGTATGTATAGTCACAAGTATAATTTTTCAAAAGCATGCATGTCAATCAAGGGCGAATTTCATTTTACAGTAAGGGTGACAATGAAAATAAAGTTCTCATGAGCAATTTTTAAAGGGGGCACAAATAATAGTCAAATTGTACATATATAAACGTACGTATATATGTCCAGAAGTGTCCATGTTAATGAAGACATTTAAGGACAGAATAGTAATTATAAAAAATACAGTGAGGTCAGTTCGGATGTAGCACAGAGCTCATTTAGTAAATGCACAGCTAAACAATATGCTAATTGTGTTCTTTAATGTGAATTAACATTATGCCAAGTCGTCACAATTAAAACAATGCATGAGAAACGGCTTTGGTCGGCGTGTTAGTTGCAGTGCACTATGCAACAAGCTATTGTAAACAAGCTAACGTTAACTAGATAAGTAATATTTTAATCGCTAATATAGCAGATTCATGGATAATTCCTTCGATAATCAGCATTTTTGCCGCAACTAATTTATGATCGAGTCTGCATCAACTACATTAAAGAGAATTGCTTCATTTACAGTGAATAAAACACCCTCCTTATTTGAGTTCAACATTAATTGAGTCGCACACCTGACTTGTGTGTGTAGAGTCGGTGAGATGAGCTAGTAAAGCAGACAGTGGGCCAAACCACTGTGAGGAAGGGGAGGGGAAACTCAACTGTTTCTAAATGCATTCAATCTCAACTGGGTGCTCAGCCAAACAAAGAGTACAGAAACATATGACATGGCGGCAACACCAAAAGCTCCAAAAGTATCACATTTATTCACTTAAAAGCTTACCACAGCATGTAGCATTTCAAGTGTGCTCAAAACGCCTTTTCATATATACTGTATATTTGTGAATAGTCTCAATAGAATCACACCGTAGCATTTTTAAATACAGAAAATGGCAGGTGTAACCATAACAAACGCTGTGTTTTCATTTTAAAAGTGTAAACACAGGCTAAGTACGTGACCTTATGACTCACAACTAGAACAACAGCGTCTGCTATCTAGCATAGCACTAATTGGGAATTAGTTTTCGTCACTGCCGCTCTGTTTCAGTTAGTTCAGGACGTTAGCTTAGTGACTCTGTTTTGATTACAGTTAGTTTTATCTGATTTGTGACTCTGTGAAACCGTTCCAAGGTCAGAGTCACGCCATGTCGTAATGTCCTTTCCAGAAGGATTAGCACCATAGCCGTCGTGTCTCAAAGAGTGCTAAGCTAAGCCAAACGCATCTCTCTTCAGCCAGATCTCTTTCTGGGACGGGGTTCAAGCTGACCTCGCCATTCAAACTATTGCAGCTACGTGTGCCTGTCGCTGTCCGTTCATTTGTTTACTCTCCGCTCGCCTCTCGCTCCTTCTGTGGTGATCTGGGGTCATGAGGAAGGCTTATCGCTACAGCAAAAAAGATCTGATATGCGGCGCACAACGACAGCTGGTCAGAAACGAAGTCTTTTCTGGACAGAATAGCAGGTTTAAACTAATTTTCCTTAATTTAATCATTTAATTTCTTATCCATCTATCAAACAATTTAATTATTTAAAATGTATTTAGAGATTTATATGATTTTATTTTTATGAGAAAGTATATTTGAAAATAAATCTCTGAATACATTTTTCAAATATGTGACCCTCGATCACAAAACCAGTCATAAGTCTCAATTACTATCAATTGAGATGTATACATATTAATAAACAGATATACTGTATAAGCTTTCCATTCATGTATGGTTTGTTAGGATTGGACATTGTTTGGCTGACATACAACTCTTTTGAAAATCTGACGGTGCAAAAAAATCTAAATACTGAGAAAAGTCATCTTAAATTATTATTATTTTTATTTTAGCTATCAATTTATTAGATTTTATTTGATTTTTAGATCTATTATTATTATTATTATTTTGTGTTTTTAATTATTTATTTTAATTATTATATTTTTTCTTTGCATTCATCATTGTATGTATCTTTTACTGCTGCACATTTTATGTCTGTAAAGTGCCTGAAGACACTACTTTTAAAGGCACTATAAAAAAATAAAGTTTATTATTATTATTAATATTATTATTATCATCATCATTAAAATAGTTTAATTTGCATTCTTAGCAATGCCTATTACTAATCAAAAATTAAGTTTTGATAAATTCATGGAACACATTTTACTAAATGCCTTGAAAGATGATATTTAATTAACATTTTTATTCAATTTACTTTATATAAGTTTTGCCATGAGCTTTTTTAAAAATAAAATGGATCATTTTTGACTCAATGTATTTTTGGCTATTCCCAAATATATAGCTGTGCAATATAAGATTAGCTTTGCCTTCCAGGGTCACATATACTTAAAATTAGTCATCCTATTTGTTTACTACATCTAAATTGTTAATTTAGTATTAATAAAAAAATAAACTATTACCTCTATTTTTAAATAGTGCCTCATAAATTTCTGTTTAGACAGGCTTTCAATTATTTATTCTAGACATTTATTTGTGTGTAATGTTTCATTAAGTGCCATGAAATTGGAATATTAAAAATGCATAATAATAATTAATAAATACAATAAAAATTATAATAATAATAATAATAATTATTATTATTATTATTATTATTATTATTATTATTAATATTAATATTAATATTATTATCATCATCATCATCATCATCATCATCACCATCATCACTATTATTATGTATTTATTTATTTATGTATTATTATTGTAATTTAGTTATTATTATTATTATTATTATTATCATCAATGCATTTATTCATTTATTTATTTTTATTGTAATTGTTATTATTATTATTATTATTATTATTATTATTATAAAAAATACTGTATTAAAATTACTCTTGCTGTATGCCAAAAAGTAATAGCTAGTGGTGTGTGAGTTTATCCTAAACTATTCTCCTCGTCTACACCAACTGGCAACCAAGAGCCACAATCATACAAATTTGCTGTTCTCCAGCAAATGAGGGCAGAAGGGATGCATGAAATAGCATGTCCTCAGAAAAAAAATACAGAGTTACGCTTGAGTTGCATCACTTTTTTCCTGAACTTTTCCAGCAGGAAGTAACGAGCAGCACACAGTTTCCGATAAAAATACATGCCACTTATAAGACATGAGCCCAGATTTTTAAAAAGCGAAGAAATTCTTGCTTCAAATCTCTGATATTTCTCATCTTCCAAACTTGTTAATCCTTTCTCGACTTCACCGGTTGATTGAAAAGCTTCAAGCAACGGCTTAACCTTGCTCTAATAAACGCTTAAGTTTAGCAGAGCAGGGAAGCATCATAAAGATGTTTCGAAAAAATAAACACGAGAAAAGAGAGCGAGAGAGGGAAACACTTTCCTCCCAATCCCAAAGGCCACGGGAGACTCTCAAATCAAAAGTGGGGGATTAGAGACTGCAGCGGGACTAATACTTCGGCCCTTCGTTCGAGGGGGGAAGATTAGCCTCCGAGACACACTTCCTATCTGGGCCTCCGACCGAGAGGGACTGTACAATCAGCCGTGTTTATCGCAAATGGAGTTCAGCCAAGAGGAAATCACTCTGAATCACATGGCTCGTATCTACAGGCTCTTGTCACAGGGGGACCAAATAGTTTCAGCTACACTATGTTTATCAAGTCCAGTTCACGGGGGCCCAGGTGGGGTGCTATGAGTCCCTGCAAGCAGAGCTGCACGATATCGACATATAGTCTATGGTATATGACTTGAATAGCTACACAGTAGAAACAAATATCCGTGAATTTGCTGTTTTCCATATTTTGTGGTTCATGTTTTTTTTCCCCATTTATTTATGCTTTTGAATTGCATTATGGGAGCTTGATCTTTCTTTCAACAACTTTTAACCTTGAAAAGTTTGAAAAAGTGACTTTTATTAACATTTGTAATAGTTTATAGTGATATATTATCTGGGTTGGTGTTGTATATTATGCTACAAAAACCTTGTAATAAACTACCAATACATGTTCTGTTATTTTACAGAATTATTTGACTATTTATTATTACTTATACATCATTTAAACTATTAAAATGTCAATAAAAGTCACTTTGTTAAACTGTTGAGTAGGGTTGGGTCGATAGACGATGCCATCGTCCATCGCCGATGGCCGATAAACTTCACGATGCCGAGCCGGCCTCGTAATCCATCGCCCCGCCCCACATTTATATTGATATATAACTTATCATTTGCATGTCATCTTAATAGCAATAACAGTCTTTTCATGAGCTGTGGTATATTTTACTTATAGCTGCCGCTTGCACAGCTAACAGCATCGTGAGGATTAAATACATCGTGAGGATTATACAGTACCTCTCACGCTTAAAATGTGTAGATTCAGTGGCAAACGCTGTTACCTGCAAACCCCGTCCCACAGACGTTACAGTGAATGGCTTTAGTTATTTTCATAGCGGACTTGAAGCCACTGGAAGTCTTTTATCCACTCTTGGAAAAGTGTAAATGGCGGATTAACATTCAGCACATGATCACTAATAAGACGTGCCATTATTAGTAACGTTATGGTTTCTAAAACTAAATCTGTCAGCGCTTCACATTTCCGCAGTTGCAGCTCCTGTCATGTGAAGGCAGAAGGCATTGACTGAGTTATTGACAGCTGATATTAACCAATCCATTCGCGTTCAGTTCTAGCGCAGTGGGGCCAATATGAAGAGCACAAAGGCGGGGCAAGCATTGCGGGCTTGTTTTACTTCAGCAAGTTCACAATCGCATAACAACTGTTTTAATCTGTTCCTGAGCGCTGCGTTTGGCGTCTTTAGATGCAAAGATGCATCCTGCATAAATGTCTCCAAAATCCGCGCACGCGGTGAGGATTTTGCAGTGAAAACAGGTCGAACGGCAACAATTTATGCACTAGCACAAACGCTCTTAAATATATGTTTTAGGTCGCATAAAATTTCAGGTGCATACGCTGAAACGGTCGAGCCCTAGCATCATTACTTGTTATTATTTCCTCATAATAATAGTAATAAAAAAGTTATCATTAATCACAATACAAATTTCAGTGAACTCCAAACGAACTCTCGTCTGGTCTCTGCCACCAGCTGTGGGGAAAAAACCATCATAACAACACAGATCCCTCTGCTTATTCATGCCAGAGTTCCGTGGAAAAAAAGTGATTGACAGGTGGTAATTTGTGTATAACGTTATGAATTATTTGATATTTAACAACAACCACCCCCACCCCGCCTACGACGACGATGTCATCGTCCATCGGCGATGTTCACATTAGACATCGTACGATGCCAAATTGGTCAACATCGCCCAACCCTACTGTTGAGTTAAACTTTCAACATAAAAAGTCAACAGAGCCGAGATCAACGTCCCATGATGCAATTTACAACCTGCAAATAAACAGAAAACACTTGTGAATCACAAAATAGTGAAACTGTTAATTAACAGATATTTGTTAGTGTAAATTTGGAAAGAATTCATAACTTAAGACTAATTGGGATGAATTTGCCTGTATCGTCCATCAGACCACACTGTTTGTGTGTTTCTTTCTTTTTTCCATTCCTTTTCAACCTGTTTCAACACTTTTCATCTGTTTTTAACTCTGCAGTTGCGACGATCTAGACATTTTTGGAGGGAAAATTTAAATTACTTGTGGAAGTCGTTTTATTTCTTGTTGTATTTTATGTTTCTTTTACTCGTGTATATGTAAATCTATTTGAATTATCATTGCGTATGAAATGTGCTATATAAATAAACTTGCCTTGCCTTTTAGGTAGAGCTGCACAATATGGGAAACAACGGGAAAACATTTTTCTATGGTTTAAATACTTGAATTGGGATGATTTTGTAGGGGAGTTTGATTTTCTTATACTTGTTGTATTTTATGTTTCTTTCATTCTTGTATCAGTATGTAAAGCTATTTGAATTACCATTGTGTATGAAACGTGCTATATAAATAAACTTGCTTTGCCTTGTAGGTAGAGCTGCACGATATGGGAAACAATGACATTTTTCTATGGTTTCAATTACTTGAATTGCGATTATTTTGTAGGGGAGTTTAATTTTTTATACAAGTTGTATTTTATGTTTCTTTAATTATTTTATATGTAAAGCAATTTGAATTACCATTGTGTACGAAATGCGCTATATAAATAAACTTGCCTTGCCAGTAAAGCTGCACAATATGGGAAACAATGACATTTTTCTATGGTGTACATAAGTTGAATTGGAATGATTTTGTAAGGGAGTTGCATAAAATATAATAAATAAATTGATTAAATGCATAGATAAATACACAATGAATTAAATAAACAGTGTTTTATGAGGAATTTAACAGTATTTAGGTATGTAAATTGAATAATCAAATGTAAAATAACATTGTATAGACCTTATTCTGCAATGCGAAAGCAAACTATTTTCTGCGATTGTTTTAGGACTTCCAAAATATTCCAAAATACTTCCAAAATTCATTTGCATAAGGGGGAAATTACTGGGAATATCAAACCGCAATTAACGGTCAAACTACTTGCTCTACACACAAGCGTGTTTATGACTATACATAAAAATTGGGTAAACTTAGAGAGCAGTCAATGGAAATGTACAGCAAATATATATATTTTTTGCTTTCCAATTTGTGCAAATAGTTAATGAAAAACTCTAAAAGCAGTTAAAGGAAAGAACAATGTCAAATTTACTGTTCCACCAATAAAGAGTGAATTAGAAACACCTTGCATGTCGGCGCCAATAGCCTAGTGGTTAGTGCGTCGACAAATAGCACCCAGGTGCTCGTGGCGACCCGAGTTCGAGTCAATGATCGTTCCCCTATCTCTGCTCCCCACACTTTCCTGTCTGTCAATGTCCACTGTCCTGTCCATGATAGGTGAAAACCCCTAAAAAATAATAAAAAAAAAAAAGAAACACCTTGCATAAGCGTTAATTAATTTTTATGGGTTTTTTTTATTTGATGCAACAATGATATAATACAAAGTATAGCATTATAAATGTAAATACATCTTTTTTCCCCTAAATATTAAAAACCTATGAGATATAGATGAAACTCGTCATCACTTTCTTGTGAAAAGTGTCTATAAGTTGAATAGTCTTTGTCTTATAAATAAATCCAACTAATATTTTGTTACAAAGCTACAAACGTTATAATACAGTGTGCCTAAATGTTACATAGGCCTTAAAAACACATGCAAATGATAAACTGTTACCATATTTTGGTTAAAATGTCCAGTAACTCCACAAATCACGTTCTGAACTGTGGTTCTGGTCAACTAACCTCAACTCCTCACTATTGCAGATACTGTACGCACACTACAATGTCAATGATGAAACTATATATGCTCCTATACTATATATGCCTCCGAAATTGACCGAAGATTCGTGAGAACAAACTGAGCTGCTCTAGTACAGAACTCCAAATGAACCCCTATAAAGACATCCCAGAACAACTAAACCGGCTTTTACAGGAATCAAAAGCCATAACAATTTCATAAATTAGGGTGCACGTGTTTGAGGGAATGATTTGCGCTAAGCCACCTGGTTCCAAAAGGGATTTACCTTATTCTTGTGGACGGCCGTCCATAAAATGACCTCAGGAGAAAACCAGCCAAGCTCGCACAAGTTATCTCCACCTGTCTGAGGATGCGGCGCATTTCCTGGGATCAAAGCAAGTCTGAAATGCTTGGTCACGGAAAAGGGCCTCTAATTACCACTGACGAGCACATCTACCTACCTATCCTCCATTTCTAGCAGAGCCCAGATGACCAAAGAAGATCAACATCCACCATCTGTTTAAACTATGCGCTTTTTTCCCCATCTCTTTTATGGCTTTAACTTCTTCTGTTGGTTCGCTGGAAGGGCATTTTTTTATATTGTTGCTCCAGTTGTATCTATGCAAATGAAATCGGTTTCAAAATCGCTTCAGGCACAATAGTTTTAACAATCACAAACTCAAAAAAGCCAGTATGCAAAACATAGGTGCAGGCTTCCAATGTAGTCAATGTTGTAAATTAAACAAATGTTGTCCAACTCCCAACTCTTAGGTCCTGTTTATACCTGGTATTAGGATTCATTTTTGTTGATCCAATCACAAGGTGGAAAAATGGCAAATACAAGTGTAAACAAGTCTTAAAAGTACGGATGCTCTGATCAGGGATGCAGCCGATACAGAGTTAAGATTCCTTGTCATGGTGATCGGCCGATACAGAGTACAGATTCTAAAGCTTTAAGCTTTATAATGCGTTGAGCACCTTTTCCCTCTAAGTATGAACCTTAAGAGAAGATCTTGCCTTACCTAAGAGAATAAATTAAGGATGCTGCATTTAATACCTTAAACACATCTCTTACAATCCTTTAGGTGCACCATGGCCAGAAGCAGCTTTACAGAAAACAATTCATTAATTTTACTTCAGCTTAGGCTATGTACAATATACGGGAGCGCTTGTGTGTCTTCCTCTGCTTGTAAACTCACATACACACACATCTGCGATTGGTTTATGAGATCGGTCAGATTGGAAAGTACCGATCGAGTCATGAAATGTGATTATCGGCCGATATTGATCTGTGGCCAATCGATTGAAGCATCCCTACTTAAAAGATTACTTCACCCCAAAATGAAAAGGATTTTTATTTATGCTCAAGTAGTTCCAAACCCCTGACACCTTTATTAATCTTCGGAAAATAACGAATATGTTTTAGATAAAATCAGAGAACTCCCACATCCTCCAAAGAGAGCAACAGTCACAACTCGTTCAAAGTCCAGAAAGTAAGTAAAAAGCATCATCAAAACGGACCTTATGTCTTAATTGGATCAATCAGAGTATTATGAAGTTATGAGAATACTTTTGTGTTCACACCCAGCAAGCGCACAACATTAAATGGCATTGATCTTTAGTTCTATTTTGGTTGCGATGTCAGGTGACCAAAATTTAACGTCAATTTGTCGACTAAAGCCGATTTCGTTTCATACCGACGTCATCTGGCATTGATATTTGGTTGGTTTTAGGCATTAACTAACTAAAATCCAACATCATTTTGACGTCATGATATGACATCCATACAATGTCAAAGTCTAACATCAGTAGATGTTTGTCTTTGGTTGGTTTTGTGTAATTAACTAAAATTTAGGCATGGGATGATAACCGGTTTCAAGGTTTACCGTGGTTTGGAAAAAGTTTTAATACCACTGAAATGTTCTGTTACACCGTTCCCAAGGTATATATATGTTTTTATAAATATTTGTATGTGTTGTAAAGAAATCTACATTTTTGAAACTAATGAATAGAGCAGAAGTCAATGATTTATTTGAACTATTTAGCCTGACATATTTACTCTTCCAAATATTATGTTTCTTAAAATAAAATTGTGTTCAATGGGGAAATATTTTTTTTTTTGTTTTGTTTTACCCAGACATTAAAAAAAAAAAGAGCAGTAATCACAATACTGTGGTATTTTTATCCAAGGTTATCATACCGTCAGAAACTTATACCGATCCATGTCACTTCAATGTCATAATGTGACATCCATACAATATCAAAAGCAAACATCATTAGCCGTTGATCTTTGGTTGATTTTATGTTGTGAACTAACTAAAATTTATTTTGACGTTGATGTCTAACCTCAAACTGACGTTGGGTTCTGACGTCAACCGGATTTTCATATACAACCTAAATTCAAAGTTAGCCTGAGGTTGGAGTCCAACGTCATTTTTTCATCTGTGTGACGTCCAGTGCCTGCTAGGCAGTTTCTTCTCCTCAGTATCAATATATTGTGCATATTCATGAGCACTGTGGAGATTTCAGCTAAAAGATCTTAGTTTGTGTTTCAAATCCGTACAAAGGTCACAGGGGGTTGGAAGAACATGAGGGTAATTAATAACACAATTTAAATTTTTGGGTGAACTAAATCTTTCCAGCACTTGCAGCTGCATTCGATCCAATTCCTTTCTTAGTGTAAACATTTATGTGGTCAAATGTGTTTGAAAGAGACAGCCTCGTCATTGCCTACTGACCAACGTTATGGGATGTGCTATTAAAGCATGCTAGCCAAATGATATTTAAAATCTTCTAAAATCGCACATTTGGTTCGAAAGCTACAAAACAATTATTAAAAAGCACAGTGTTTCCTTACTAGTTGTGATTCTAACACAAACCCTGAGCGCTCAAGATAGTTGTGCGCTTAGAGTAGAAACATATGTTGAAAATTCCATTGTCTCCTTCCATTCTTTTACTTTAATATGTAAGTTGCACAAGCTTACATCACTATATTAGATTGAAAAAAGGCCATACATTCACTCAGAAATTGGTCAACAATTAACAAAAGAGACTTGTTATCCAATTGCCCAAAATGCATCTTAATACTGGTGATAAACAGGTCCTGAGTTAGACAAGTTTTAACACACATCATTATCACAACTAGTCACTAAAATGTGACATTTCTTCACTCCGAATGCTCCAGGACAGATATAAGAAGACAGACAGATCACGCTCAAGTTATGACGCAAGCATCCAGACCTGTTACCCTCGCATGGCTATCCATCCTACAGTTGACACCCATCCATCCAGCCCTCTCCGCTACTCATTACAGCGGTGAACTTCCCGACCCTGCCTCCAATCGTCCATCTCCTCTAGTCCAGGAGCTCGGCAGTGGGGGATCTTTGTCTTCTTTAAAAGCAGAACAAAGCCCTAAAACTCCTCCTCACCATTACTTTATCTCCTCCAGCCACAGTTCGCTGAGTTTCTGTACAATCCCTTAGCCCCCTTAGTGAGGATTAGCTAAACCTACCAGCCACAGATCTTCTGTCCCAAATGGAGATGCTACTGAATGGATGAACATGTTATGTGGTCTACAAGGGAGTAGCGAATAGAAAGTTTGACAATTTCGATTAGAATCTGTTTAAATACAATGCAGCTAATATGAATACTTTTAGGGCACTTGCTCAGAACACATCCTAATCTTTTGAGGCTGTTCAAATGCATTCGCTTATGTGAGAGTCTACATCAGGGATCACCAATCTTGGTCCTAGAGGGCCAGTGTTGCTACAGAACTTGCCTCAACACACCTCCCTGAAAATTGTTGCTGCTTGTTCAATCTACTTATTTAAAATGAGGTGAAACAACACAGTTCTTGAAGGTTTTTTCCTAGGCACCTTTATCGTTTTATGCAGAGATGGGAAGTAACGAAGTACAAATACTTCGTTACTGTACTTAAGTAGTTTTTTCGGGTATCAGTACTTTACTCCACTACTAATTTTTTTGACTACTTTTTACTTTTACTTCTTACATTTTTACACAAATATCTGTACTTTCTACTTCTTACATTTTTGAAACCACGGTCGTTACTTTCGTTTTTATGTGTTTGGTGGCGTGATCTATATTATTTCTTGTCATTGCGCAATAATATGAGCGCATTTCTGATGCAGTCAGTCTGTTTTTCCTCATTGCGCGCCTGCGTGCTGTAGCGCGCGGCTTCTTTAAGGCTATTGCACACCGTACATGGCCTAGTTCATGAGGATTACTACGCAGTGTCAGAGGGAAACGGCGAATTTAACATGACTGATGCTGCCCTGTTTACACGGTAATAAGACACCTTTTGCTCGATCGGATCACAGGTAAACGAGACACATTCCAGTCAAAAACATGCTGTTTAAATGCTTACGCCTTTTTTTCCACTTCCGATCATACTGCATAAGCTTTCTCTGGTCTTTCAATCTAATACCGCAAAAAATAGTGCTTTTTTTGTAAAACAATCAAATACTTTATAAAAAATGTATGCATTGCGGTTTATTTCCTTTATTTCTGATGAGTTCATATTTCCTAATACAGAATTTATGCTGTTTTTCAGGTTTTATTGACTATATGATTTTACATAAGCCTATACTGTTGTCTTCAATTAATTATTTTTAACAAATATTTTACAACAACAAAGGTAGTTATACTGGGCAATTTATGTGTATGTTACCTGTCTTACCTGTGTATGTTGCTTTTAGCATAGAATAAATGTAGGCTATTACAGTTTTTCTCAGTCACTTTAGTACATTTCTCAGATCAGAACTGAAATTTGTAAAACAGTAGGCCTGTGTATTTCTCAAAACAACACGTATAAATAGCAAAACACCATGGATTACCTGCAAAAGCCAGTCTCCTGCTCAAAATTCTTCAGTTCATCTCTCAAAACTAAATTTCTGTGTCAGTGAACATGTCAGTGGTGCAGAATGACATGTCCTTGTGTCATTGTATATGAATAAGACTCAAATTACTTAGTCATGTTATCAGTATCAGTGTACTCTGGAGGGCTGTTCTGGTGTAAACTATGGCAATATTTTTGCTGTTTGTTCTGTAATTTGTTGCCAGATCATGTCATTCTGATACAGAAAGGAAAAGAGAGCACCACATAGCACAAAGAAAAAACAAAAGTAAAAATGTGAACAGGACAACCTCCTTTTAGACCTTCATTAGAAAAAGTCCAGATTCACCTGGGAGAAATGTAAAAAATGCATTATGACTAAATATTAAGACAACTTGTTTAGGCATTTGAACGATTAAATGTTGTGGGGGTGAATCTATTCAACAGAGATAAAATAATACATGTTGATCAACATGACATAAGCAACTGATAATATAGGAAACATCAGAGAATTGCACATAACCATTTGCATGGATGAACAAAAATATTTGCAACTTGTTCATAAAGAGAAACTGCTTTTCTGATGTGCACAAGTGACACAATGATAATCTGAAGATTGAACAGGGAGTTTAAAGAATTTCAATTCTGATCTGAGAAATGGACCAAAGTGACTGAGAAAAACTGTAACAGAATTAATGTTTATCCATTAAATAAAATAACCACAATACCTGAAAAAACACTGAAATAGCAGGTTAAATAAAAGAGCTGCTTTCTGAAGAGAATAAGCAGCTTTAGCCTAATGCAAAAAAAATAGTTTGCAGTCATATCTGATAAGTATTTATTTTAGCAAAAGAAAAAAATCAATATATTTTGGACAGAATTCAGTGTAAAATGTAAGACATTATTTATAAAGATAGACAGAGTGTATCAACATGAATTGCAGCTGTTGTTTTTGATCTAACAGCGGCAAAACTACATGCTGAACACTGTGAGTTTGCATCAGGATGATTACCTACTTATCTCACTCGCTATCCTTCAGCTTCGTCCCTGATTTATCAGGGGTCGCCACAGCAGAATGAACCGCCAATTATTCCAGCATTTTTTTTACGCAGTGGATACTTTTCCAGCTGCATCCCAGTACTGGGAAACACCTATACACATTCACACACACACACTTATAAACTACTGCAAATTTAGTTGAATTATTATTCGCCTATACCGCATGTCTTTGGGACTGTGGTTGAAACGAGTACTTTTTACTTTTGTACATTTTTCAGGCGGTACTTCTTTACTTTTACTTAAGTACAAAAGTGTAGTCAGTACTTCTACTTTTACCAAAGTCGTTTTAAACATGAGTATCTGTACTTCTACTTAAGTAAAGGATGTGTGTACTTTTGCCATCTCTGGTTTTATGTTCAATCAACTCTTTTACAAAGACGCATACCTAGTAAGACATTAATTAGCTTGTTCAGGTGTGTTTGATTAGGATTGGAACTAAACTCTGCAGGAAACAAACCAGCCCTCCATGAACAAGTTGGTGAAGCCTCGTCTGCACTATGAAATAAAGTGTTTTCACCTACCAATGGAAGTGGTTCAAAATAGTGTTGGGCGATATATGAGATTTTCAGATCGCTATATCGTCCCCCTGTGAGATCACCAATACACGATACTATTGCATGGGGGTTTGGCAGTGTTATGTTTACTTATTAGCTCATTTATTTAACAATTTCTAAACGTTTCAGCTGATTTTTTTCACTTATTTAATAATCTACTTCATTTGTATTGCAATTTATCTTGGAAAATATTTCAAACCAATGCAAATCATCATGCTCTTACAGCTAAATAGGTGCTGAGACCGAAATTATTTCAAACAAGACTTGATGCAACAGTGCGGCGCGGGATAGTAGTAACTTCGGGTCTATGCCATTATCTGCGGGACTGCCGCAAAATGAATAGAATATAAATGAATGAAAGCAAATGAAATGATATTTATTTACGCACAGAAGAAGCAAGGATGCATTGAGGTCCTTTCTGACGGCAGGCAGACTGAGTAATGTAATAAGCCTACATTAAGGCAAAACGAGCTAAATATCGTCTTTAAAATCGTCATAGGTCACGATATCTTTGCCTATCATCAATACACGATATTATCGTCTATCTTGAAACAGTTTGGACAGTGTTTACAGTTTAGTTTGGATTTAGGGCTGCTCAATATTGCAAAAATCGAACATTGCGGTACTTCGTTTTCGACAATTTCCCCAAAATACTTACTATTATGGTTGGGTCGATAGACGATGCCATCGTCCATCACGATGGCCAATAGACATCACTATGCTGAGCCGGCATTGCGATCCTCCGGCCTGCCCCGTCTCAGCGGCAACCCATTCGTGAAAAATACACACTTAGGCCCCGTTTACACTAATACGTCATTGAACGTTGAATTAAAATAGTTATTTCACCGCCACCTACGACGACGATGCTATCATCCATCGCGATGTTTCACATTAGACTTCGTACAATGCCAAAACGGTCGACATCGCCCAACCCTACTTTCTATATTTGGAAAGAATTTAGAATTTTTGATGAACTGGCATGATTTTGTAGGGAATTGCATCTGCATGAAACAGAATAAACAATCTACGAGCACCGATAAATGTAATAAAGATAAAAAATAAACAGTGATTAATGTTTTTTTGTGGAGTCTAACAATATTCAGGTACAGTAATTAAATAATCTAATGTAAAATAGTACCGTATAGTCTCCATTTTACAAATAATTCAATAAACTTGATCATTATTAAATTGATAAATAGTACAAATTCTTAGGCCTGAATGCTTTTAAAATCCTCATACAGTCACAGGTGTCAAAAGCACTTGCAAATGTTGCAAAAATAATCCAGACTCAACGGTGCATACCCTGTGATCACATTGCAATATCGATGCTGAAACGATATGTTGTGCAGCCCTATTTGGATTGACACTAGCTGTACTGTGACTTGACAATCTGCACTACCAAACATCTCTGACTTTGTATGCCACTAGAATAAGACGTTGGAATCCCATCACTGAATATGTGTGGCAGATGTTGCATGGTTTGGGGGCTTGAAGTCGAAGCAATTAACCACATTAATGCTAATCAGCTTGAATACAAAACTCCAGCTAGTGTGGATGAGATGAGAGCATGATAACATGGGAAAAACCATGAAAAACCTGCACTTATCGTCTCTGGTCTCTTTTTTTTATTTCCGTCCATCCCCCAAGGGTTGTCAGTAACTCCCCTCAGTGCTGTAATTAAACATTGCAGATTAGTTTTCCTTGTAATTTCTGGGCATCTGCAAATAGTCCCCGTGACGCTTGAAGAGAAGCACACCCACCACCCAATTAAAGAGAGCCGCTTTGCGACGATTACCCATACTGACAACTCAAAAGCAGATGTGAGGAACGCAGTCCTCCTGCTTCTCTTGGGTTGGGAATACACCTCAAACATGGTTTGCTTTCTGCAGAACAACACCATCTACTATTTTCAGTGAAAAGACCGCTGCTTAGCTTGGTTGGAGAGCCAAAATATGCCGCCTACGTGTCTCTAACTCTAGCCTCGGAAAAATATCACAATTAAATTCATTTCTGAAATGTCAGCAAAGGTATAAAGAGGGCTGAAAGGATCAGGGGACATTATAATTGCACTAAAGAATCAGGAAAGAGGATTCTCCAGGGACCTAAGCCCTTGTCCTCTTCAGCTACAGTGTGGCCCCCTCTGCTAATAACTTAATGAAACTCAAATATTCTCAAAGCAAACAGTGGAAAGCATGCCGGCGTTCGCAGGGGGAAAAGGACAACGGAGTTGAATTTTGCACAGCTCTGATGAATCTATAATGGAAACGGGGTTGGTTTGAATATCAAAGGTGGTGAGAGCAGAGAATGGGAACATCCTGTGAGGGAATAATGAGGGGTGTCACCCAACCTTTCAGAAGGCGAACGCCAAATGTCCCCCTCTGTTCCACAGACAAAATGTCAACTTGATTTTTTTGCTTGTCAAAGTAATGGCTAGATTACGCCCCTTCCAAGCCCTGTACTTTTTTTGACTATGCACTTTAAATTATAATAGCATTAGTACAGAACAAAGGAAATTAAGGATTGTGACGGTTTCTTCGCAAATTCCATTTACTTTTTTGTTTCATATTATTATGTGTTCATGTCCTCAAACCATTTTTAGTGGTTTAGCAATAGCACACAATAGTGCATAATAGGGCTGTGCAATTTATCGAAAAGTAATCGAAATCGACATTCAGAACCTATAATTAATAATATTTTTCAAGGGCAATTTTTTCAATTACTTTCCCTACCCTGTGTCTTGTAACCCCACTCTGTTAAGGCTAATTTATACTTATTATATTATGATTATACTCATTATATTATTCTGATGGTATACTTCTGCCAAGCGCACACGTACAGTCTGGCACAGCCTTCGCATACCCGCGTATCTCTCAAAAAAAATTAACTACACATCACAACGACACATAGTGCAAGCTTTATGATTGGTCGGTTTGGTTGCGGTGCGTAGGGTGGGTGACGTGGAGAGCCGTGTTTTAGGCAATGTGTGTTTTAATTTCAGTTGTCCAGCATTGCAGTTCAATAAAGAACCGTTAGTATAATAATAGATAGTGTGTGTTTCCTTCAATTATTTAAAAAATCAAATAATGCACCCTACATTTAAAAATCTCTCACTTATAATCGTACTCTCACTCATAATATGTGAGCATATTTACTGCGCAAAACTTGTCAGTGAACTATGAGGGCAAAAACATAAAATAAATAAATAAAATAATTGTTTATTAATTGGAATCGAGCTAAAATGTTCAATTCAGAGATTTTGATTTTAGGCCAAATCGCCCAGCCCTAGTGCATAACGCCCATCTGCACAATAGTACATACAGTGCTCAACATATACGAGTACAGCCCTCACAAATCTCTCATTTAAGTTAATATTTTCTATAGGAAGCGTTACAATATTATATTTGTGCATACATATTACATTAGTCAGTACTGAAGCCAAATCTGAAGCTAATCTAGCAAAATTACTCACGATAACAGTCCAAAATTAGCATCTGCCAAAATTATGGCAGGAAAAAAAAGTATAAATAAAAATGTAAAAAGAGCAAAATTCAAGAAAAACAAAACCTTTATAAAATTTTGATGAAATTTTGTAGTTTGTAATTTTTTCCAATATTTAACATGGATTTAAATGTATAATCTTTCTATTTCTAAAGATGTTTGTTGACTAAAATATATTTTTTAATAAATATATCTGTTTAAATAAATCTATGAATCAAAATATATAACCTCTATTCACTGAGAAATGGATAAAAATATTCATTTTCAAAATGGGTTGTACTCAGTTATGTTGAACACTGTATGATTGGATTCTGTGACTCGGTTCACATTCTCCCAATCGCAGTAATCGTAGGGCTCTAGAGCTCGGGAAATGCAGAATTTTCTTGAATCAGATTGAATTAGAATCCAGTTTCAAATCCAAAAGCATCAGATGCTTCTATACCTATTTGAATGCATTTTTAAAACTGAAAATATCTGAATCAAACAAATGAATGTGTTAATAAGTGATCAGATCTCTCTAAAACAAAGACTAGAATATATCTTAGATCGTTTCACATGTCCAAATGGGGTTATCGAGGTCTGGTGTACTGCTCCACATTCCCACCGCATCCCAAGAACTGGAAGAATACACTATAATTAGAGGCTTTCTACATGCTGCAGCCATTTAGTATGCTAATAAAGGACTAAGCGGACTTCTGAAAGAGTACTGCAGGTAAAGTGAGAGCTTTGGGAAAGTTAGAGATAGTTCACCCAAAAATGTAAATCCTGTCATCATTTACTCAACCTTTACTTTGAATTAAACACAAAAGAAAATGTTTTAACTATATTGGAAAAGTCCAATCATTGACTTCCATAGTATTTATTTATTTATCCTACTATGGAAGCCAATAGCTACAAGTTTTCAGCTTTCTTTAAAATGTCTTCTTTTGTGCTCAACAGAAGAAAGAAACTCATAAAGGATTGGAACCACTTGAGAGTGAGCAAATAGTGAGTACATTTTCTTTTTGGGGGTGAAATATCACTTTAAGGTTATATGACGCATATCTGCTTCTTATTAAGTTAATAGGTCTTTCATTGTTTCTTTTTTTGTTAAAATATCCCAATAATAAACTGATAAAAATAAAAGTATCTAATTCTCACTAAGGCTGATTTACTTAATCAAAAATGCAGTAATCGCTTCCAATTTTATCCAATGTCTTATTTACAACAGTGATCCGCACATTCATATGTTTAGCAGCCACAATTCCATGATCTTTCATAAAGCGCCTACATGTAAAAACACTTATAAAGAATATGATTTTCCCAGTACATCGAGCCATGATCCAAACAAACCTAACCTGTTTCACACTAAGTAGTCTTATCAGTAAAGCGTCACATTACCGCCAATCAATCTTTTAACAATGTCTCATTGTTATTTATGCGGATCCTAAAACTCCCTGTTCTTTGATCGCCATTTTTACAGCTGTTTTAAGAGTGCGTGAAAACCTGCAACAGACACGTCTGTCATCCTTAAAATCACAGCCTGATACTACGCATTACGCAACGTGTGGCCCGGAGCCATCAGGGTGAGCTTTTACGGATAAAGCCAGCTCCATCTTTTCTTACATTCCTCTCTCATTCTTTGTTCCTCTGCGAGTCATTATACTCTAACAAAGCGTGACACATGAAGCATTATAAGCCTCCAAGTTTCATATTGAAAGGGAAATGTGGAAACAAAAGGGGGCAAAATCCAACTTCAGGGACCAACACGGGCCATACAGAGCAGAACGAATGCCCGGATTGACCCGTTTTTACCTCAGCGCCGCACAGAGACTCCACTGTATGTGAAGTTAATAATAAACCCACAACAGATCTGCGCTAAGCGTCGCTGCCTGGCCAAACATGGCTTGTTGAAAGTTGGATTAGATTTACGGTCCACCGGGTGTTGGGCGATCGTAAAAGCGGGATTATTAAAATAAAGGAAAGATTGTGTACACAGTGTTCAACCTGGATTCTTGTAAGAACGGGCTAGGCAGAGCAAACACATTTTGAGGTCTTAACTTCCTTTTCTGCGGTTTTCTTGGCAACGGCTCGACTGACATTCCTGGTCTGTCAGTCTGAATAAGTAGGTGAGTGTTGATATCCGAGAAGTGATAGATTCCTTTTTCGCCTCTGACACTGACTGTCTAGTTTTGGATGGAAAACAGGAGTTTAGGCAAGAATTCTACTACCTTCCTGTCGTAGGTTTCCATCATGGTTGCCTGAACGGGGTAATTACATGCGTGGTGGCGGGGCAGGGGGGCGGAGGGAGCGGACAGGCACTGAGGGTTTTGAGCTTTGCCACTGTGTCATTATGGTCCTGTTTGAACCTTATTCAGAATAAGCAGCCCGAAGGCTGCGGCCAAACAGCCCGAGCTTTTCCTCATGTCGGGCCAAGTCGTCCGCCCGCCCGCCAAGCCTCTTGTTTTTGTTCTTGCACAGAAAAAAGAAGGCCTCCAGAACAAATAGCACACAGTATATCACCCTCTGTTTGATATACCGCTTGATATTTTCGCACTTTTCAGTCTCTGAGCTCACATAACTTTCCCAGCGACATCAACATATACAAATTTATGTGTCTTTTTGACCGCCATGGCCTTACAGAAGCTAAAAAAAGCAAAGTAGTTTTTATTTTTTATTGTCTTATTGTAGTAACCATGGCTCAAATGTCGACTATAAGGAGGGCTGTATTTTGTTGAATATGTGCGTTTATGCATATAAAAGAATGAGCAAAATCTATATATAATGAATTTTGTGGTTTAACTTTATTTCATAATTTCATTTTTATGGTTTAACACAGTTAGCGCTAGGTCATCACTGTTTTATTTTGATTAAAGTCTTTTCAGATGCTTACTGGAACAAATATACACTTTGCACACATTTACATTTGTTATTTGTTCTTCTTTATATCTTGCAATTCCATTATTTTTAGCGATGAAATGATTCACCTGACTCACGATTCGATAAGATTCACGATACTAAACTTACAATTCAGTCATGATTTAACAAAATTATTTGAAACAAATTTAAGGTAAAGATCCCTTTAATCTTTTTCTTAAATACTACACTTATTTTTTTTTCAATAACAATCTGCAAATTATTAAAATATGCATAAACTAATTTGAAAAGGAGAGGGTAAAATCATCCAATCCATGGTTCTGTAACAGAGCAACTTTCTCTTTCAGTCTGAAAAACATCTTTAGACGTTCGCTATGAAAACACTGATGCACTGTGTGATCTCCGTAGCACTCATCAGAGCAAGCAGAGCTGCAAATTATCCGGTCTGCATGGTTTGCCTTATTAATAGTTTTTTTTTGCATATAGAGGTCTGTGACAGTAGTTTTCACTGTGCTGACGATTTATGTGCATCATATTCGTCGTTCTGTTATTGTAAGTAAACGTCTTTTTGCAGAATTTGCACACAGTTTTTGTTTTGTCTGGCGCACTTTACCGCTGTCATTTTACTCTGCTGCTCCAGCTCTTGCTCGCCACTGATGTGCAGGTAAAGCAAGCTTGCACCTGTAAACAGCACCCCCTCAGGTCAAAACATGCATCGCGATTCATTCAACATTTCAACCGGTCAAAATAGTCACATATTTGAATCGATTTTCAACCGACTCAAAGTAAATCGTTACATCTTCATTTAAATTTTGGGAAGTATTAAAATTCTGAGAAATATAATAATCACTCTATTTTTATGAAAAATAGTCTTATTGAGCATGGGCTCAAAATCGACTATGAGGAGGGTCGATGAATCAACCTTATTTTATTGCATATGTGCGTTTACGCATATAAACGATGAGTAAAATGTGTATATAATGCATTTTGTGGTTTAACTATTTCATAATTTCATTTTTATGGTTTAACATAAGTTCGCATGAGGTCTTCATTGTTTTATGTTGATTTAAATCTCTTCAGATGCTTACTGATACGCTTTGCACATACATTTACATATGTTATTTGCACTTTATTTCGTGCAATTCTATTTTTTTGGATTTTGGGAAGTATTAAAATTCAGCGAAATAGAATAATCACTCTATTTTTATGAAAATAGTTTTATTGAGCTTGGGTTCAAAAGTCAACTACGAGGAGGGTCGATGAATCAACCTTATTTTGTTGAATATGTGCGTTTATGCATATAAAAGAATGAGTAAAATGTATATATAATCCATTTTGTGGTTTAACTATATCATTTTTATGGTTTAACATAAGTTTCCATGAGGTCTTTAGTGTTTTATGTTGATTTAAGTCACTTCAGATGCTTACTAGAACAAATATACGCTTTGTACATACATATGTTATTTGTTCTTCTTTATATCTTGCAATTCTATTTTTTTGGATTCTGGGAAGCATTAAAATTCAGCGAAATAGAATAATCGTTCTATGAAATAGAATAATCACTCTATCTTTATGAAAATAGTTTTATTGGGCTTTTATTTTATTTTTTTATTGAGCTTTATTATAAAAGAATGAGCAAAATGTATATATAATGCATTTTGTGATTTAACTATTTCATTTGTATGGTTTAACATAAGTTTGCACGGGGTCTTCAGTGTTTTAATGTTGATTTAAGTGACTTCAGATGCTTACTAGAACACAAAATTAATTTGCACGCATTTACATTTGTTATTTGTTCTTCTTTACATATTTTTATATTCAAAAAATGATTTTGGGAAGTATTAAAGTTAAGAAAAATAAAATAATCATTCTGTGAAATACAAGAAAACCAGATCAAAATATCAACTAATAAACAGATTTCCGTAATATATTCAAGAACTTCAGCACATTCCCACAGGGACATACGAGTAGTTTTAAATAGCAGATCTTAGGAGTGAGTAAGACATGCCATTGGTACACACGACACGGCCGGATCGCCCCCCCTGCGGGTCCACCGAGGACTCGATTAGATTACAACAAGAGGGCTGCTGACAGCTCTGAGGCATACTTGAAAAGCGGTTGATACCTGAGATCAGGCCTTTCAAGCTTAAAGAGAGACGGTATGTAATGCAGATCACGTCCAAGGCCAAGGAGAATCACTGAAAACCACAAGTTTTAAGTAATAAGCCCATTTAAAGTATCTGCTTTGAGGCTGTACACAAAAAGGGTTTTTATGAAGGATAAAAATTGACCCACGACTGAATGAAAAAAGAAGAAAAGTCAAACACCAATTAGATTGAGAGATAAAGGGTTCCACTTTATATTAAGTGGCTTTAATATGTCCTTACATCAAAAAGGACACGTTTATTGTGTTCATATGGTATTGCAAAACATTTACTGTGCTATTGAGGTGGTAATGTTAGAGATAGATTTGAAGGTATGGCTAAGTTTATGGGAAATTCAATACATATCTAATTTTTAAACAGGTATTTATTAACGCAAGTACAATTTAAAAGCACTCAAGGGACCATCTAAAGCACACCTCAGATAAATGTAACCGTTATCCTGTGATCTCATCTGTAAATATCATAAACTATTGTGCGTTTTCATAGCTCACGACCACCTACTAAGCCCTATTCTGCTCTCTTCAGGACGTCTGGCCCGTTTCCCCCATCAAGATCACCATGCAGGTCCAGTGGCAGTCACATCCTGCCCATCTCCAGTGAGATTATTCGACCCACTGAGCCCATTGAGGCGCACAGACCCAGGAGGAAACTGGAACCGCTTGCTATTCAGCTGGAGAGGCTACAGTCGCTCTTATATTCACTTCTAGGCCAGGAAAGTCACAAACACAAAGCCAAATTAACACTGGCCTGCTTTCAAACCACTCCTGGAAGACGATGTGAATGCCATAGAAGAGAGCTGCGTCTCAAACCTTAATATCATATAGGGCTGGGTGAAAATTAGATTTTTTAATACATTTTAAGTGTTACCCGATTCTAATTTTTTTGACTATATATTCAGTTTTCAATGTGCTTTTTTAAGTGCGCATAAGAGTTGACTAATTTGTGAATTGAAATGACATCTATTAATGAGTAAACCACACACTGATTCAAATGATCTGTTCAGAGTAAGTCCCCAGTAAACAACTCAACTGATTCAAATTATCTGTTCAGTGTGAGTCTCCATTAAACAACTCACTGATTCAAATTATCTGTTCAGTGTGAGTCTCCATTAAACAACTCACTGATTCAAATTATCTGTTCACAGTGAGTGTCCAGTAATTGATTAACTGATTCAAATGATCTGTTCAGAGTAAGTGCCCAGTAGACAACTCAACTGATTCAAATCATCTGTTCAGAGTGAGTCTCCAGTAAACAACTCACTGGTTCAAATGATGATCTGTTAAGAGTGGGTCTCCAGTAAATGATTCACTGATTCAAATTATCCGTTCAGAGTAAGTCTCCAGTAAACAACCCAACTGATTCAAATGATCTGTTCAGACTGAGTCTCCAGTAAACAACTAACTGATTCAAATGATCCATTCAGAGAAAGCTTGAAGTAACCAAGTCACTGGTTCAAATGATATGTTAAGAGTGAGTCTCCAGTAAACAACTCAACTGATTCAAATGATATGTTAAGAGTGAGTCTCCAGTAAACAACTCACTCAATTATATTAAAGCTACAGTATATTCACTAAATCAAAGAGAATCGAATTGAATCCTGAGATTGAATCAACACCCAGCCCTAAGATCTCAGACTCTAAAATCCAGCGCAAAAAGAA
Source organism: Danio kyathit (assembly GCA_903798195.1). Classification (NCBI taxonomy): domain Eukaryota; kingdom Metazoa; phylum Chordata; class Actinopteri; order Cypriniformes; family Danionidae; genus Danio; species Danio kyathit. The sequence continues at coordinate 46,732,911 of LR812533.1, forward strand.
AGCAGCCAAGCACTTACTAGCAACTTCCAGCGAGGCGTTGTGGCTGACGGCTTCTCCCAGATAGTTACGTGCCACACAAACGTAGGAGCCTTCGTCAGGTTTGCTGCGCCGGCCGTGTACGATGCGGAGGAAGAAGAGAGATCCGGTGGGCAGGAGCATGCGGTGGGATCGAGGATTGTCCCGGTCGGTTTCCACTCGTTCTCCATCTTTGTACCACTCCACTGTGGGCATGGGACGCCCTTCAGCCTTGCAGTTTAGGGTGGCCGGTTCACCTTTGGATACGATCAGATCAGAGGGGTGTTCAACAATGCGGGGTGCGTAATCTTCTTGCCGCAGACGGGATCCTGGCAACAGAGAGGACAGATCTTTTATTAAACAAATATAACATTAATAGTTTCAATAGACAATAATAACTATAATATTATTATTTGGACAAAATAAATGGATAATTAGAAAATAAAAATATTCTAAATACAATGCAATACTAAAAATAACTAAATACAATTATATATATATATATATATATATATATATATATATATATATATATATATAAATAAAAATAAAATTGTATTTAGTTATTTTTAGTTATCGTTATTATTAATGTTATCGTTATCAGTCAAATGTCAAAATTAGGCTGATATCTTTAAGCCGATAGATTACATTATTGTACAGAACTAGCTGCCTTGTATTCAGTTTGATCAGCATGTTTATTAGGGCTGGATGATTAATCAAAAAGTAATCGAAATCGATATTCATAACCTATAATAGATCTTATTTTTCCAGGTCAATTTTTTCAATCACTTTTCCTATTGCGTGTGGAGTCACATGACCCCACTCTGTTAAGGCTGATTTATACTTCTGCGTCGAGCCCATGGTGCGGCACAGCCTTCGCGTGGTCGCATACGCACGCACCTCTCAAAAAATGTAACTACATGTCGCAACGACGCATAGCGCAAGCTTTGTGATTGGTAGGTTTGATAGTGGTGACGAGCGTGGGCGGAGCGGATTAATTTCAGTTGTTCAACGTTGATGTTCAATAATTAATCATAGAGAGTAAATAGTAAACAGTGTGTGTTTCCTTCAATTATTGTAAAATCAAGTAATGCACCCTTCATTCAAAAATCTCTCACTGGTAATATCTGAACATATTTACTGTTCAGAACTTGTCAGTGAACTACGAGGGGAAAAAATAAAATATATGAATAAAACAATCGTTCATTAATCATAATCGAGTTAAAATGTTCAATTAATCAAGATTTTGATTTTAGGCAAAATGGCCCAGCCCTAATATTCATAATAAATGGATGTGATGGCTATTACTGCGCACACACACATAGTGATCTGACAAAGCCTTTACAGCAGCCCAAACAGCAGCACGGGAGTTGTGTGCAAGTCACTGAATCCAGCATAGGTGTTCTCAACTGTCTGCCCCATTCTGTCTTCATATTAAGCACTATGTTTCTCATAAAGTCATCTGTGCTCAGGTGTTGTATCAAAATCTTCATTATTTCCAATAAAGGAGCACGCATACTGGGATCATACTTCCAGGCGCCCCCACTTAAAACATCTTTCAGAATGCCGAGAGCGCACCACGAATCACATGACCAGAACTGACCTAGCAGCTTCATACTTTGTATATGGAATATACACCTTTTTCCATTTCGGTAGACTAATTACTTCAGACAAACACAGAGAACCCAAACACTGCAGTGGTTTTTAATTTTCTCGATAAATAAAACTTGTATCAGAGCTGTTTTGTCAGCTTGTCATCCTCTGAGAAAACTGGTTGCCTAGCAATCTATGTAGAACCAACACCCCCCTCACCCCGGGCCATGGTAAAATTTTCAAACATTGACCGGTCCGTGGTGATAAAGATGTTGAGGACCACTGCTATAGAGGAAATATGAGGCATATATTAAAATGAATGGACAACTGGAACATTAATAAACACATTCCCATGTCTATAAATCAGTATATATATATGCAAAAAAAACTCATTAACACTATAGTGCAAATTAAAATGCGTTTCTGCGAGTAATTCACAATGGATGGACCATTTCTTCAAGCTTCCAATGCAAGCTCAACGACACTGATCTGATGTTCCTGCACAATCAATACGCGAGTAATATGAATGACGATCAATTTTCCGATGAGCTTCTGGTCAGATGAGATTCTGTTTTGTATCCTAATGCAAATTCAATACAAATAAAGTGCACCGCTGACTAGATCCAGATGGATGAATCCTGATATATTCAAGCCTGGACATGATGACTTTTGGCTGCAGGACACATGGGCTGAACTCAGAGCATGATGTCATGGGGATCCTTTACAGCACACAATGCTGGTTTCTCTGTCCTTGTTTAGCTGAAGGAAAAGCTCGACCCAAAATGATTCTTCAGTCATCACATTCTCACCCTCACCTGTATGATTTTCTTTCTTCAGGGGTGAAAAAAGTTGATGGATGGTCTCCATACAAAGGGAAGGGAATGTTAACCAGATCTCATCGAACTCGATGACATTAAAAAAATGAAGAAAGTTGTACAGAATTTGACTTATTTGAAAACATACAACAGCTCTGCATGCAACTTTTTAAGCATGTTTTGCAAGAAAATACACTTTCCATTTTGTTTTCTTCTAAAATTCTATGTGCTACTTCTCATTTTTTTTTATAATTGTTTGTTAAAGAAACTAAGGGTGTGACAAGATCTCGTACGACGAGATCTTGCGAGATTAAATCGCGGCGAGATTTCTCGTCGAGGTGAAAATATGTCTTGGGAGTTGTGATGTTATGATGGAGCGTGAGGGTGAAATTTGCATTCACTATTGGAGGCAGGATTGGATATGATCTGCAAATAAAGTGCTTTACACACACCTGGCAACCCAGGCTGGCCTCAGAGTTGCGCTTGTCACTCGGTTGGGTGGGCGGGTGTGACTTAACCGTTTTTTTGACCGGAGTTCAGCAGACGCCGCATCCAACATAGGCTACAACTACAGCCTCACACATTATGGTTCATATCCATGCAATGGAATAGCACTTCAGATATGCTGAAAGGCATAATCGTCGTAAACACAAATGCAATTAAGACGTGGAGTATTCCTATTTTAGTCGCATTATTGAAGTACAGATATGTAAACGCCGTAATCAAGTTATTAACACCGTGAAGGACTTTTAGCCGCATTTTGCGACAGGACCTACACACCCAGCGAGTCAGTAAAGCACCACAGACGCACATCTCTAAGCGCACGCAAACAAACACACACACTCACTGAATGAACTCCTGGAGACTCCTCGTCACATCATCATCACGGAACACACGTTTATTCTGTTCGGGAAAAGCTGATTTTTTTTTATTCTGCGTGCAGTATCAAATAAAACATAATGGATAAAACAACTCTCCTATCTGTCCTTCATATTCACATGATCGCATCCAGTAGCTCAGAGTGAGTCAGGAGCCTGAATGAAATCTTGCTAAATGAAAGTGAAACTCATTTATTAAATTAAAAATGAAATACAAAAAATTACATATATTTGTTTCAGTGTGTGGAAATAAGTTTGATATATCATGTGAAATTGTACAGGGGAGAAGCCAGTCGGTAGAGTTTATAGCTTAAATTAGCAGTGTTTGCATGTCCTTTATGACAGAATTCATTTAAATAGAAATAAAATACTATTCATTACAATGTTTTGAAAAAGCACCTAAATTGTTTTGTATTTTGTGATTTTTTTTTGAATAAAAGTCTATTTTCCATCCATATATTAGCCAATATTTAGCTAATATTTAAAATTATATATGAAAAGATTTTTCCATTCACATAGGATATTAGCAAAATATTTAGCAGTGTTTGCATGTCCATTGCTGCGTATAATTCATTAAAATAGAAGTAAAATAACATTCATATCAAATTGATTTAAAGAAAGCACCCAAGTAGTTTTGCGATTTGGGTTTTTTTCCCAGTTGAATAAAAGACTATTTTCCATTCATATATTTCATCATTGAGGATTTCTTAATAATAGTGTAAAATTCTCGTCTCGTCTCGTTCTTGTGAACCCAATCTCGTATCTCGTCTCATCTCGTGGAGTAGGCATCTCGTCACACCCCTAAAAGAAACGCTCCATTTACAAGTCTAGTAAAGTTTAATAGTTGAGTTTTACCATTCTTGAATCCATCCAGTCGATATCAGGGGCTGGCAGAAGCACTTTTAGCTTAGCTTAGCATAAATCAATGAATCAGATTAGACCATTAGCATCTCAAAAAAAGTAAAAAGTAAATTTTGTTTATTCTGTTGTTACATCATGTACAAAGATGGAAAAGGAAAAGTTGCTATTTTCTAGGTCAATGACTAAGGAACTACACTCTCATTCCGGAGTAATAATCAAGGAACTTTGCTGCTGTAACATGGCTGCAGCAGGCACAATGATATTTCTCAACATCTGAAAATAGTTATATAGTCCCTAGCTGCGTAACAGCATTTAATCTTTATTTTTATCAGATCACAATTAATGGTTTCTGCTACATTCATTCTTCCATGGCGGGGCGCCATACCAAAATTCATCCCACCACGGCTACATTACAGCTTCTCATTCAAAACATTCAGTCGTTTTTTTTTAAATAGCGGGTTATAATCGCACCAAATCGTATTAAAAGATAAGTGAATTATCACATCGCGATCTTTTCTGTAATTGTAGTAGTGTTGTGCGTTATTTGTTCAACCCTTTAAGGTGACATGCTGACTGACTGACAGGTGCGTGCTGCGTGAGGCTAGCAAACATGACTTAGCTTTCAGTTAAGATGAACACAGTTTCCATAATTATACTTTATAATAAAAAATAAAAATAAACTTTATAAAGGTCTATGGCTCTGCATACAATAACTTAATCTTGCTGGGGTTTATAGCCGTTTCACTTCAGGACGCATCAATGCCGTTCTGTAGGTCTATTGGAGACATTCATGTATATTTGTAGCAAATCTAATAAATGTTGGAGACATACTCGTTGCATAAACACATTAAATCGCACTTCAGCAGCGTTTATTTGAGAGCTAAAAAGAAAATCTGCACTTGAGCAGCGTATATTTGAGGGCGTGCAAAGAAGTTTTCTGCATAGCAGAGGAAATCGGCGCACAAGCAGAGATTCGCATGCTTCTATTACATGAATGCGATCTCGACTTGTAATGCTGCACTCATGCCACTTGTCATTGAAATAACGCCATAGGATGTTGGTAGTTGGTAGATTTGTGTAAACTCCTGCCACCACAGCTGGAAAAAATCCTAGAGGAAACACTGCAATTAGACAATGCTATACATTTACAGGTGTAAATGGTCATTTTGAGGTTGTCCATTGCAACATTAAGCATTGTCAGCGCCGCAATCTCATGGCAATTTGCAACTTTTTGATTTAGTGGTTCATTTGTATGTATTTGTACAATCTCATTCATATATTTTAGATCGATTTGATCATCCCCCAGTGCTTCCCACACAGACTATATTTGGGCGGCTGGTAATATACCTGGGCAGCCCACCCAAGTAAAGTCTGTGTGGGAAGCACTGGGGGATGATCAAATAGATCTAAAATATATGAATGAGATTGTACAAATACATACAAATAATTGGAGACACTTTTTTTATTTAATATTATTATCATCTATTTTTTAAATCCACCCAAGAAAACCAAATATCCGCGATCGATTAGCCCTAATCTGTGGAAAATCTTCACTCTACATGTTTCATACTGCTCGTTGTGAGGGCACGAGAACTGTCTAGACTATAGGCATGGGCCGGTATAAGATTCTGACAATATGATAACCTTGGATGAAAATATCACGATAACACGGTATTGTGATCACTGCTCTAAAATATATTCTTTTGAAATGTCTAGGTAAAAAACAAAAACATTTTTTCCCCTTTGAAAACAATATGTTTTATTTTTTGAAAGATTTATAATATTTTGGAACAGTGAACATGTCAGGCTAACTAATTCAAATTAATCATTGACTTCTGCTGTCTTCATTAGTTTCAAAAACACAGATTTCTTAACAATTTAAAATGGCATCTTTGGATATTTTGTCTGCTAAAGATACTGTTGTCCTAAAAAACCAAAAAAAAAAAAATGTAAATAAAAAATCTTACACATACAGTAGGAACGGCTTTACAGAAAATGTTGGCGGTTTTAAAACCTTGACTTTTCCAAATCGAGGTATACCTTGAAAACGGTTATCGCCCTATGCCTTTAGACCTTTTTGGGACTAAAAAATGCGGCCGGCCGGCGCATAAATTTCCTAAAATGTCTGTGATTCGGCTTTCACTTTCGCTTTTAAGCTGCTGTTAATTGTATGTGTTTTGCATTAATGCATTTTTCATTTGTTTTGCAAGACAATACAATTTCCATTTTGTTTTGTTTTTCTAAAATGTCAGTCATTTCTTTATAACTGTTTGTTAAAGAAACACTCCATTTAAAAATAGGCTTATTTTACAAGTCTCCTGGAGATTTTTAGTTGAGTTATACCATTTTTGAATCCATTCAGCTGCGCTTTTAGCTTAGAATAAGTCAATGAATCAGATTAGACCATTAGCATCTTCCTCAAAAAACGTTAAAAAAATTTTTACGTTTTTTTTTCTTCTGTAGTTACATAATGTACTAAGGCCGACAGAGAATTTGCTGTTTTCTAGGTCAATATGGCTAGGAACTATACTCTCATTCCAGCGTAATAACCAAGGAACTTTGCTGCTGTACTAAGGCTGCAGCAGGCACAATGATATTTTGCAGCACCTGAAAATATTCCCCAGCTACGTAACAGCATTTAATCTTTTATCTTTATTTATATCTAATCACAAGTAGACAATGTTATACAAATATAGGTGTAAACAGTCATTTTGAGCTTGTTCATTTCCAGCAAATGCAATCTAAGTGCAATTCGTAACTTGATTTAGTGAATGAGTCGTATGAATGTGTACAATCTCATTCATATATTTTAGAACAATTTTATCATCCCCAGTGGCGATGAGGTTTAGGGGTAGGGTTTGGGAGCACATCTCATTTTAAAAATCGCACATTTGTTGATAAGAAAATTGTAAATATTACAATTTGTACAAACTAGCCATTTTTTTGACAATACGTAAAATAGGACTTCAGGATATTGGAAAAATATTTTGCCGTATTTTATTTTCCTGCGGTATATATTGCAATATGAATATCATTTTACCAGATGAATTGAAGAGTTCATTCACTTAGATAGTTTGGGATGATCAAGACTTTTTCTATTCAGTGCGTATGCATAAATTATAATACATTACAACCATATACAAATAAAATTTAAATAAACACCTAAAATAAAAAGATACAATTTAAATAATCAGTGTTTAATGGTTTTATTAACAGTATTTAGGTACAGAAATTAAATAATCAAACATAAAATAACATGGTCATCATTCTATAAACAATTTAAAAAGATTAATATTTAATAAAATCTTCATGTTTTAAACTTTAATAAATAATCTAATCCTGTGATGTGACTATTGTGGATATCCACATTGCGATATCGATGCTCAAATGATATATTGTGCAGCCCTAATACGTAAAATAGCTGTTTCCAAGATCAGCCTGACCTTCTGCTGCTTCAAAAAGTTACTGAATACACATTTAGTATTAGGGCTGCACAATATATCGTTTGAGCATCGCTATTGTAATGCAGACATGTATGTGGTTGAGCATGTCTAAACAGCAACTAAAGACTGCCAGCGAACTGACCAACTTTACAGGTCTTGATGTTGAAACAGGCTAGTCAGATGAAATATAAACTTTACTAACTTAATTTGTATGTTTGGTTTGAATGCAAAAAAAAATTATAATAATAAGTACCCTTTTCTTATACTACTACTGATTCAAACACAAACCCACAAGACATAGTTTCGCAGTTGAAACGAAAGCCGATACTCACTGTATCATTAATTATTCACGTTCGTATGTAAAATGTGCAAGCCTGTTTCTTAATATTAGATCAAAAGATCTGAAAACCCTTATAAAGACACCCACCCACAGCTTCTCCCATCAAAGAAATCAGAAAAAGCGGATGTTTGGAACAACACGAGTGAATAAACGGCCAAATCAACCATTCCTTGAAATTTCCAACATTTCTAATTCCTCAAGCAGGTGTTGGGTGACTTCCTACGAAACATATTGGTGTGGCTTTGAGTAACACAAAAGCTCAGGGAGGGAACGAAGCCCTTCATTACTGAAATCTCTCTGTTCTTTGGACTGCGGCAGACCTGTGCTTAAACCAAGCCACTGTCATTTCAGTGGTGCGCCACTTCCCTGATCAAAGACCAGAAATGAGAGGGCTGTAAAGTTAGGGATGAGGGGGTGTTTGGAGGAAAAGAGAGATAAGAGGCATTATGGAGAGACACACACATCAGACAGATCCGTGGATGTCTGGGTTTGTGTGTGTGTGTGTGTGTGTGTGTGTGTGTGTGTGTGTGTGTGTGTGTGTGGTGTGTGTGTGTGTGTGTGTGGTGTGTGTGGTGTGTGTGTGTGTGTGTGTGTGTGGTGTGTGTGCGTTCGTTTGAAGGGTTGAAGTCTAAAGCACAGTCAACTGCATAGGGAAATACAAAAGTAGCTAAAAATTGGATACAGCCAATCTGGGTTTCTGGGTTTATAACATTTGCTTGTGTAAGAAAAGAAGGAAGGATGGAAAGAAGAATGGAATGAAAGGATGGAAGGAAGTACGAATGGAAGGAAAGAAAGAAAAAAGCAATTAATTAATTAACTAATTAAGGAAGAAAGGGAGGATAAAGAAAGAAAGAAAGAAAGAAAGAAAGAAAGAAAGAAAGAAAGAAAGAAAGAAAGAAAGAAAGAAAGAAAAAAAGAAAGAAAGAAAGAAAGAAAGAAAGAAAGAAAGAAAGAAGAAAGAAAGAAAGAAAGAAAGAAAGAAAGAAAGAAAGAAAGAAAGAAAGAAAGAAAGAAAGAAAGAAAGAAAGAAAGAAAGAAAGAAAACCAAAAAGGAAAGAAAGATAAAATTAAGCAAGGAAGGAAAGAAGGAAGGAGCAGAAAAGAAAAAAAAAGTAAAAGCAAGGAAAATGAAGGAAAAGGGGAGGGAAGAAAGAAAGAAAAGAAGGAAAGAAAGGAATGAGCGAGCAAACAAATATAAGAAAGAAAAAAAGGAATGAAAGAATAAATGAATAAATGGGTAAAATGAAGGAAGTGTTAAAGGAAAGGAAAGGAAAGAAAGAAAAGAAAGAAAACCAAAAAAGAAAGATAAAAATAAGGAAGGATGGAAGGAAGGAGGAGAAAGAAAGAAAAAAGGAAAAAAGGATTAAAGGAAGGAAGGAAGGAAGGAAGGAAAGAAGGAAGGAAGGAAGGAGCGAGCGGACAAATGAAAGAAAGAAAAAAGAAAGAACAAAAATGTATGAATGAAAGAAAAAAAGAAGGAAAGAAAAAAAGAAAAGAATGAAAGAAGAAACAAATGGGTAAAACAAAGGAAAGAAAGAAAGAAAGAAAGAAAGAAAGAAAATAAGGAAGGAAAGAAGGAAGAAAAAGTAAACCTAAAAAGAAAGAAAGAAAAATAAGGAAGTAGAAAGGTAGAAAGAAGGAAGGAAGGAAGAAGGGAATGAGTAAGCGAACAAACAAAAGAAAGAAAAAAGAAAAAAGAAGGAACAAACAAATGAATGAAAAAAGAAAGAAAAGAAAGAAGGAATGAATGAAGAAAGAATGAAAGGGTAAAAATGAAGGAAGGCAGGGTTGAAAGAAAGAAGGAAGGAAGGAAGGAAGGAAGGAAGGAAGGAAGGAAGGAAGGAAGGAAGGAAGGAAGGAAGGAAAGAAAGAAAGAAAGAAAGAAAGGTAAAAAGAAATAGAAGAAAGAAGATTGAAGGAAGAAACGAAGGAAGGATAAAACAAAAGAAGGAAAAAAGACAGAAGATAGAAAGAAAACAATAAAGGAAGGAAAAAACAAGAAAGGAAAGAAAGATGCCAATAAATAAATAATTAAAGAATGTGTGTGTGTGTGTGTGTGTGTGTGTGTGTGTGTGTGTGTGTGTGTGTGTGTGTGTGTGTGTGTGTGTGTGTGTGTGTGTGTGTGTTGTGTAGGGTGCACAGTCACTGCATAGGGAAATACAAAAGTAGCTAAAAATTGAAGACAGCCAATCTGCGTTTGTGGGCTTAAGTCGTTTGCTTGTGTTCAGAGAGCAGTGAACTGCACCCGTAAGACCTGCTTTATATGCAAATGAAGCTTGCATCTTTAATGCCTAACGGGAACAACGTAGTGTGTGTGTGTGTGTGTGTGTGTGTGTGTGTGTGTGTGTGTGTGTGTGTGTGTGTGTGTGTGTGTGTGTGTGTCTGTGTGTCTGTGTGTGTCTCAACACTGGCCTTTGGAGTCCATTCAGCCCCAATTAAAAAGAGGCAGGATTAATTGGCAGTGCAGGGTCAAAATTCATTCATCCAAACTCCCCCAAACCCGCTGGCTTTTCTCTCTGTTTCTCCATCCCATCCCCCCCGTTTCCTTACATCCACCTATCTCTCCCTCCGGCTCTTCTGAAAGACAGCGTCTATGAGCATTAAATCATCCCGAACATCAGCGAGACGTAATGCATTCATTGATTTGCATGTTGCGGAGCAGAAGTGTTGGCTGGTTTACAGTACGTGTAAATATGTAATGGGAAGATAATGAGATGTGCTTTCTGATGTGTATGAACAGACTGCGGGCGCACAGGATAATACACTACAAGTAGCTCTCAGGAAAAAAAAGGCAGAACGCGAATGCAAAATGGGTATTGTTTGCAAACAGCCACGTGGAAATACTGTTTGCACAAACAAATGACTTATTAGTATTGTACAGTGGTCCCTCGTTAATCGCTGGAGTTACGTTCTAAAAATAACCCACAATAGGCGAGTTTTTAAGCTTTTTTTTTTTAAAATGATTACAGATTTTATATAGACAGTTTTAAGGCTGTAAAACCGAATGTAACGAACCGAAGATTCATTTATTCTGTAATGGCACCCTACAGCTGCATAAACTTCTTTAGCATGTACAGAAGTCCAACTTTTTGTGCAATGGTTAGCATCTTCCTCTGCCTGTTGGGTGCTACCGCAAGGTGAAGAGATTGATTGACAATAGTCTACAGCAGTGGTCCTCAACCACCGGGGCAGATCACCGGTCCGTGCATCAATTGGTACCGGGCAGCACAAGAAAAAATGGCCATATTCTCTCAGCTATATCTCGCTCACTTGAGCGCACAAATTGAACCCACAAGCAGCAAAATGAGTAAGAAACAGACGTCTTTGGAAAGTTTCCTTGCTAAGGGGAAAAGGCACAGTGAAGGATCTGTGAACTGCCAAGGAATGGATCCGCAACCTATTTGTCAACAAATCAAAAGAATCCAGCATTTCATAGGGGTATATGCAGAGCTAGTGTTTCTTCCCATACCGATAAAGTTCCAGTAAACGGTTGATGTGACTTTTTTCCATTTTATAGATTCCTTTTACAGCATTGATGTTGTAATGTAATTAAAATACAATCAGTTAAATAGACTTTGGCATTCATTTAGATGCTCAAGCGTAAAATGAGACGAAAAGCCGTTAACTCGCACGCTCCCGTCAGGATTGGCAGACTAGCGCAGAAACTCCATTGAATATACTGGGGTAAAATAAATGTTCATATTTTAAAGACATGGCCAGCGCATCGCGAGTCACGTGACATGAACTGACCAATCAGCTTTATACTTTGTATGGAATATATACACATTTCGGTAGACTAATTATCTCAGACAAACAGAGAACACCCAAACACTGCAGTCCTTTTTAATTTTCTCCATTAATAAAACTTGTATGAGAGTTACAGTAATGGTCCGCTGTAAAACAGTCAAGGTCCACGGTAATAAAAAGATTGGGGACCAATGGTCTACAGCCAATCAGGACATAGGACACAATGCGCTAATCAGGACGCAGAACACAATTCACTGTAAAAAACAAAAAAAAAAGCAAGTCAAATTGCACAAAAAATATCTGCGAAACTGCGAGGTTGCGAAAGGTAAACCGTGTTATAGCGAGGGAGATAAAAAAAAGTCTAAGAAAAATGTCTTAACTGACAAAATGTAACTGAAAAAGAATAAAAATGTTATAATAAAATAAAAACATTCGTTTTTAATTTACAAATATGTTTTACATTCATAAAAGTATAATACATAAAATAAAATAAAATATATATTTTTAAATATATATTTAAAATTTTAAATATACATTTAAATATTTTTATCAAATATTATAATACAAATATAATTTAAATTATATATTATTCTTTTTTAATTGAATTCAAATTGAATTTAAAAACTTTTTTTGGGGAGAGGGGGGTTAACGAACAAAAAATGCAAATATTTTAACACAAATATAAACAATATTTTTTCATTTGTTTTAAATATTATTTAATTAGCCGATCTGAATGTGTCTGTCTAGTTTAATCTAATTTTATTTACTACATCTTCTTTATGTCAAGCTGCTTTGACATTATTTACATTGTAAAAAGCCCTATAGAAATAAAGATATTTATATTAGTATTATTTAAGTATAATTTATTTGTATTACTTAAATAATTAATAATTATTATATTATTATTATTATTATTTTTAAAGCATTTTATGCCATATTTGATTGCATATTGTGTAAAATAAGATGTGTAAAATTTTTTGCAATCCAATAACTGAATATTATAGTACTTTAAACTCTGCAACCCTCTGCATCAGCTTTTGAAAAAGCCAATTTGTTTCTGCCTATAATAAAAATGACAAATATTTAATAAATGGTGATGTAAGATCTGACTTCTAATAATAAGAGTCTGAAAACATCTCAGGGTAATCTCTCAGACTGAGCGTCCCCATATTAAATTAACCTGGCACTACAATCCTGTTAAAGCAGTCTGACTTCATCTATTCTGAATGCATACGCTTAACATTAGTATCCAGTTGGAGAGAAGGTAAAAATTCTTCCCCTCCTCCTCCTCCCGTTCCCCAAGTGCTCCCAAGTCCACTCACAAAGTCAGAAAGACCTCATACATGCAATATTCCCCAATGCACTTTGAAATGCAGAAGCCTTGCTCTCGCTCTCGGCCGCTCGTCTTTTATTTATTTTTTTTTATACGTTGTAACGCAGCGTCTGCCCAATGATGAGAGGTAGTGCTGATGGCGGTGCCACGCTACATGGAGAATACATGCTGGAAATCTACATGCTCGGAATGAGAAACCAATGCAAAGACAGACAGACTGTCTGAAAGAAAGAAAGAAAGAAAGAAAGAAAGAAAGAAAGAAAAGAAAGAAAGAAAGAAAGAAAGAAAGAAAGAAAGAAGAAAGAAAGAAAGAAAAGAAAGAAAGAAAAGGAAGAAAGAAGAAGAAAAGAAAGAAAGAAAGAAAGAAAGAAAGAAAGAAAGAAAGAAAGAAAGAAATTGAATGAAAAAGAACAAAGAATGAAAAAAAGAAATAAAAAAGAAAAAAAGGAAAAACAAAAGAAAAAATAAATAAAGAAAGAGTAAAAAGAAGGAAGGAATGAATAAAAGTAGAAAGAGAAAGAGATGAATGAATTAATTAATTAAGGGTAAAAAGGAAGAAAAGAAAGGACAAAAGAAAGAAAAGGGAAACTAAGAAAGAAATGGATGAATGAATGAAGGAAGGAAGAGTAAAAAAGGAAGGAAAGAACAGAAAAGGAAGGAAAGAAGGAAAGAAAAAGGAAAAAAGAAATGAATGAAAGAATGAATGAATGAATAAGGAAGGAAAAAAGAAATGAATGAATGAATGAATGAATAAGGAAAGAATGAAAGAAAGGAAGGAAGGAAGGAAGGAAAAAGAAAAAGAAATGAAGGAAGAAAGAAAGAAAGAAGGAAAGAAAGAAGAAAGAGGAAATAAAGAAGAAAGAAGGAAGGAAGAAAGAAAAGAAGGAAGGAAGGAAAGGAAGGAAGGAAGGAAGGAGGAAGGAAGGAAGGAAGGAAGGAAGGAAGGAAGGAAGGAAAAAAGAAATGAATGAATGAATAAATTAATGAATGGATGGATGAATGAATGGATGGATGAATGAATGAAGGAAGGAAGGAAGAAAGGAAGAAGGAAGAAAGGAAGGACGGAAGGAGGAAGGAAGGAAGGAAGGAAGGAAGGAAGGAAGGAAGGAAGGAAAAAAGAAATTAATGAATTAATTAATTAATGGATGGATGAATGAATAAATAAATGAATGAATGAAGGAAAAAAGGAAGGAAAAAAGAAATGAATGAATGAATTAATGAATGGATGGATGAATGAATGAATGGATGGATGAATGAATGAAGGAAGGGTAAAAAGAAGGAAAGAAAGAAAGAAAGAAAGAAAGAAAGAAAGAGAAAGAAAGAAAGGAAGAAAGAAAAAAAAGAAAAAGAAAAAAGAAAGAAATGGATGAGTGAATGAATGAAGGAAGGAAGAAAGGAAGGAAGGAATGAAAGAAGGAAGAAAGGAAGAAAGGAAGGAAGGAAAAGTAAAAAGAAGAAGGAAAGAAAGAAATGGGAAAAAAAGAAAAAATGGATGAATGAAAGAAGGAAGAGTAAAAAGTAGGAAGGAAAGAAAGGAAGGAATAAGGAAGAAAGGAAAATAAAAAGTAAGAAATGGATGACTAAATGAAGGAAAGAAAGAAGAGTAAAAAAATAAGGCAAGAAAGCATAAAGAAGGAAGGAAGGATAGAAAGGGAAAAATGAAGGAAAGAATGAAGGAACGAAGGAAGGAAGAGTAAAAGAAGAAATTAAATAAAGAAAAAGAAGCAAAGAAAGAAAGAAAAGAAGGAAAGAAAGAAAATGGGTGAATGAATTAAATTAATGAAGACAAGAAAGAAGAAATGAAAAGAGGAAGGGTAAAAAGTAGGAAGAAAAGAAAGAAAAAAGAAGGAAGAAAGAAAAAAGAAAGGAAAAAAGAAGGAAAATTAAAAAACAAAGAAATAATAGAATGGATAAATGAATGAATGAATGGATAAATGAATGAATGAATGAATGAATGAATGAATGAATGAAAAAGAAGGAAAGAATGAAGGAAGAAATAAATAAACAAAATGAATGAATAGGAATAAAATGAAAAAGGAAAAAAAGAAAGGAAAGACGAAAGAAAGAAAGAAAGAAAGAAAGAAAGAAAGAAAGAAAGAAAGAAAGAAAGAAAAAGATCCAGTCTATCCTAATGCATGTTTAAAATGTAGACGCAGTGAAGAAGACACCAATAGAAAGAGAGATAGAGCGAGCTAGAGAATAAAAGCACATCCTCTCTCTCTCTCTCTCTCTCTCTTTGCTGATGGATAATAAATAAAAGTGTGTGAGTTTCTGTGTTTCTCAGCGCTTCAGCGACTGTCTCTTTCATCTGTTTATTTCCACATCTGACTGCTCTCCTCCTCGTCCTGCTTGTCCAGTGTTTTGGGGCTCCTGTAGCCTTTTCTTTATTGTGTTGTTTTTCCATCTCTCTGCTCTTCTGCTCTTTCCTGTTCTCTGAGAATATGAGATGAGCTAATCAGCTCCGCGGGCTCAGCGCTGGGACGCTGGGAATTCGGCATCTAAGATCTGATCGATCGCAGCCTGGGGCAAGAATCATTTTCCTGCTCTCAGACTGACACACACATGCACACACATTCTCCATACATACACATAAAGTGTGCTCAGTGTGTGTGTGTTTCGCTCTCCTTCTATCGCTCCTCTTTTCCTCATTGGGCTGGGTGAATCCACTAGAGGTTTGCTTTGGCGGTAATTAAGGAGAAGGAAAACCTCGGACAGGGGATTCAAAAAGTAGCCTGAAAATCCCTTACTCTGGTTGATTTGATTTCAAACACAAGAATAGTGTCAGGCAATGCTCTGACTGCAAAAATAAGTGTATATGGTGGTGTTTTACCACAGTGAAAGTGAAGTAATGTGAGAAAGATGGCCAATGTGAGAAACATTATAACAACTATAGCATAACCAATTATACATATACATTAAAGGTGCAGTATGTAAGTTTGACACCCAGTGGTTGAACTAGGTATTGCACTCCTAGATCAAAATAAACGCACGCGTGGGATGCCAGATTGAGTACAGGAGCGAGTGATTTAAACCTGTGTTCTAAATAAAATCAACGACACGCGATAGAGGGAATATTTTCCATATTAAAAGGAGTTTTAGTTTAACCAACACCTCGAATTGAGATATTAGAAACGGTTTCATTTTCTCACAGCTCAACATGTGAAACCTATGACAGTGCACCTCAGGTAAGCCTCGTGTGTTTTATTCAGTGCTAAATGCTAACAATGTGAGTTTGAATGGATTCTAAACCTTACCGTTTCGTGAGTGAGTGCATATTCTGTGCTTCTGAATGGCTGTATTTACATTTCTGTCATGTTTCATCTGGTGCAAAACAGCTAAACTGCTGTTTGCGTGTTGTTAGGACACGAGATTACAATGTAACCTGCTCACCTAATGTTTACGTTCGTAATATTTATATAATTTGCTAATTAATAACCTCATGTGGAACTGAATCTGTCTCATTTCGACGTCTGATACTGTCCATTTCGGTCACGGGCGCATGCTTTCAGAGCCTTTCTGAATGAATGAATGAATGAAATACGCTGTTTTCCACAAGGCAACCCGGAGTGCTGAAATATAATTGGGCTAAACTGGCATTGTGCAGGTTAACTTTACCCAAACAAAGACATCGTTCCGGCACGGAAAAACCATTTTCTTTCTTTCTTTCTTTCTTTCTTTCTTTCTTTCTTTCTATCTATCTATCTATCTATCTATCTATCTATCTATCTATCTATCTATCTATCTATCTATCTATCTATCTATCTATCTATCTATCTATCTATCTATCTATCTATTTGTCTGTCTGTCTGTCTGTCTGTCTGTCTGTCTGTCTATCTATCTAACTGTCTATCCATCTGTCTATCTATCTGTATATCTATCTATCTATCTATCTATCTATCCGTCCGTCCGTCCGTCCGTCCACCTATCTATCTGTCCATCTATCTATCTATCTCTATCTATCGATCTCTATCTCTAGTCTCTATTTCAGAGGTTGCCACCGCGAAATGAACCACTAACTATTCCAGCATAAGTTTTACGCAGCAGATACAAATCAGTACTGGGAAATACCCATACACACGAAGTAGCTATGCTTCCATTAAAAGATGTGAATATAATTTATGCGCAAAACAGGAATATCACACAAAAGATTTGTTCGGTAAAAGTGTTTCCATAGTAGTTTATGAGCATCTTCATTCATTTATTCATTTTCTTTTCGGCTTAGTCCCTTTATTAATCCATGGTCGCCACAGTGGAATGAATCGCCAACTTATCCAGCATATGTTTTACGCAGCGGATGCCCTTCCAGCTGCAACCCATCACTGGAAAACATCCACACACACACTCATTCACACACATACACTATGGACAATTTAGCTTACCCAATTCACCTGTACCGCATGTCTTTGGCCACAGCCATATCACCCTGCAGCCCAAGACCGGTTACTCACTGAAGCTAAGCAGGGCTGAGCCTGGTCAGTACCTGGATGGGAGACCACATGGGAAAACTAGGTTGCTGTTGGAAGTGGTGTTAGAGAGGCCAACAGGGGGCGCTCAACCTGTGGTCTGTGTGAGTCCTAATGCCCCAGTAAAAGTGAAGGGGACACTATACTGTCAGTGGGTGCCGTCTTTCGGATGAGACGTTAAACCGAGGTCCTGACTCTCAGTGGTCATTAAAAATCCCATGGCACTTCTCATAAAAGAGTAGGGGTGTAACCCCGGTGTCCTGGTTAAAGTCCCTCAATCGGCCCTTACCCATCATGGCCTCCTAATCATTCCCATCCACCGAATTGGCTCTATCACTGTCTCTTCACTCCACTAATAGCTGGTGTGTGGTGAGCGCACTGGCGCTGTTGTCCTGTGGCTGCCGTCGCATCATCCAAGTGGATGCTACACACTGGTGGTGGTCTGGAGAGACCCCCCTCATGATTGTGAAGCGCTTTGGGTGTATGGCCATACACAATAAATGCGCTATATAAATACACATTATATTACATTACATTACATGTGGGGGAAACCGGAGCACCCGGAGGAAACCCACGCGAACATGGGGAGAACATGCAAACTCCACACAAAAACACCAATTGACCCAGCCGAGGCTCGAACCAGCAAACTTCTTGCTGTGAAGTGAACGTGCTACCCACTGCGCCGCCCCTTTATGAGCATCTTATCGAATAAAAAGCTTATCCTACTCAGACCTTCTTGCTGTGAGGTGAAAGTGCTGACCACAGAGTCACCGTGCTGGACATTATTATTATTATTATTAATATTATTTTTATTTTTATTATATATTTTTATCACTATATACATTTTTTCCACTTCTGAAAATTTTTAAAGTTAATAATAACATTATTAAAATACTTCTTTTTCTTAAAAGAGACACAGTATTACATAAATAAAGACATTTAAAAATAATGCACTAATGATGTATATTTACAGTATATTTATATTCTCTCTCGCTCTCTCAGTCAGTGTATGACCTCTGTGTCCTCGGGCGATCAGTGTCTGGCTGTAACTCTTTCTCTCTCGTATCTTCATTGATGAGGACTCACTGAGAACAGCTCATTTCCATCTGAAGTTAATGCAGCCACTGAAGCTGAACTTATTAAAACCTCTCTCTCTCTCTCTCTCTCTCTCTCTCTCTCTCTGTCTGCTGTGGAAATAAATGAAGTGAGCTGCACTGTAGGTTGTAATGTAATTGCACTATGCATGAACATAGCTGAGAGCTGTGTAGGTTAAGATGGCTGAGAGGTGTGTGGAGTTTTTTAATTGCGAAGGCAGACTAGAGCGAAAACCTCCCGCTGATACGTCTCTGTTCCTCCCAGCAATGCACACACACACTCCCATACACATGCGCACACACATATACCTTATTGAAAAAGACCCCAGATTTAACTATTATAGATCAACCCAAAATTATGTTTCCACACCTTCAGGCAGCGGTGCAAGTTGCTGAAGAAGATGATAATTTAAGTTGAATTTTTAAAATTGTAATATTGAGTGAATAAAATCTAAATAAAAAATAAATGTAGTGAAAATTAGAATGAAGAGTCACCTATAGGAAGAAATGTCAAGTACTGTGCCTTATTTTATATTAAGCTAGAAATTGTAATATTTTAGCATGCTAATATTGTGTTGCATTAATACATTTTATTATTTTAAATAACAATATTATGCTTTTATACAGAATTTGAAATTTACATATACATATATAAATACAAATATATATATATATATATATATATATATATATATATATATATATATATATATATATATATATATATATATCAGCAATTACACGCAAATGTCAACCTTGCCATGAAAAAGATTACGTTTTCAACAAAATAGCGAACCCCTTTCTAGTTTTTTGTGTAGCCTTGTATTTTACCATAATGCAAAAATACTCAAAAATGTCTCTGTTAGTGTTTTCAAACAATTATATTTGATTTACCAAAGTCACACAAGTGCCAATTTCACATCTGTCCCATCCATAACAGAGAGATGTCACATCAATAACAATTTTTTTAATTTTTCCTCATAAATGCAAAAACTGTTAAATTAAATTAAATCAATCATTGTTGTTCTATAGTGAGCCGACTCTTATCCTTCTGATGAGCATAATTTCTTTTGGGTTGTGCAGTTTAATTCACAGAATTTCTACAAAGTATGTTGTATACTGTAAAATTGCATACTTTTTGGTCATCCCTAATGCATGTTTATTTTTCATTTAATTTTTTGCTCATCTAAAACATGTTTACAGATTGATATTTTTTGATCCCTTAACACTGTGGTTGGTCGTTTTGGAAAATATTAACAGATGTTTCAATACAATGTTAACATATACTTTATCTGTGAATTTATGTTTTGAGGTTTTACTGCAAATGTCACATCTATAACGCTGGAATTGCTCATATACACATATACATAATTATAGTGCAGATATCTAAAGCATATTTTATAAATTTTTCAAGACACTAGTATTAAGCTTAAATGCAATTTAAAGGCTTAACTAGGGAAAATAGGTTAATTAGGCAAGTCTTTGTTTAACGAAGGTTTGTTCTGTAGACAATCAAAAAAATATTGCTTAAGGGGGCTAATAATCCTGAGCATAAATGTTAAACTTATTATTACTGTAGCCAAAATAAAATCAGACTCTCTCCAGGAGAAGAAAATAGTGTAAGAAATATCAACTGTATATATATACACATAGTTGAGGTCAGAATTATTAGCCCCCTTTGAATTTTTGTTTCTTTTTATAATATTTCCCAAATGATGTTTAACAGAGCAAGGAAATTTTAACAGTATGTCTGATAATATTTTTTCTTCTAGAGAAAGTCTTAATTGTTTTATTTCGGCTAGAATAAAAGCAGTTTTTAATTTAAAAAAAAACATTTTAAGGTCAAAATTATTAGCCCCTTTAAGCTATATTTTTTTTCGATAGTCTACAGAACAAACCATCGTTATACAATAACTTGCCTAATTACCCTAACCTGCCTAGTTAACCTAATTAACCTAGTTATAGCCAATCGCAGCCCTTTCTGTTGAGTGCATGACCAATCATTGGGGTGTAAGAACTTGCTTGACAATGCTCAGACAGCGAGCGGGTATATTTATATTTGTTTATTTGCTATAAACGCTCATGTTGTTCTGTGCATGCACTTGAGTTTTTAAAGGCACAGATCATATATCTGACTGCTTGTATTAAAGGACAAAATTGTATTACATACAATACATAAATATAAATTTATTTATACATTTTAATACAAGAATCCTTGTGCTGTGAAGTAAAATATAATTGTGTATGGAAAGCACCGTCAATGCACCGAGATATCAAATTGAACCAAATCGATGACATGATAATCGTAACCAAACAGTGAGACCAGTGTAAGTTCACACCTCTAATATATATATATATATATATATATATATATATATATATATATATATATATATATATATATATATATTATAGGTGGGCATAGATTAATTTTTTTCATCTAGATTAATTTCAAAATTAATCTAGATTAATCTAGATTAAAATGGCTCATTTGAATTCTGCCGAAGGCATTCAGAATATTTATGCTACCCAAATAATAAGTCTTTAAGAACGGGTTTCTCAAGCCAGGTGGCGCATTAGACCAGGGTCTCATCTCCTGTTTCCAAAATGCATCACAAACTGCTTGAGAAACTGTTCTACTATGATAATTGGTGATGAAAATAAATGATGTTCAATAAGATGTACTTGTGTTTACTAACTGTTTATTCAGTTAAACATGAATGTTAAACTGTAGGCCTGCATAAGCTCCAAACAGCGATTTCATACTTGCTTTTGATGTACGTACATACAGAAAATGCTGCTTCGCAAAGGCAAGTTCACAGAGCCCTGACGGTGTGTCAAGCATTGAGTATGTTTACATGGGCAACAATACTTTAATACGATTTTAATATGATTAAAACAATACTCTGATTAAGAGTCTACCATGTAAACAGCGATTTTTGATTACTTAATGCGACTAGTCATAACTGAACTAAACAGAAATGGAATTGAGACGTGGAGTGTTTAGTGGCAATACTGACAATCTATTCCCGTCATGTTGGACTTTTCGCCATATTTTCCGACAAGATACACACAGGCGGCTGTCAGTAAAGGACCGCACAGACGGACACACACAAACACACACACACACACACACACACACATCGCGAAATGCGGAGGTTTTTTTTTTTCTTATTTGGCGTGCGTTATTAAATTCCACAACACTCTCACCTGTCCTTACTCATTTATTTGCGTCTAATACCCCAGTTTGTCACGAAGGCATGAATTAAATGTTCGTGAGTTAAAGTGAAACTGCTCAACTGCAGTTAGAGTCAGGCATCCTGCTGATTTGATTCAGAAGGGCACTTCTTTCCCAGACCGCTCACCGGTCAGGTATACATCCGCGCTAAACTATCAAGGTGAAAGTCATCATAGCTTGCGTAGAATAGACCCAGCTTCCACCCAACTTTGAGAATAGATTAACGGCGATATTTTTTTTATCCCGCGATAAGAGTCCCGCGTTAACGCCGATAACGGCCCACCACTATATATATATATATATATATATATATATATATATATATATATATATATATATATATATATATATATATATATATATATATACACCAATAATAACTTTCATAACCAATTTTCACTACATTTTTAATAAACTAACTGCAACATTTATAAGCACAACCAATTTCTTTATTCATAACACTGAAATCAAATCACTTCCTCCTGAAATGTTAATGCGTTGTGTCACGAACATGGTATGCACTTCAGCAAATGATACTTTACTCCGTCTATATGTGTGTGTGCTCTTATCGTTGACTCATGAGATGACGAAACAAGCCTGAAGTGTGTGCAGATATAAATGTCCAACTTTCAAAGTCCTTAACGAAGCTCCAAATTCCCCTTTTCCTGCAAACATGCCCTATAGCACAGCACAGAAACAAAGAAGAGCGTGAGTCACGGCGCAGGACGGCTCTGCTCCTGCAGCCGCTTTAAATCACCACTGGACCTCCTCAGATAGGAGTATTTGAGCAAAGATAAGAGCACGCAGCGACGGAGGGCCGCGGCCTATTTGTAACACCATTAATCGGTGATTAGCAGGTCATTTAGCAGGATTTATTGGCCCAGATAAGCAGAGGGTGTGCATTCTGGCTATTCATAGAGATAGCTCAGCAACACCTGTAGCAGTCGTAAAACTCAGTCATAAAATGAAAAGAAATGGAAAAAAGGAAGGTGTGTCAACTTCAATGTTTGAGATCTGTGAACTCGACTGGCAGTTCTAGTTTGCCATATACAAGCTAGTTAAAATATCAATATCAATAATATTTGAAATATTATGGCTTTTACTCATTCTTCATCTATGTTCAACTGTTTTGACACAATCTACATTATAAAAAGTGCTATAGAACTAAAGATGAGTAAAGAACAGAGGTTTGTTCTGTATATTTTCTGAAAAAAATACACTACCTAACAAAAGTCTTGTCGTCTATAGTTTTAGGAACAACAAATAATAACTTGACTTCTAGTTGTTCATTTGGTATCAGAAGTGGCTTATATGAAAGGCAAAGGCCTTTAGATTGCATTTATTTTACCAAAATAAAATATGATCATGCCTTGATTTTTAATTATTTAATTAAGACAGTAAGGTCTGACTGCTTAGACAAAAGTCTTGTCACTTAACAGAAATAATGTACAGTATAAAATATAAAGCCATAATGCAGTGGAAGAAGAATTAATATTGTGTAAGACTCCTATGAGCTTGGAGGACTGCATCCATACATCTCTACAATGACTCAAATAACTTATTAATAAAGTCATCTGGAAGTCAAGTTATTATTTGCTGCTTTTACAACTGGGATACAAAATATTATAAGAAATACTGTGAACATTTCCTTCCTCTGTTAAACAGCACTAAAATGAACTAAATTTAAAAATGAATTAATAAAAAAAACACAGGATGCTAATAATTTTGCCCTCAACTGTATACATGATGAAAATGCAAATTATAAACATCCAAATAAAAAAAAAGAAATGTGAGTAAAAGAAAAGTGCTTCACTATAATACAAGCAATACATTATATTAATCCACATAATAATAATAATAATAACTTTTTATATAGCACCTTTCCAGAGCTCAAGGACACTTTACAATAAATGTAACAAAGAGATATAGTACGAGCAGACATTAAAGGAAACAGTAATCAAGTAGAGACAACATTAGATTCACAAACATACAAGACGACAAATATACCAAACTGGAAATGCAAAACAAGACCTAAGAGATAAATATGCAGATCACAGGTGGATCAAACAAAGTGGTCGGTTTATCAGATCAGAATGGTAACATTCACAAAACAAGTGAGTTTTAAGTAAAGATTTAAATTCTGAGATGTTATTAACAAAACGTAGTGAACATGATAGAGAGTTCCAAAGTTTGGGTGCAATAACACTAAATTATCTGCCCCCCATTGAAGAGAGGCGGTACCGAGGGACAGCAAGAAGGCCAGAGTCAGAGGAACGTAATGAGCGAGTAGGGATGTAGGTGACAAGCATGTTGTAAAGATAAGAGGGAGCTAGGCCATTTAAGGATCTAAATGCAAGGAGAATTTTGAATCTAATGCGGTATGCAACTGGAAGCCAATGGAGGTCATACAAGATTGGGGTTATACGAGCAGAACATTTGGTATGAGTGAGTATTCTAGCCACAGAGTTTTAAATATATTGTTATCTGGAAATGAGGCTGGCAGGGAGACCAATGAAAAGGGCATTAGAGTAGTCAATAATCCATATTCCTTTAATCACACAACCCTAATTCCATATTTTCCGCACAATATCCAACATAAATATCTTTCTAATCAGCATTAGCCTTGACAAATCCTATCAAGAATTCTGTTTGTTTTCTTTTAGATTCAAAACATTTCCCACATTAGCGGATGAGCATTGCTACTGTAACTGAGACAGAATTCAGTACAGTCTGGCAGCTCCATAAAGTGCAATCTGACAGCTTACAATCACAATAGACAGAAAAACCTCCACCCGGCTCTAGATCAACAGCCTCACGCAAAGGCTCGCAAAAGAAAGCTGCCACTCTCTGTCATTTGCTGTTATTGGAGAAAGCGCTGTTGAAGCTCTTCAGAACGCAGACGCCAGGCCTCATATTTCAAACTCAGAATTCGTATCACGGACTAGAGCCCAAACGTCCATCCCCGCGAGTCCCATCTGGGGCCGGCGGAGGGACTTCAGAAACAAAGGCGATCCCGGAGAGGAAGGCCTCTGTCAGCTGTGAAACAGATCCGCGGGGTCTCCTCTGGCTGTGGGGGTCAGGGGCGGCCCGGGCAGCGACACTGAGCTCCTCTGGGAGGCTGCGGGCCCCCAGTCTGGAGGCCTGAAACAATAAGAGCAGTCTCTCTCTCTCTGCCTCTGGCTCCAGTCAATCTCAACAGACACCCCGAAACAGATGGAGAACGGCTGAGCCTTTCCTGAGAGAAGATGACACTAGACAGGGATTTGGAAAATGACAGCGCGCTAGTGATGTGTGACACGCATTAGTCATTGTGAATGTTGTTGTTGCTGTATGAGACCTGAGGATTATGGCTATTTTTGGAACTAGTATACTCTTTGCTTTCTACGTATTACTATGCTTCTAAGTAAATATTTCAAACCTTGAGTTTTTTCACAAGTCCTCTTAGAGAGATTAAATTTCCATATACTTCATTGGTATGGTAGAGTTGGATGGATGGATGGACGGATGGGTGGATGATATAGTTGGATGGATGGATAGTAGGTAGAACTGGTTGATTGAATGAATGGATGGATGGTAGGTAGAGCTGGTTGACTGAATGGAAGGATGGATGGTAGGTAGAACTGGTTGGTTGATTGAATGATTGGATGAATGGTAGGTAGAACTGGTTAATTGAATGGATGGATGGTAGGTAGGGCTGGTTGGTTGAATGAATGGATGGATGGTAGGTAAAGCTAGTTGATGGATGAATGGTAGAGTTGAATGGATGGATGGATGGATGGATGGATGGATGGATGGATGGATGGATGGATGGATGGATGGATGGTAGAGTTATTTGGAGGGATGGATGGATGGATGGATGGATGGATGGATGGATGGATGGATGGATGGATGGATGGATGGAAGCGTTATTTGGATGGATGGATGGATGGATGGATGGATGGATGGATGGATGGAAGAATGGATGAATGCATGCATGGATGGATAGATGCATGGATGGATGGATGGTAGGGTAAGATGAATCGATGGACGGATGGATGGATGGATGGATGGATGGTAGAGTTGGTTGGTTGGATGGATGGATGGTAGAGTTGGATTGATGGATGAATGAATGAATTAATTAATTAAATAATGGATGGGTGGGTGGATGGATGGATGGAAAAATTGGCTGGATGGATGGATGGATGGTAGAGTTGGTTGGATGGATGGATGGATGGATGGATGGTAGAGTTGGTTGGTTGGATGGATGGATGGATGGATGGATGGATGGATGGATGGATGGATGGATGGACGGATGGTAAAGTTGGTTGGATGGATAGTACAGTTGGATGGATGAAACAGCTGAACAAATATTGTTGGATGATGGATGGGCAGAGAGATGGATGGATGGATGGATGGATGGATGGATGGATGGATGGATGGATGGATGGATGGATGGATGGATGGATGGATGGATGGATGGATGGATGGATGGATGGATGGATGGATGGATGGATGAATGGATGGATGGATGGATAGATAGATAGATAGTACAGTTGGACGATACTGATGGATGAATGGTACGGATGGATTAAACAGCAGGACAAATATTGTTAGATGATGGATAGGCAGAGAGATGGATGGATGAATAAAATGATTGCCAGATAGAACAATGTAATAGAAATATTGTTGGATGGATGGATGGTGGAGAGATGGATGAATGGATGCATAAATTAATGGATGGATGATTGAATAGAATGATTGTGGGATAGAACAATAAATGGATGGATGGATGGGTAGAGAGATGGATGGATAAATGGATGGATGGATAAATGGATGGATGAACGAATAATTATTACTCTATAGAACAATGGATGGATGGATGGATGGATGGATGGATGGAACAGTTGGACAAATATTGTTGGATGGATGGATGGATGGATGGATGGACAGATGCAGTTGGATGAATGGATAAATAGTTGAGTGAATGGATGGATGGATGCAATTCAATAGACAGATGCATTAATGAACAGATTTAATGACAACATAATTTGGAATCAGTGTCGAGGCTATAAAATGTGCTGCTTCCGAAAAAACAATGTTGGATAAAGAACGGCACTGCACTGAAATGAAACTGTCAGACCATACAAAATCCCTGACGTACACTGGTTACTTATAAATGAAAAACAAGAAAAAGAGATGTATGCCAGCATCATATTCCTCACATATAAATAATTCACCTGTCGTCCTCAGCTTCTGAAAATCCCACAGTAGCAGGATTGAGCTCCTCGTTAGTGGATGAGGGCGACCGCGTCTGTTTGGATTCAGCAGTGGATGGAATATTCCGTGTCAAAGAGAGACGCTGTCACTCTTCCTCACTGTCACTGACAATTAAATCAGCCCCAAATGTGTATATTTACGAGACCTCTCATTGTGTGAAAAAAAAACGCTTTCATTCCTAGGGGACTGCTGTAGTGCCTGTACTATGGTATCTACACTAGGCACATGCAAAAGAACGGTATCCTCAATTAAACCCAGAACGCTTGCAGGCTGTAGATCTGTGTGTGCGGTGTAAAGATTTAAGAGTCGCAAAGGGAGATGTGTGAGTGAAGCACACTGCCAATTACATCTTGTTTTTGTTTTTCCCCATCGAGGCAAATCCGAGTGACTTTGACCAATGCCTCCGCTGTATATCAGGACAACTCCCACTAGCGGGAGAACCACACACTAGAATAAATTAAAAACCTGAAGCATTCATTTCCCAACAGAGGATGCTCTAGTCGTTTAAATAGACTTCTCAATCCTGTGCCAAAGACGCAGGCCAAATTCCCATCAGCTGAGCAGAATGGAGCAAGTGCATCTCACAGTTTCGGCTCCCAGTGCAACTTACTTGAAGTTGGCAACTCTTCAACACATTAAATTTTAAACTGCGGCAAGTTGGAGAATATTCTAGGTGGACTATTAAAACTTTTTGCACTTTTTGTGTTGCTGAAGACAACATTCTGAATATTATATTTAATGGCATCTCTGATTTAAGAACGTGAAGATTTTCTTTAAATCTTTAAATATCGGACACTGCAATATTTATTTTTTCTGCAAGATATATTGCAATATACACCCACCGGCCACTTTATTAGGTACACCTTACTTGTACCGGGTTTTTGCCTTTAGAACTGCCTTAAACCTTTGTGCCATAGATTCAACAAGGTACCGGAAATATTCCTCAGAGATTTTGGTGTATATTGACATGATAGCATCACACAGTTGTTGCAGATTTGTCAGCTGCACATCCATGATGCAAATGTCCCGTTTCACCACATCCCAAAGGTGCTCTATTGGATTGAGCTCTGGTGACTGTGGAGGCCATTTCGAAGAAATCGAGATTCATCAGACCAAGCAATGTTTTTCCAATCTTCTATTGTCTAATTTTGGTGAACCTGTGCGAATTGTAGCCTCGATTTCCTGGTCTTAGCTGACAGGAGTGGCACCCGGTGTGGTCATCTGCTGATGTAGCCCATCCACCTTAAAGTTCGACGTGCATTCATAGATGCTCTTCTGCATACCTCCGTTGTAACGAGTGGTTATTTGAGCTACTGTTGCCTTTCTCCACTGACCTCTGGCATCAACAAGGCATTTGCGCCCACAGAACTGCCGCTCACTGAATATTGTCTCTTTTTCAGACCATTCTCTGTAAACCCTAGAGATGGTTGTGCATGAAAATCCCAGTAGATCAGCATTTTCTGAAATACTCAGACCAGCCTGTCTGGCACCAACAACCATGCCACGTTCAAAGTCACTTAAATCACCTTTCTTCCACATTCTGATGCTCGGTTTGAACTGCAGCAGATCGATTAGATGTACCTAATAAAGTAGTCAGTGAGTGTACTGTATTTAGACAAATTCACCAAATTAAGAACTCATAGTCACACTTTATTTCAATGTTCAATTCTGGCTATTTACAAACCATTAAATGTGACTTTTGCTTCAATAAACTCCTAATTTGCTCCTTATAAATAGATATCAAAGTAGTTTAGGGATTGGGTAGGGTTAGGGAAGTAGAATAAGATCATGCAGAATATGTTGTTTATTGAAGTACTAATAAGCAGCCAATATCTCAATAACATGCATGCTAATAAGCAACTTTAATAATGAGAATTGGTCCCTAAAGTGTGATCAATTTGATGACGCTTTAAATTAATCAAAAGTATTACTTTTGATTGATTGGGATGATTCTGTAGGGGAGTGAGTCATGCATGAAATGTAATAAACCAACTACAAGCATAGATGAATGCAATAAAGAAAAGATAAAAGTGAAATAAACAGTGCATCATTATGGTTTTGTATATGTAAATGTAACAACAAATACTGCAAAGTCACTCAACATTGCATATGTATGCGATGTTACTATTGCGATATCGATGCTCAAACAATATATTGTGCAGACTTAATGTAAAATGACTTTACTGTTGGGAATTTGGATTTATTTCTATGAATCGGTTCAAACTCTGGTTAAAGATTTCAATTCAAAATGTAATGGTTTATGTGGAAGACTGGAATGAGTTTAAGCTATTCACTTCAAGTGAACTGATTCAAAACTCAGTTTTCATCATTAATTTAAAGAATTGATGCAAAACCAAATGATTCAAATCAGTAATTCAATTAAGTTCAAACAAATCAATGATTCTAAAATGAGTGATTCATTAAACTGTTATTAAACTACACTGGTTACTCTGAGATGAAGGATCAGATAAATATGTTTTCTAGTGTTTGACTTATTTTGTTCTGATATTCAACCCCAATATTTGAATTTAGTTTAATGTTATTTTATTTTTATTTTTTTCCTAGATAGCCCTGATTCAATTTTAACTTTAATTTAACTTAATTAGCTAGAAACCCTGATTGTTTATTTTATTTTATTTAATTATTCTCAGACAACTCTGGGGTTTTTTCCCATATAACAATGACTTTAATTCTGTTTTAAAAAAATTATATGTAATTTAATTTAGTTTTATTTTATTTTACCCAGATAATATTGAGTTTTTTAATGCAACCACAATATTTTATATTAATTTTGTTTAATTTAATTTAATTTGACATGTACTCAACATGTAGTTTTTTTTTTTTTTTTTTTTTTTTTTTTACATATTTTCCACATATTTCAGAGTTTAATTTATTTACAATGACTTTGATATATTTTATTTTATATAATTTCGCTTTATTTTATTTTACCCAGATAACTCTGAGTCTGACTGATATGCAACCCCAATATTTTATATTAGTTTAGTTTAATTTAATTTGTCAGATACTCTGATTAAGTTTTTTTTACACATTAATTTCCAGATAATTCAAAACTTAATTTAATTTAATGTAATATGTTTTTTTCCATATAACAATGACTTTGATTCTGTTTAAATTTTATTATTTCATTTGATTTTGTGATATCGATGAGCCAGACTCGTTGTTATCTAGGTAAAAAAAATAAAACGAAATTAAATTAAATATTAGATTTAAAAAAAAAAAACAGAATCGAAGTCACTGTTGTATGGGAAAAAAAATAATAAAAACATTAAACTAAAAGAAAAATTAACTAAATTAAAGTTTTAGGGTTGCTTTAATTTTTAATTTAGTTAATTTTTCTTTTAGTGTAATGTTTTTTTTTTTCCCATACAACAATGACTTTGATTCTGTTTTTTTTTTTTATTATCTAATATTTAATTTAATTTCGTTTTATTTTTTTTACCTAGATGACAACGAGTCTGGCTCATTGATTTAAAAGAATTTTATTTTGAATTGAACTGAACTGAATTAAATTTTATTTATTTTACTGATTAATGTTTTTAATTAATGTGTCTGGCTCATTAAAAATAATTTAAATTAAATTTAATTTAATTTAACTGACAGAGAAGTCATTGTGTTTGCCCCAATGGTTCAGTTCAGTGATCTAAATAAAAGTTCAGACAGAACCAAACCAATTGATTCAATAATTAAAGATTCATTCATTTAACTTATTTATATACTAGGCAGTTTTTTTTTAATAGCAGGTCCTAAATAAACCAATACATACTCATTTCCCATACATTACAAGGCTGTAGTTTAATCATTCAGTCTATTCTTAGTCACAACTTCTCGAGTATATGTTTAACAAACTGTAGACCTGGCCTAGGGCTATTTCCATTTTGCCTACTGTATTGCATATACTTAAAAACTAAAACTATTTAACAGCAGATCTGAGTTTTCCTAAGGTCGAGCTTCCTCTCTGCATATTCTCTACTCCAACTTCACCTCTCATAGGAAAGACAACTTGACCCAAGCCTTCACTTGGCACCATGAGCTTGTAGATGAATATGGCACTCAGGGCTCCACGCCAAAACAGAAAAAACAACAATCTTTGTAAGTTTGCCAGAAACATAAGCATGGCAGGCAAGGAGGCTGGAGGGGGAAAAAAAGTTGAACGCCTTTTAAATATCATTCAGGAGATGGCAGATGAGATTGCAGTGTAATAGGAGTTAGACTTATCTGATGGCTTACGGCTTATTATAACGGTTTTCGGAAGAACTGTACATGACAAAAACAGGAGTGCCTGAAGGTTCGCTACTGGGCCACACAAATATGATTACAGGTTGGCGTGCGAACGGTTAATACTTCAACCCCGTAAAGGAGACTTTGCACGAAGGATTGCTCAAACCTGATGTCAAACAGCTGATAGGACCGGGGAATTCCACCTAATCTGATGAGCGCATCATTCTGTGCCTCAGTGATATTGAATCGCCGACACTTTATGACTGCAGGTTGTGTGCTATAACTTTACGACCGCAATTCTTTGTGGATTATTCGGTGAGATTGAAACTGTGAGCGGCGGATTCCTTTTAAAGTCCAGACGTCCAGCACTTTGAAGACTGACACTCAACCCTGGCCTGCATCAAAACTGCGCGGCCACGTCTGAGACGGCACGACACCATCTGTTCCCTCTCCAGTTGCTTGAGAACACATAAAAGAAGCAGGAACACATTTACAACACGCAACTTCCTGTCTGCCCGTAATTACTCGGGAGCTCCTGTGAATGTCATTCGTCCCCCGAGGATGCCACTTCAATGCGGCTGACAATATTCCTCTCAATTAAAATCCCACTTTTATGCCACGTATAAAGATTTCTGTGCTGCAGACTAAACGCTGCCAATCATCGCTGAGAACGCGGCAAGCTATTCCATCCAATGTGCATCAAAAACCTTGCAGTTTGCAG
The DNA here is from genome assembly GCA_903798195.1 of Danio kyathit. NCBI lineage: Eukaryota > Metazoa > Chordata > Actinopteri > Cypriniformes > Danionidae > Danio > Danio kyathit. The sequence goes on from LR812533.1 coordinate 46,764,947, forward strand.
CATGCATGCCAAGCAAATATGTTCTTCACGTCAGGATCACTGGAATGAGACGTAGCTTAAATGTGGCTAAATGCGCCGGGATGTGTGCCTAATGGCTGGTTTATTTTTATAAAAAAATTGCAGGGTGCCACAAAGCTTAAAAAGTGTCTGTGTTGACTCATTTTTCGCGGTTGAAGGAATATGGCAACCATGCAAAGTTAACATTTGGGTATTTCCACCAAGGACGAGCAGCATGAGAAAGCGATTATTGAGGGAATAATTATTATTATCATCAAGACTGAAAGTAGGAGAGGAAAACAAAAAAAAAAATCAAGTCTGAAAATTAGCTGTGATGCCGCAAGCTTTCAAAGTGATATACAGCCAGAGGAACGCAGGGTTGCAATAATCCTTAGCATAGCAGAAGAAGTGCCCACACCAGGGACCTACGCCAGACAGCTTGTCTTACATCAGCAAAGCGCAGGCCAACCCGAAATCTGAGCGTGCGGAACGGTTTCTCTAGCGAGGGCTCTAATGCCAAGCCAAAATCCTTTGTTTCAGTTAGCGATAACAATAGGTGTAAGAGCAGTTCACAGATTACGACAGGATCTGTTTGGCTAGGAGCCACACAGCACCAGCATTATACTATTAGGGCTTTTACTGTTGTGCAGACCTCAAATATCTGAGAACAAGGCGAACAAAGCCTCGGGAACACAGAATTTGTTCTGCTTGGCTTCTGATAACCCTTCAAAAGCTGTTAGTGAGGCAAATTCAGTCTGGGGGATTGGCTTGGCAAATTGGATTAATTATTTTAATCAAAATCCATTTCCCAAAACATACGTTTGACATCTTTGAACAATTCATTCTTATGAAAGCTCTTTTTTTAACAGTATTAGCTACCAGTCATTCTTTATGTATCTTTTTATGCATACACATAGGCTTTATACACTTAGCATATGTTTTGTAAAATATTTAAACAATAAAACCATAACATGAAGTTTCCTGGCACTGCATTTTAAATCAATTATTACACATTTCAAAGCAGTTTAGTTTCATTTCAGGATGTTTGACATGTAAACCTACAGATATGAAGTTTCAAACTATCAGAAACATGCTTTATGTGAAAAATTGTGATTTTCCTATTTGCTCATTGTTCTATTTGGCAATCCATCCATCCATACATCCATCCAACAATATTTGTCCAACTGTTCCATCCATCCATCGTTCTATCCCACAATTATTCTATCAATCAAGCCATCCATCCAACAATATTTGTCCAACTGTTTCATCTATCCCTCCATCCATTAAACAATATTCGTCCAACTATTCCATCCATCCATCGTTCTATCCCACAATTATTCTATGCATCCATCTATCCAGCCATATTTGTCCAACTGTTCCATCCATCCATCGTTCTATCCCACAATTACCCTATACATCCATCCATACACCCATCCAACTATATTTGTCCAACTGTTTCTTCTATCCATCCATCCAAACAATATTTGTCCAACTGCTCCATCCATCCATCCATCTATCCAACAATATTTGTCCAACTGTTCCATCCATCCATCGTTCTATCCCACAATTATCCTATACATCTATCCATACACCCATCCAACTATATTTGTCCAACTGTTTCTTCTATCCATCCATCCATCAAACAATATTTGTCCAACTGTTCCATACATCCATCGTTCTATCCCACAATTATTTCATCAATCCATCCATTCATCCAACAATATTTGTCCAACTGTTTCATCTATCCCTCCATCCATCAAACAATATTCGTCTAACTATTCCATCCATCCATCCATCGTTCTATCCCACAATTAATCTATGCATCCATCCATCCAACAATATTTGTCCAACTGTTCCATCCATCGTTCTATCCAACAATTATTCCATCCATCCATCCATCCATCGTTCTATCCCACAATTATTCTATCCATCCATCCATCTAACGATATTTGTCCAACTGTTCTATCCATCCATCCAACAAAATTGGTCCAACTGCTCCATCCATCCATCCAACAATATTTGTCCAACTGTTCCACATATCCATCAATCTATCTATCCAACAATATTTGTCCAACTGTTCCATCCATCCATCCATCCATCATTCTATCCCACAATTATTCTATCCATCCATCCATTTATCCACATTTTAAGATCGACCTATCAAATTCACATTAATTTACACACAATTAAATATTTATGTATTTGTAGTTTCAAATGCAAACATAATGTCCTAAAATTGATTAGAAAACAACTAGAGGTGCACTGACACCCTTTTTTTTAGAATCAACCTAATCCAATCTCATAAATTCTGAGTATCAGCTAATAAAGATACTGAACCGATACAAGTACCGTTTTTTCTTATATAATACAGTTTCTATACTTCTCATAATCTGAGTTATAGTAACCCAAATAATATCACTTCTGTACTACACAACCACATAAAAAGCAACTTTTGAGAGATCAGATTAATAAGTTCACATACACATATTGCTGCACACACATTGAATACGTCAAATTCCTACACTTTTTTTGTGGCTATACTCTAGAGATGATAGTACTTCATATAGCAGCTCCTTAGCTACAATTTCAAGGTCATGCCTTGGATAATTACCCCTCTTGGAGGACTTGTCTGTCTGGGGAGTTTGCGATTCCGCTTTACGGCCTGTCTGCTCTGGGATTAGCCTCAGGGCAAGGAGCACTTGGAGATGCTGATCAAGCCTCTCACTCAAATTGGTCAGAAAGCTTCTTCATCAGCAGGTAAAGCATGCCAACATGAGGTGAGAAATCAAAGAACACCAAGCCTCTAAGATTAGACATCTAAAAGACTATGTGTCTGAAATAACCTTTAAAATCATCAACATCATTTAAATCAAACTGCATTAAACAGATCTGGTGTGCTTGCAAATGAGCGCGATTTTGTATTCTGCAGACTCGGCTTCCTGTAGAAGCCCAATTAGACCGGGCAGAGTTACAAATGGGTAGGGGGGAGGGCTGCTAAGACCCCGTAATTGAGGAAAATCATTTACCCACAATGCAACAGGGCTGAGAGGGATCAAAGGTAGCCTGTGTATGTGTGAAGGTGAACAAACCCAGGAGGGGGAGGAGGGTCCATGTTTTTTAAATCTACTAATTAGCGGACCCTCTTTTTCCTTGCTAATTTAATTCCCTTCTCTTAAGTCTTTTGATTGCGCCCCCCCACCACCACCACCCCACTGACACCTCCAAAAGGGAACGTTAGCATTTCAAAAGTGTATCCAAGCTTTCCCAAATAGAATGGTCACTAGGAAGCTGATCCTGTCAGGAAAGAGAATGGGGTGGGAAAAGGAAGGGGGGCGTATGGGAGAAGCAATGGCCTTCAATGCCATCTTTCAGATTTCAAAAACACTGGGTTTGGGGCTGTAAAATGACCCTGTTAAAGCCTATGGCTCATCTAGCGCAACAAAGGCTGACTTGGGATAACTTGAGCCTAAAGCAAGTACTGCTGAACACTGCACAACACGTCAAACTCCGGATGAGTTTCTTTGTACAAAACAAATCCATACATCATGTGGATAATGCCAAAAAGTGTCTAAAATCTTCTTTGGTGCGCTTAAACATAAAAGATTATGATTCCAAAAGTGGTGTCTGATCAAAAAGCTACCATTTATTGTCTTTGCAGTCCTCAGTACTTAAAACAGCCATGTTTCTTTTCTCTTTTTTTTGTCTTAATGTGAAGAACATTTTAATCATTTTCCTTCACGTTAAAGCACTTTTTGAGCAATGAAAAGCTTCTATGGATGTTAAAATGGCAAATATGTACTTTTACTTTTAAAGGTTAGCATATAGGAGCTCATTCAAACCAACAAAGGCTGACTTGGGATAACTTGAGCGTAAAGCAAGGACTGCTGAACACTGCACAACACGTCAAACTCCGGATGAGTTTCTTTGTACAAAACAAATCCCTACATCATGTGAATCATACCAAAAGGTGTCTAAATCTTCTTTGGTGCGCTTAAACATAAAAGATTATGATTCCAAAAGTCGTGTTTGATCAAAAAGCTACCATTTATTGTCTCTGCAGTCCTCAGTACTTAAAACAGCCATTTTCTTTTCTTTTTTATTTTGTCTTAATGTGAAGAACATTTTAATCATTTTCCTTCACGTTAAAGCACTTTTTGAGCAATTAAAAGCTTCTATGGATGTTAAAATGGCAAAAAATATTTTTAAAGGTTAGCTCATCCAAACCAACAAAGGCTGACTTGTGATAACTTGAGCTCAGACGAGCACTGCTGAGCATGGCAAAACTCCGGATGTTTCTCATTGTACAGAATAAATCAATACATTACAATGATCTTTTCAAGTAATGCATGCTTATGGGTTTCTGTTCTGTCTCAAACACATCTATAAAATCTGAATTTCTCAAAGAACCTTTCATTTAATAATTGTATAATAATCTAAAGCATCTTTTTTATCCCTTTATTAAATCTTCTGTCCAATTGAAAGTTTCTAAGATGTTAAAGGTTCTGCATGGAAGCATAAAATTCAATTAAGCACCTTTATTTACAAGAATGTAGACAAGATGTGAGATGTAACAGTGGCGGTTCTTTGCTGTTTATGTTTTTGGAAAGAGCTCCAGTCTGCTTTTTTATTCCCTGGGGAAGCTATTGAGGACCCCGGGTCCTTCGTGGAAGGCCCCTCCCCTTCCTCTGGGTCTAACAATTACCCCGTTGAGACGACACAATGCATGAACCCCGTGTCAGCCCCCACTGGGCTTTTCTGCGTGTCGGCTTGCTTTATCTGTCAAAGGCAATGCACTGACCAGCAACAAAAAGGCAAGTCTTAAAAAACAGTCAAAATAAAAGGGGGGGTGAATGGAGAACATTCAATCCAGTGACAGCATTGAAATAGCATTAGAAATGCCTGAAAAACAGTGCAATGTTGTGCAATAATGCTCTGAATTTCATTTGCATTGCGGATAAACAAACGTTGAGTCAAGATGACACAGATTCTCCAGTCTAATCACAACCGTATGTTCCAGCTCCGCTCATTTTCATTTCGAACAGATAGCAATCTGAGCCTAGGGCCATCCCAAACACTCGGTTTCCCCATAATCTTGGTCTAAAAAGCCTCCCAGAACCATTGAGGCATCAAGAGTACCCCTTTCCAACCTTTAAACGTCATCCCAGCGTCTTTAACAATCTCGCTGCTCATTCCCAGACAGTCTGACGCAGCCAGCTGAATTAAACGCTAGCAAGCAGCACATCGCTCTTTACCCCTCATCACCACGCTGGCCCAGTGACAGCCCAAGGGGTACGCATGCATTCCTCGAGGGTTTAAAATACCACAAGAGTGCTGGGAGATATAAACAAGCAGACGCAGTCAAAGAAAGGACGTCCCGAGGGCTTCAAATCAAGTCCGTATGGGGTACCAAGCCCCCTATGCTTCAGTAAGTATCAGTGTCGGATTCCGCTGCTAATTAATCCAATTAAAAGGCTTTCACACGCTTATTAAAGGTTTACTGAGATTTAAAAATGAGTACTGGAATCTGTCTTTTTGATACCAAGTGCATGGACAAAGTATGGTCCAAACACAGTTTCACCATACGACCAGTCAGGGTGTGTGTAGATGTCTAAACCCACCATACGCCCTAATCCAGTGCACCATGTCGTATTAATTCCGCCTAATTAGGCTTAGGCAGACGTTAATTGGGATTTAGGTGAACGTGGCACACACAGCCCAGTGGGCGCTGTCATTTTTCACAGGTGTATGAGGATAAGGGTTACTAATCCCTTGGCCCGCTCTCAAAGACTCCTTCCTGGTGGGGAATCTCTCAAAAAATTGGCTTTTTTCCCGATATTGTGATTAGGAATGCTGCAACTGATGATGATATTCTTATTACCGTTATTATTGCAAGCGCGACTGTGGGCAGATTTCATCATCTTGACATCATTTCATTAGGCCGCATGTGAGTCGTCAAGGCCAGCGTGTAGGTCCAGAGCGGAGAGAGAAGGAGCGCCGGAGACAGATACATCGCTCACCTGCGAGAACAGAGGCCAATAATTGGCCTCTGGTGCCTGCTGTGCCCCATCAGACACTAACAATTTATTATCTGCACTTAGGAGACCATCCATCCCAACTTCCACCGTGCCGCACCACAGGGGTTAACGTGATATATAGCGTTCCCGAGACATTCCTTCGTGCTTTCTTTTAGTTCCTTGCACTCTTTTTTTCTCTCTCTTGTGCGCCCCCACCACTTTACATACAGTTGAAGTCAAAATTATTAGCCCTTCTGTGATTTTTCTTTCAAATATTTCCCAAATGATGGGAATTTTTCACAGCATTTCCTATAATATTTTTTCTTCTGGAAAAAGTCTTGTTTTAATTCAGCTAGAATAAAAGCAGTTTTTATAAAAACATTTTAATGTCAATACTATAAAGCAATATGTTTTTTCGATTGTCTACAGAATTTGGCGAAAATATCGAATAGTGATTTTTTTTGACAGATATTGAAATTGCGATTTGATTTACGATTTAATTTAAGCTGATTTTAATTTAATTCAAGCTTCAGCTTAATAAACTTTAGGCCTAGTCAACAATTCTGCGACAGCTCTTAAAAATGACCTATTTTTGTTCTGTGTCTGTGACTTTGAAACCAAAATATTCCCATATTACAAATGCTGTTTTTCTTTGATATTAATTTGTCTATTAATGCTTCTGAAGCAGCAGACGCCATAATCCCACTTGTCAGAGCTTTCCTGTTTGTTGTTATTGTGGGCGTAGTTCAGTTGAGCAATTCTGATTGGACAGAACAAAAGGGTGCTCACTCACTTAGTTATAAAGCCCCGGTCAGATCACATGATTTCAGCACGATTTCATTGACGTAGGGTTTCATGGGAAGTCTGAACCGACAAATGGACGTTGTGACACAAGATTCAATCGTTTCTTCTCGTGTAACGTGGCATAGTTCACGACAACTGATATCATGCCTGCGATGCCTCACAACATTATCATATAAAGTCTAGCATGTTTAATTTTCTGAAGCAAAGCGATCTGGTTTTGAAGATGTTATTCGTTATTTTTGTTTACATATATATTTTATATTGCAGCCTCTTGTGATAACTAATCACAACGTTTCAAATTGCGATTCGAATAATCGCACAGCCCTACTACAGAACAAATCATCATTATACAATGATTTGCCTAATTACCCTAACTTGCAACCTAGTTAACCTAGCCTTTAAATGTCACTTTAAGCTGAATACTATTATCTTAAAAAATATCTAGTAAAATATTATGTACTGTCATCATGGCAAAGATAAAAGAAATTAGTTATTGGAAATGAGTTATTAAAACTATTATGTTTAGAAATGTGTTGAAAAAATCTTTCTGTTGAACAGAATCTGGGGGAAAAATATTCAGGGGGGCTAATAATTCTGACTTCAGCTCTACATATGGACACATCCTGCATCTGTAACTGAGGATCAGACAACGAAGAGCACATCCAGCAGATGCACAAACACTCTGCCTTTCTTTGAAAGACACCCTGCATCATACAAAGTAGGGTTTACAGTCACTGGCTTAACCTGTTTGATTGACAATGAAATGAAAGTGGAAAAAAAAATGAATGACATGCCTCAACAACTGACAAAACTGCTTTAGGGAGCATGACTATCTGAACCTATTCATCTGGCCATCTCCATATGGATATGTTATTATTTTACTATTATTTGGAATGAATTTTTTATGATCATACAAACTGAAAGACAGCATGAAATGTTTGTCCATAAAGTTTATATGTTACACAAGAGTATTTAATAGGGCTACACAATATATAGTTTCAGCATCGATATTGCAATGTGCGAATCTGCAATAGTCACATCACAGGATCTGCAATGTCAAGTTGAGGTTAATATAACATGAACTAATCTAATAGTATGATAGAATTTTAAATTTGGATGTGTTTTTAAGGCATGTGACTAAGATTTCAAGTGAATTTAAAACATTTGGGCACAAAAAAGTTTGCCACGTTACCGAAGATTAAGTGTGTTTATTATTTATGCAATGAAGACTACATGGTGTTATTTTATATTTGATTATTTCTGAGTTTCTGAACTTTAATACTGTTAAATGCTGTGCCAGAGATGCCTTGTGATGGCATATTTCCTATTACAGGGCTGGAAATTGCGACCGTTTTGGTCGCATATGCGCCCAAAATTTTATCTATGCAACCTCAAAATATATTTGGGAGCATTTGTGCGAGTGCACAAAATTGGTGTCGTGCGATCAGTTTTCACAGCAAAATGTTCACCACATGCGCGGATTTAGGAGGCATTCATGCAATAGGCATCTTTGCAGCTAAAAACCCCAAACGCAGTGCTCAGGAATGGTTTAAAACAGTAGACATGTCAACTTGCTGCAGTAAACAAAGCCCGCAATACTTGTCCTGCCTTCAAGCTCTTCTTATTGGTCCACTGTGCTAGAACAGAACGCGAATGGATTGGTTAATACCAGCTGTCAATCACTCAGTTCCAATGACAGGGAGCTACAGCCGCGAAAATGTAAAGGTCTGGATACGAGAGAATAAAAACAACACTGACAGATTTAGTTTTAGAAACCACCTACAGTTACAAATAATGGCACATCTGATTAGTGATCATCTGCTGAATTTACACTTTTTGAAGAGTGGATAAAAGACATCCAGTGTTTAAAATCCGTTATGAAAATGACTAAAGCATTCACCGTAAAGCCGGTGGGACAGAGTTTTCAGGTAACAGTGTTTGCCACTGAATCTAAACATTTTAAGCACGAGATGTTGTAACATTATTTAATCCTTCATTTAATCGTCACGATGAAAGGATCTAGTGGACTCAGACATGGCTCCAAACGAATCGATGCTGTTTTTCAGCCTTCACAAAGCACATAAACACAGTTATTTTCTCAATAAAATCCATGTTAGCCATTTAGCAATGAAGCTATAGTCACCGGACAGACAGAAGCGCGAATGAAGCGGATTTGACGAGAGAATGAAGCGAGTAAACTCAAAATGTTCACACAAATAGCGCAATTTATCCACGCGTAACGCGTCTGGTGTGAACACAGCATGGTGCCAAAACACAAAATAAGCTGTTCTGAAGAATGCTGTTTGATGACACCCATTGACTTCTATATATTTTTTATCCCACCTATGAAAGCCGATGGCTACAATCAATTAGCATATCTTCCTTTGTGTTCAGCAGAAGAAATAAACTCACAACTGAGAGTAAACGATGAAGCAATTTTCATTTTTGGGTGAACTATTCACTTTAACTATTGTACTATCAATATCCTCTCCTCAACTTTGCATTTGCTTCCATTTAGTTCTCAACACAAGCTCGTTCAAACTCTTAAAAAACTCATTGCTGCTGTCAATAATGGATTGCATCTTTGGGTTAAGCGCTGACGATTTTCCGAGGTCACGGAAGAGCTGGCGAATTCTTGTCAGATGACATTCGAGCCTCTAATAGGGACAGTTTGACATACAGTAATAAAACGGGCTCCTGCGGTGAGACATGAATCAAGGCCACATGACGGATGTGCTCTGTCTTAACTATCAGTTCCCAGCCTCACTACAGCCATGAGCTAATCAGCAAGTCCTCACAGGCCTCACTGTACAACAGACACGTATTAGAACAACACCATCATTCATTGTCACAAGCAGAAAACACTGCTCAGTGGCCAGGAATCAACACCAACTCCTCATATGTCAACGCAGTTGGCCGAAAAACATCCGGTCGATCGCTGAACTTACAAGTTGGGACTGTCGCCACGTCCTTCAGCAGCACTTGAAATCTTTCAGCTGACTCTAAAGCACAGTGGTTAAGACTCAAATCACGAACACCATTGTTGGTAAAGTCATTGCTGACTGCGCCAAAAACACAAGCCGTCCTTGACACGCTTGTCGACTGATCCAATGATAGCACATATTTTACAATCCCTAGTACAATATATCATTTCAGCATCGGTATCCCAAAAATGCAGAGTTCCACACAATTCATCTATGTTGTCCCAACACCAATCGACTAAGTTAACTTAACAAATTTAAGTTGAGGGCGACGCGGTGGCACAGTAGGTAGTGCTGTCGCCTCACAGCAAGAAGGTCGCTGGTTCGAGCCTCGGCTGGGTCAGATGGCGTTTCTGTGTGGAGTTTGCATGTTCTCCCTACGTTCGCGTGGGTTTCCTCCGGGTGCTCCGGTTTCCCCCACAGTCCAAAGACATGTGGTACAGGTGAATTGGGTAGGCTAAATTGTCCGTAGTGTATGTGTGTGAATAAGAGTGTATGAGGGTTTCCCAGTGATGGGTTGCAGCTGGAAAGGCATCCGCTGTGTAAAACATGTGCTGGATAAGTTGGCGGTTCATTCCGCTGTGGTGATCCCAAATTAATAAAGGGACTAAGTCAAAAAAAAAAAAAATGAATGAATGAATGAATTTAAAAAATGAATGAATCAATGAATTTAAGTTGATTGAACATAAAACAGTTAAGTTGTCCCCAAATAAATCTCAAGAATTGTGTTGTGTCAGCTTATTTTAAATAAGTAGTTTGAACAAGGAGCAAAAATTATTTGAACGTATTCGCAATAGTCACATGGCAAGAAATGCAATGTTGAGTCTGAAGTAGTGTTGTCACAATACTGGAATTCGGAACTAATCGATACTGAAATTTTAAAAACGTCCATTTCCCGCGAACATTGAGAGCTGTTGAGCGGATTCTTAAACCATTGATTTGCCATTGTGTATATAAACACAGATACAGGGACACTGGAGCATTTTAAAGCCGCGCTTCATCAGTAGATCGCTCGTATGTCTTATAGACAAACCAGCTGATTGACGTGACTTTGAAACGGTCCAGTGTCCCTGTATCTGTGTTTAGACTCAGTAAACAGCGGTGAGTTTGGTGAACTGATGACCTTCACGGCCAATCACAGTCATTTCTGTTGAGCACGTGAACACAATGGCAAATCAGCGCTGTTTGAGAATGTGCACAACAGCTCGAATGTTAGCAGGAAATGGACTTTTTTAAAATTTCAGTATCGATTGGTGCCGAATTTCAGCATCGTGACACTAGTCTGAATTAAAACTGATCGGGAGCTACAGAATTGTATTTAATTACTGTATTTGTATTGATATTTTCGCATTAAAAACAAATATTTTTAAGAATGTTCTTGTTTCTAGTCCAAATATCTACATTTTAAAATGAAAACAAGATTATTTTACTTGCACCACTGACCGATAATTTTGCTTACTTGAAAAAGAAAGGTTTAAGGAAAAGTTGAAAACAAAACATTTTTTCATGATCTAAGAATTTTTAGATATTTGGACTAGAAACAAGACAAAGCAAACTAAGAGAAGCATTTTTTTTTTATTTGTGATTATTTAATTTCTGTACTTAAATATTGTTAGACTCGATAGAAAACTATCAAATAGTGCTGGCTAAACTGTGTTCATATCGCAATATTTATTGCAGAAAAAATCATCGCAATATCAGATTTTTTCAATATCTTGCAGGCCTAATCCCCAGCATAATTACAGAGCTCTGTACACTGTAAAAAATGCTGGGTTCCACTTAATTACTGTATTTATATGGAATTAAAAACATATATATTTCTTACGTAAGATTTGTGTCTTGTTTCTAGTCCAAATATCTACATTTTAAAGCAAAAACAAGATTATCTTATCCCACTGGCAGATAATTCTGTTTGTTTTAAGGAAAAACTTGAAAAGGAAAGGTTTGAGTAAAAGCTGAAAACAAAACAATATTATATATTATAATATTATATATTTGAACTAGAAACAAGACAAAGCAAACTAAAAGAAGCATTTTTTTGCATTGTGACTATTTAATTTCTGTACGTGAATATTGTTAGACTCGATAGAAAACCATCAAATAGTGCTGGTTAAACTGTATTCATATCGCAATATCACAGAAAAATAAAATATCGCAATATCAGATTTTTCTAATATCGTGCAGCCCTAATCCCTAGCATAATTACAGAGGTCTGTACACTCTAAAAAATGTGCACAATTCCTTCATGTTGCTCCAATACAAATCAATTAAGTTAACTTAATAGTTTTTACAAATTTAAGTGGACTGAACATCAAACAACTAAGTTGTGTTGTTTCAGCTCATTTTAAATAAGTAGTTTAAACAAGCAACAAAAGTCATTTTTCAGCACTTGAAATCTTTCAGCACGGTGGTTAAGACTCAAATCACGAACCCCGTTGTCGGTAATGTCATTGCTGACTGCGCCAAAAACACAAGCCGTCCTTGACACGCTTGTCGACTGATCTAATGATAGCACATATTTTTACAATCCCTAGCATAATTAGAGCTCTGTATACCCGAATGCAGCCAAGAACAGGACGCTTCTCCATCTCTCGGGGAAGATGAGCCCTACCATGAAGTTCCAAAAGTGACCTTTAGCCTTTCTCCCTACGGGTGCTTGTTAAAGCGCTACACAGTTTCCTCAATGCGCAGATGCCTCTCAGCAGTGGTGCAGCGTACAGCTAATTCTCCGAGCAACTCCATTGGAATTCAATACAAGCAGGTCACATGGGAAAGCGATCCATGCTTTTCCACCCCGAATTAATTTCCTTGGTGAAATACGACTTCATCCGACCATCCTCTGCTGCGTTTCAACTCGCCGATAGGCATGATTTAAACTGCTTATTCATGATTACATTAATCAAGCAATCACTTCAGCTGTAATCACAAGTAGACGTGAAAAAAAGTCTGTCATTTGTTGCCTTATGTTTTATTTATTCCAACGCGGTTATAAATTTATCTAGTTACTCTCATTTTCTCCCTTTTCTAGCTGTGAATTGTATGGCATAATCACACAGAAACAATTTGAAAGTGAAGTGTAGTATTTATGCGCCGAAAACAAAACAGAAATTGTTTTCAAATGGTTTTCCTGTCAGTAGCGGTGTTTTCATCCACCTATAGTCATTCATGCACATTTTGGAATATGGCATAAAACAATGCTTAAAGTCTGCATGAACCAAAAGCTGCGACCATTTTTTTTGCATTGTGGTGCTGCTCTTAGAGAAATGAGAAAATAGTGGGCGTGGCTTATTTTTCCTACTGCATGCTGATTGGATGTAGTAAAGTAGGCATTTTATTCAACCTAACAGACATCTCTGTTTTTGTTTGTTGTCAAAACTGACAGATGGAGGGTCGTGGTTAAGTATGTTAGCCACACCCAATACTTAGGACAGACATAATCTGATCATTTAACCGAAAACAAACAGGAAGTGAATTTTCAGATTTCAAATAAAGATTACAAGGACAAGCTTTTTTTTTTTTTTTTGTTCTAATGACATGCACAGATGAATTGTTCAACACAAAACTAGCAATGTGAGCGAACAAAATCAATATGGTTAGTTTTGATTTCATGTGTACTTTAAAAGTAAATGCCAAGACGCACATACATTTTGGGCATAAAATTGTGCGCAACTGAGTAGGATCAACTTTTTATCCAATAACCATCCATAAATGTGCATAAACTACAACCAGATTAAGTGAATCAACTCCAGAATGCGAATAAAAAAAAGTCTTGTGATTTTGTTTTATGTTATCAAGTCATGCGATGGGACGGCATTAATCCAGCAGATCAACCACATTGTAAAATATCTGAAATGTTGCTTTGGTCATTATAAAATGCTGTAGCCCGTGTCCATCATCAAAATGAATTGGTATTATTACCACCCAGAACTGTCTCGGTCTCTCAAAGAGTGTCTTGTGCCTATAAAATTCAAGAAATTTATAAGAACAATGGCCCACAGTGGCTCCTTCCACTTCAGCAAATTTTCCGTTTTGATATTTGCAACCAGTTTATCAAGAGGTAACGATTTTGTTTTCTCATTGGATGCAAATGGAACTTTAGTAACAAATGTTTTATGCGATATTCAAGTTTAAAGCTTAATTAAAACAGTTATTGGTTCATTTATTAATTTACCTTCGGCTTAGTCTCTATTTCAGAGGTCGCCACAGCGGAATGAACCGACAACTAATCCAGCATATGTTTTACGCAGCGGATGCCCTTCCAGCTGCAACCCATCACTGGGAAACACCCATACACACACACTCATATACGACGGCCAATTTAGTTTATTTAAATGACCTATACTGCATGTCTTTGGACTGTGAGGGAAGGAAACCCAGGCCAACGCGGGGAAAACATGCAAACTCCACACAGAAATGCCAACTGGCCCAGCTGGGACTCAACCCAGCAACATTCTTGCTGTGAGGCAACAGTGCTAACCACTGAGCCACAGTGCCGCCAATGCACATACATTTTGGGCATAAAAAACTTTTAATCCAATAACAATAAATGTGCATAAACTACAACCACATTAAGTAACTCAACTCCAGAATGCGAATAAAAAAAGTCTTGTGATTTTGTTTTGTTATCAAGTCATGTGATGGGACGGCATTAATCCAGCAGATCAACCACATTGTAAAATATCTGAAATGTTGCTTTGGTCATTATAAAATGCTGTAGCCCATGTCCATCATCAAAATGAATTGGTATTATTACCTCCCAGAACTGTCTTGTGCATATAAAATCCACCTCGTGTTTATTGGGTGCCCATTGTGCAAGTCATTTATACACAAACAAAGGCCCACACCATAGTGGCTTCTACTGTAGCAAATTTCGCTTTTCATTTTGATATTTGCCGCCATTTTATTAAGTGACGATTTTGTGCTCTTTTTGACTTATTGGATGGAAAAGCGATGGGACAGCATTAATCCAGCAGATAAGCAATCACATAGTAAAATATCTGAAAATATTGCTTTGCTCATTATAAAATGCTATAGCCCATCTCCGTCATCAAAATGAATCGGTATTATTACCTCCCAGAACGGTCTGATCTCCCAAAGAGTGTCTTGTGCCTATAAAATCCACCATGCGCTCATTCAAATAGTATAAGAACAAAGGCCCACAGTGGCTTCTCCTACTTCAGCAAATTTCGTTTTCCGTTTTGATATTTGCCGCCAGTTTACCAAGAAGTGTCGATTTTGTGTCTCATTGGACGGAAAAGGTGCTTCAGTCGCAAATGTTTAATGCGATATTCAAGTTTAAAGTTAATTTGCATCTTTGGATGGAAAAATAGCTATTGGTTCATTCGTTCGTTTACCTTCGGCTTAGAGGTTGCCACAGCGGAATGAACCGCCAACTATTTCAGCATGTTTTTTTTGGGGATGCCCTTCCAGCTGCAAGCCAGTACTGGGAAACACCCATACACACATTCACACACACACCAAATCATACACTACGGCCAATTTTTTTCATCCAATTCACCTATATCACATGTCTTTGGGAAACCAGACCACCTGGAGGGAAACCCACACCAACACGGGGAGAACATGAAATGCAAACTGGTCCAGCCGGGACTCGAACCAGCGGCCTTCTTGCAGTGAGGCAACAGTGCTAACCACTGAGCCACCATGCCACCCTCATAGCTAATGGATATGCTCTAAAAATCTGCCATTGGCTGAGCTAGCTTAAGAAAACAGCTTATAGCCAAGCTTTAATAGCAGCAAAATGCTTGAATTGTTGAGCAAATCAACCGATAAACGGCTTATTATAGTTGTCTCTGCAAATAAGCAGAAAGAGGGGAAAAAAATGACACTATAATATTCTTCCAGGTTTTAACTTGAACACAATTACTTCAGGCTCAACTGTAATCACAAAGCAAACTACAGCAATAAACAAAGCAATCAACAGTTTAAGGCATAACAGCCCCTTAAACCAGACTGTCTCTTTAAATCACTGCGTTTGGAGGAGCATTACAAACAGACCCGCTCGCATTCAGTCATAGCAAACTTGCACTGAGCTCCAGGTCTAGATGCCTGAAAAGCCAAAGATTGTGGAATCCAGTTAAATCGGTGACAGTGTTGCGAGGTTTGGAGATAAAAAGCCGGAGAGTTTGTTTTAGCAGAGCTTTCGTCAGTTATTCGCAAAGAAAGAGGATCAGGGGGCAACGTCAACCGGGATTATGCAGGTCTATTACATTCGGCTTAGGGTTTCTGTCAAAATCTCTGCTCGGAGCTGTTCCACCCGGGCCTGGAAACTGAAGGAGGGACAGTGATCTCAGAATGGGATGGTCTAGGCAGGCACAGCTCTAAGCAAAGCTACCGGAAACAAACCTCAGTGAATGAACACAAATGCAGACAAAATAATGACCTGCATTGATTAATCATTAATGAAAATCATATGAGAATGGTGAATGTATTGATAATAATAATAAAAGGAGGAAGAATGAATAATAAAATCATAAGTAGCAAGAAAAAAGTGAACTTTGGCCAAATGCTTGGTCAGAGTAACAAATGATTTCTTATTCACAACCAGAACAAGACAAACAGGTTTAGCACAAGCACACAACACATTAAGGAAGCGATGAGTCTATAATGTACCTCACTTTGAAAATCTTTTTCAGCACATTAAAACACACTGCTTGCATAAATAAGACTTAAAAACAATCAATATGCATTTAGAACAGGCCTCCAAACTTTCTAACCAAAGAATTTCATGAGTTTTCCAGTCAAAACCAATGAAGTTTTTTCTTTTTTTCAACGAATGCTGACTACAGTATAAAAGAAATGACTTGCCTCAATTTGATTTGGCTGCATGTCATATAATCACTGGACTTACATTGACAGAGTAATGTCAAGACGACAAAAAACATGTCCATTGTTCACCTTTCCTCTATAACAACTACTAAAATAATGCTGGCAGCTCCTAATTGACAGATTTTTAGCTATAAAGATTATCCTCATGCAAGTTTTATATGCTCCAGTATGATTTCTAAAGTCTGTGGAAACATTAGTATAGACCATTTCAATGTGGCCATTTTATTAGCCTATGAACATTTCCTGCTTGTTATCAAACTATTTCATGATTTTAACGAGGCAATTCAATCATAACTTAATGATAAAACAGCTATCATAACATTATTTATCAATATGTGGCTCTTTATGGATTCCCGGAAGCTATAGAAATGTAAAACGTGGAATGGAAATAGGTTGAAATTAAAATGGAAATACGTTGGGATGATTTTTTTTTGTTTACATCCCTCAAAATGATCTATAAAGCAAAACTAAATCTGAGAAGAAAGCATGCTTAGATGATGATTTTTCTTTCAGTCAGTGGCACTGTTACACTAGCAAAGGTTGATAAATGAGGGATACAGTATGAGCTACAACAATAACGTTGATGTAGCTTCGCCAAGTCGGTCAGGAGCATTTTAAAATAGTAAAGTTATACACGGGACACAATTTCACACACATTTATGAATACATCACATGTAGGCAACTTCTTGATTGAGGTAAAGTTAGTTTTATATTCACATATTCGTTCAGTGAAGACTTGTGGCACGCTCTCTATATTGTTTAACATGGCACTTTGAATATTGGTCTGAAATCACATGCAAATATGACTTAAAAACAACATCAGCACTATTTATTTGACTGAACAGTGTTATACTTTGATTGTCTGCTAATATGATTTCACCATTTAGTAACTTATTAGTAAAGAATACTTATCCGAAATTGTATTATTAAGTAGAAATTCAGAATGTGTGAACATAAAAACAACTTTATATCAATCTAAAAATGTGCTAGCAGTTCCTCAATGACAGATTTTAGCAATACAAGTTGCACTCATGCAAGTTTTATATGTTTTAGTATGATTTCTAAAGTCTGTGGAAACAAGCACAAAGCAAACTAAATCTGAGAAGAAAGCATGCCTAGATAATGATTTTTGGTCAGTCAGTGCCACTGTTACACGAGCAAAGAGTGATAAATAAGGGATACAGTATGAGCTACAAAAAATAACGTCGTGGTAGCTTCGCCAAGTCGGTCAGGAGCATTTTAAAATAGTAAAGTTAAGACGGGACACAATATCACACACATTTATGAATAGACCACATGTAGGCAACTTCTTGAGGCTTCACACTGTACAAAAAGACGCAAATGCCAGCCGTTCACCTCATTTCACCGGAACATAAAGCGAATGTATTTTGGAAACTAGGCTGAAAGTGGTAACATTGTCACAACAAACAAACAAATTAAAAGTACGTACCTGTGCAAACGTGTGTAACTGCGATAAAAAGCACGAATCCAATTATTCTCCCCGTCATCGTTTAAATATTCGCGTTTTAGAGAGCTGCTTGTGTAATCCGCCAAAATAAAAAATAAATCAGATTTCGGTGCGTTTTTGATCCTTCATAATATCCAGATGTAATGTTTTCCAGAATATTAAGTGTGTCGTAGAATAGTTTACATTGAAGTCTCCGTTAATTTGAGTGTAATCCGATTTATTAGTGTTCAAACACGCACTCCATGAGTCCCAAATGAATTAAAATCTCAAAATTAGTCCAAGAAAAGTTAACTCATATAAAAAAGACGCGCAGATGAAATCACCCCCTCAAAAAATAAAGAGTTCTGCGAAGCGCAGAGTTGGTCACTTCATATCCGCTGACCGCATCCCGTAAGAAATCTCCTAGAAAGCCAGTGAAAAGAAACTCGAACTCTTTCCCAAAGTTTGAAATGCAGTAAGGTCCTCGGCCTGAAAAGATGACCAGTGTCACATCGTTCAGAAACAACGTGAATAAGTCATTTCCAACTCTGAAACTTCAGTTTCCATTGGGAGAGCAGAAGCTGATGCTGAAGAATTTGCTGACTGAAGTCCATTAGATGTAGATCACTTCCACTTTTCCATCGCTTTGCAGAATTAAATGTCCGATATTTTCCCCCTGTATTGTTTTTTTCCACGTCTTCTTTCAGTTTCCCCCCTCAGTGTTTTAATGTTTGGATCGGTGTACTGAGGTCCCCCGTCACTTCGGGCTGAGGGGATTTGAAACAACGGTACTTCATTCAAACAGCATGAATAGTAAATGACATGGTACGTCCCACGCTCCCCCTCCGCAGACTGAACAATGGATAGTTCCTAAGGAGAATTACCTTGGTGTTGCCATGTCCGCTGGTTTGAAACATGTGCATGTTTTATTTTTAAGACTTTCGTATTTCATTTCACAACATATTTCACTTGACATATCTAAAACGTGTAAAAGTAAAGATTATCTGGAAAAAAATATTAATTTATTAACTAGCTTATAATGTTTTATAATAAAACCTTTAATATAACACGTAAAAATATATTATTAAAATATTTAAAACGTTGTAATAGTGTTAAATAATAAAACAAGTCACCACATCCAACTGGAAATATAGATATTTCTTAACAATAACATTGTTATGCTTACTTTCACACACGTAAGAAATTATAGGTGAATTATTATTATTTTCATTATTATTATTATTATTATTATTGTAAAATTACATTATTTAGAAGTATACTCAGCATATATAGTAAAATAAATATGAAATAAATACTCCACAGTAGTGTATTTTACAGTGTATGGCAGTTTATAGCAGCTGGTTTATTGTGCCACAAAAAAATCAGATACCTGTACGCGCCTCTAGTGAGATTTGGCAACCCTTATTAACCTCTTCAGAAACGGGCTCCCTCAAGGCAAGAGTCTGTTTGATCAAACTTTAATGAATTTACATTTTAAAATACACTCCTCGCTTCGGGGAAACGGAATAATTTGCTCTTAATTATCTTAAAAAGCGAAGTGTGTGTGGATTTATGGAGCGCTTTATTTGCACATCTAGTTGAAAGGTTTCCAGGAGTCAAATTGCACGTGTGTGCGTGTTTGTCTATCTTTATCTACAAAATTGCATTCGTTGAACCCTCGTGCCTCTATTAATGGTGTGGTCTATTATTTCTATATGTTTAAGAAGAGTAAATCTGAAGTATTGAGTCTGTCTTGTACCTACACGAATCTGACAGGCGCGCCATTAGTAACTCAACACCGCCCTCTACTGGTCACATGGGCACTGCAGACACATTTACAAACAACAATACAACATTAATAAATACACAGGTAATATTAGAAGTCTCTACAAACGTATACCCGCCAATAATCTCTGTATAAGTGTGCCTAGATCTTATTTAGAAGGGTTTCATCTACCTAATATGCAAACAAACAGGCCAATTTAGCCAATATACTACAGTTGCATTTTAATTGCAAGCCATTTTGAGTAAAATTCACAACCTATCAAAAGGCCAGAAATATTCATATGAGCCACATTAGAGGGTATACTCAAGTAAATGCTTAAATTAGAGAATTTCCCACTGAACCTTTTCTTATATAGGCCTACACTGTAAAAAAAAATATATGATCACCAAGGCATGACAACATAGCCTATGTTTTTAGTCAATTGTAACTTATTACACTAAGCTAATCATGTTCCAACTTAATTTTATTAGTTATGCAAGCTGTTTTAAGTCAATTTAATATAATATGAGTTCAAATGACTCAATGTTATTTTGATTCAGCTTAAAAAATTAAGGCGACCAGTATTTTGTGTATATACACTCACCGGCCACTTTATTAGGTACACCTGCCCAACTGCTCGTTAATGCAAATTTCTAATCAGTCAATCACATGGCAGCAACTCAATGCATTTAGGCATGTAGATATGGTCAAGACGATCTGCTGCAGTTCAAACTGAGCATCAGAATGGGGAAGAAAGGTGATTTAAGTGACTTTGAACGTGGCATGTTTGTTGATGCCAGAGAGGCTGGTGAGTATTTCAGAAACTGCTGATCTACTGGGATTTTCACGCACAACCATCTTTAGGGTTTACAGAGAATGGTCCAAAAAAGAAAAAATTTCCAGTAAGTGGCAGTTCTGTGGGCGCAAATGCCTTGTTGATGCCAGAGGTCAGAGGAGAATGGCCAGACTGGAGAATGACCACATCGAGTGCCACTCCTGTCAGCTAAGAACAGGAAACTGAGGCTACAATTCGCACAGGCTCACCAAAACTGGAGAAATGAAGATTGGAAAAGCGTTGCCTGGTCTGAGTCTCGATTTCTGCTGCGACATTCGGATGGTAGGGTCAGAATTTGGGATTAACAACATGAAAGCATGGATCCATCATGCCTTGTGTCATTGGTTCAGGTGGTGGTGGTGTAATGGTGTGGGGGATACTTTCTTGGCACACATTGGGCCCATTAGTACCAATTAAGCATTGACAATTGAACATGACAATGAGTTCACTGTACTTAAATGGCCTCCACAGTCACCAGAACTCAATCCAATAGAGCACCTTTGGGATGTGGTGAAACGGGAGATTCGCATCATGGATGTGCGCAGCAACTGCGTGATGCTATCATGTCAATATTGACCAAAATCTCTGAGGAATATTTGAGTACCTTGTTGAATCTGCCACGAAGGATTAAGGCAGTTCTGAAAGCAAAAGTGGGTCAACCCGGTAATAGTAAGGTGTACCTAATAAAGTGGCCAGTGAGTTTATCTCACTAAAAGAGTTTAAAAACTGAGAGAGAGAGAGAGAGAGAGAGAGAGAGAGAGAGAAAGATGGAAGTAAATAATATCTGATTCTATACACTGATTGTATACGCATACTTTGTTCTAAATGATACATTTTAAAACTGTAGACACAAAAATCCTTAGATTTGCTGTTTTTTAACATCACAAACCAAAAATGTAACATCTGAAACAAATTCAGCCACGTGTGTCTAATCTTCCGACTAGTAGTGTGCCAGACAAAAACCCACATTAAGCAAGAAAACTTCACACTAGCGAGCATAAATCTACAAAACCACAGTCTGTTCACGTCATTATTATTAAGAGATTTGTGACTATATTTGATCTCCTGCTGCCAAAGATCCTGACCTCCACCATTCCAGAGTTGTGTCAAAAATCCTGATATACTAGCGTTATACTAGTGGATATGGCAGTTTTATGCTGAAACTTATATGAGCATCCAACATCTGAGCCAAATATCCATCCTTCACCTGTCCTCTAAAACACAGAAGGACAGCCAAACGTACAATTCTGCCGTTCTTCTACATTAAACCACTTGTGTAATGTTTCCAAGACCCTTAGAAAGTATCAAAGAAATAACTGAGCTCATTGATTCTGTATAATGTTGACTTGAGTGTAAAACCACCATCAAAAGAGCTCAACATTTCCGAGCAGCATGAAACAGTGACTTTTACACAGTGTACAAACACATGAAACTCAAGGAATAATTCACTGCTAATCTAACCCTCATGTCAGACCAGAGTTTATAAATGAAAACTAAAACTATTGATCAAAAAACATTTAACTAATAAAATAAAAAACAATCACAATAAATGAAAAACTAAGTGAAAACTAACTACAGTCACAACTGAAATAAGATAATAATTAGCAAAAACAAATATTCATTTACAGAATTAATAAGCTACTCATTCTGTGGCGGAAATTCTGACATGCGGCTGTTTCCAGAAATACCAGTAGATGGCGCTTTTACAGGCAAACACGTTAAAGGGGTGGTCCAGAGTGTATTTTTAAGGCTTAGATGTGTTTATGGGGTGCAAAGCAATGTATGCTCATGCTTCATTTGTAAAAAAATCATGTTGTTTTTTCATATATCTTACTTTAATTATATACAGCTACTGAGCTAACATGAAAATGACTATCATATTTCCTAGTTCCTCCGAAAGCCCGCCCTCAAGAGGCTCTGATTGGTCACCTAACATAATGTGCTGTAATTCGCAGATCAGCTCCATGTCACCAGGAAGCGCCACGTTTCTACTAGCATGCGCCGTGCCTCTGCTGTGTAAATCCTGTGAGTCAGTGTAACTGTTAGCCGTGTCAGTGTGAGCCTGAATAAGACAGAAAATGAAAAGGCCACAGCTGAACTTCACGCCTGCTCTCTAAAGAAACCTGACAAGTGTCTTTCATATATATTCGGATTATATGCATGTGTAAGTAATATGAAACGTCCACATATCTTTTGCAAGTTGGTTATTTGAGATGTAGAATGCAGGGAAAGCGTCCGCATAGAGAGACACTGCACCCGTTGTTGAAGATTGTGGGTGTTACAGCGGTTTGACTGATAAATATGAATCTGTAGCTAAATTCTTAGCAGTGCCAAACAGCATTTCCCATTGTTTACATTCTTGTTTACGTCCTTGCTACAGCAAACTGTTAACGCTAGAAACTGTGCATGTAATAGATCAATTTTAACAAATAAAAATACTTACAGGTTGTGGCTCACAATCCACAGCTTCTGCTATTAAGGTTGGAGCTGCTCCTTTCAGGAGTTTTTAGCCTAATCCAGCACTGAACTGAAAGAGATTCTGGAAGTCCTTTGTCAAATGCTAGAGCTATGTATTTATAAGTCTCTGGAGCATAATTAAAATTAAACCGTACGCACTTCTCTCTTTGTGTCATATCCTTTGGAAGCCTAAATACAGAAGCAGAACAAGCTCTGTGAAAATAGCGGCGTTTGAACTTTCTCTGCTATAACATTACAGCACCTCTGGCCATGCCGAGTTGCTGCGCAGGGTGTATGCGTGTGGTGAATGCGTGTAACCTGAAGTGTTTGTGATCTCACTAGCCTAAACTATATGGGGTTTTTTTGTAGTCTCCAAAATACGTTCGCTGTAGGCTTTGCTAAGCTAACTTTGAGCGCATTACATTCAGAGATGTTGTTTATGTTCACACTGCTACTGTACATTACACATCAACTAAAGTTTAAAATATGATATCGTAGTGAACTACTCCTTTAATATTATTTAACGCAACATTATTTACATGAACATTAAAACATGTGTTCAACCTTTTCTTCAATTGCCAAAAAAATAAGTAAACTAGGCATGTTTAACTATACATTCATGAACTGTAATTAAAAAAAGAAGTTTTTACTGAATTCTTTATCATTTTTGCTTTTTCAGTGCATTTTTGGTTTTGGATTCAGTTTTTTTTTTCAAACTTATTTTTCATTACTAATAGGGTTGATAAACAGTGGACATGTTCTGTTAACTGAAACTAGAATTAAAACATCAAAATCTTGGGTTGCATATTAGGAATTTGTGTTCAGATAACAAGAAATTAAGTTAACCTAAATGTTTTTTGTTCAATCTACTTAGATTTGTAAAAAAATGAAAATTAAAAATAAAAAGTTGTCCCCAAAAAAAAAAAAAAAACAGGAATCGTGGTGTTTTAGCTCATTTTAAATAAGTAGTTTGAACAAACGGCAAATTACATTTATAAATGTGTAACAAAAGCCATTAATGAAATAAACTAACACTAAACTGAAATGTAGAGCAAATGTAAAAATAGTATTAAAATAAAAAAGAATTAAAAATGCAAAACAAAAATGCATGTGTCAGACATGCATGTTTAGATATTGCAAACTTACATTTGTAAAAACAAAGTTAACTTAATTTCTTCATGTTGTCTCAACACAAATCGATTGTGTGGAACCCAGCATTTTTTACATTATGGGAACTGTTTACTGTAAAAAAAAAATACTGGTTTCCATTACATAATGTGGTCCCAACATAAATTTATTAAGTTTACTTATTTGTTTTTACAAATTTACGTGGATTGAACATAAAACAATTTAGTTGTCCCAAAAAAACTCAGGAATTGTGTTGATTCAGCTCATTTTTAATAAGTGGTTTAAACAAGCTGCAAAAGTCATTTTTTGAGTGTAGCATATGCTTCTTGCTGTTGTGATGGCGCGGTTGCCTGTTCACAAAATTAAAAACTAAACTAAAACTAACAAAAACCATTACTAAACAAAACAAACTAAAATTAAATTGAAATGTAGACGAAATTTAAAAATAGTCTCAAAATAAAAATGCAAAACTATAAGTGTCAGAAATGCACGTTTAGATATTGTGAACTTACTCTGGAAGTCCTGGTAGCATTTATGCTTCTTGCTGTTGTGATGGCGCGGTTGGGTAGGGCTGTGATGGGCTCCTACTAGAAAGCTCCCGCGTAGATGCTTACACCATTGGTTTGGTTGGTTCCTGAGGCTAGCATGATGTGAGACTCCTGGAGTTCCTCCATGTTGTACACCCATCATTACTAGCATTGCCAAAATGGAAACCACCAGAGTGATGGACTCCATGCTAGATGCTATTTAGATTATTGAATTATTAATTATTTAAAAAAAAAATGTATGCACCAAAAAATGTTCAAACCATCACATCTGGTTGCATTCAAATCCGGCTGCATGCAAAAGACATGTTTTTAAACTCCCAAACTTCCAGAAACCAAAGGAAAGCTCTTCATTCCCCATCGTGGACGCTTTATTTCTAATCTTACCAGTTGAAGACACTTGTTTTAATGAGCAGTCGCAAACAGACACACTTTGGACAATATGGACAGCGAGCGCCACGCCCCTTTTTTTTCGGATTTCTTACACATAATAACCTTCATTCTGTCCAATTCTCTGTTTGATATTCAAAGCAAGTTTTGGTGGATGTTCCCTCTTCCTTGTGATGTCTCTGTGTTGGTAGGAGAAAAAAGGGGGTCTCTTTCGGACTCCATGCTGGGGCGTCTCTTTCAACATGTTTGGACCCCCCCTCATCAGGCCTGGGCTGTATTGGTATGGGGGCGAGGGTTTGACACACGCAGCGAGCGAGAGAGAAACACATTCCCTTTCCCCCTGACTAAGACTATTTTACGCCTCCTTTTCAAGCGGCATCACCTAACAAAACAGCGCCGGCTAAAACAAAAACATTCTCCAAGAACAATACTCCCCATAGAGAGAAGAAAAGCGAGCTTTCCAAACACAGAAGTGGAAAATGTCACATTTTTTTCTCCACAGGGGGTGCACAGCATCTTGGGACTTCGCTCAGGAAAGCTTGGATGAGCTTTGAGGGGTGTTTTGCAAATTTTGTCTGATTAATGTTAACGTTAAATTAAGATGAGATTTAGTTCGATTAACGATTTGATTAAGCAGTTTATTAACCAATAACCGCCTGAAAAGGAGTAAAATAGTTACTTTAGATCAGGGATGAGCAAACTCAGTCCCAGAGGGGCCGGTGTCCTGCAGAGTTTTGCTCCAACACCAATCAAACACACCTGAAGCTAATCAGTCTCTTTAACATCACTAGAAATCTATAACTATACTGTTCGGTGAGGGTGCTCTACCTGTGATATGTGTGGGTCCTAACGCCCCAGTATAGTGATGGAGACTCTATACTGTTCGGTGAGGGTGCTATACATGCGATATGTGTGGGTCCTAATGCCCCAGTATAGTGATGGAGACTCTATACTGTTCGGTGAGGGTGCTCTACATGCGATATGTGTGGGTCCTAATGCCCCAGTATAGTGATGGAGTCTCTATACTGTTCGGTGAGGGTGCTCAACATGCGATATGTGTGGGTCCTAATGCCCCAATATAGTGATGGAGACTCTATACTGTTCGGTGAGGGTGCTCTACATGCGATATGTGTGGGTCCTAATGCCCCAATATAGTGATGGAGACTCTATACTGTTCGGTGAGGGTGCTCTACATGCGATATGTGTGGGACCTAATGCCCCAGTATAGTGATGGAGACTCTATACTGTTCGGTGAGGGTGCTCTACATGCGATATGTGTGGGTCCTAATGCCCCAGTATAGTGATGGAGACTCTATACAGTTCGGTGAGGGTGCTCTACCTGCGATATGTGTGGGTCCTAATGCCCCAGTATAGTGATGGAGACTCTATACTCTTCGGTGAGGGTGCTCTACATGGGATATGTGTGGGTCCTAATGCCCCAGTATAGTGATGGAGACTCTATACTGTTCGGTAAGGGTGCTCTACATGCGATATGTGTGGCTCCTAATGCCCAAGTATAGTGATGGAGACTCTATACTGTTTGGTAAGGGTGCTCTACATGCGATATGTGTGGGTCCTAATGCCCAAGTATAGTGATAAAGACTCTATACTGTTTGGTAAGGGTGCTCTACATGCGATATGTGTGGCTCCTAATGCCCCAGTATAGTGATGGAGACTCTATACTGTTCGGTGAGGGTGCTCTACATGCGATATGTGTGGGTCCTAATGCCCCAGTATAGTGATGGAGACTACACTGTTCGGTGAGGGTGCTCTACGTGCGATATGTGTGGGTCCTAATGCCCCAGTATAGTGATGGAGACTCTATACTGTTCGGTGAGGGTGCTCTACATGCGATATGTGTGGGTCCTAATGCCCCAGTATAGTGATGGAGACTATACTGTTCGGTGAGGGTGCTCTACATGCGATATGTGTGGGTCCTAATGCCCCAGTATAGTGATGGAGACTCTATACTGTTCGGTGAGGGTGCTCTACATGGGATATGTGTGGGTCCTAATGCCCCAGTATAGTGATGGAGACTCTATACTGTTCGGTAAGGGTGCTCTACATGCGATATGTGTGGCTCCTAATGCCCAAGTATAGTGATGGAGACTCTATACTGTTCGGTGAGGGTGCTCTACCTGCGATATGTGTGGGTCCTAATGCCCCAGTATAGTGATGGAGACTCTATACTCTTCGGTGAGGGTGCTCTACATGGGATATGTGTGGGTCCTAATGCCCCAGTATAGTCATGGAGACTCTATACTGTTCGGTAAGGGTGCTCTACATGCGATATGTGTGGCTCCTAATGCCCAAGTATAGTGATGGAGACTCTATACTGTTTGGTAAGGGTGCTCTACATGCGATATGTGTGGGTCCTAATGCACCAGTATAGTGATGGAGACTACACTGTTCGGTGAGGGTGCTCTACGTGCGATATGTGTGGGTCCTAATGCCCCAGTATAGTGATGGAGACTATACTGTTCGGTGAGGGTGCTCTACATGCGATATGTGTGGGTCCTAATGCCCCAGTATAGTGATGGAGACTCTATACTGTTCGGTGAGGGTGCTCTACATGCGATATGTGTGGGTCCTAATGCCCCAGTATAGTGATGGAGACTCTATACTGTTCGGTGAGGGTGCTCTACCTGCGATATGTGTGGCTCCTAATGCCCAAGTATAGTGATGGAGACTCTATACTGTTCGGTAAGGGTGCTCTACCTGCAATATATGTGGGTCCTAATGCTCCAGTATAGTGATGGAGACTCTATACTGTATATATATATGTGTGTATGTGTGTGTGTGTGTGTGTGTGTGTGTGTGTGTGTGTGTGTGTCATTTAGTAGAACAAGAAGACCACAGCCCAATCTGTTGGCAGGATCAATAAATCAGGCATAAAATCCTGTAATGTGAACTAGGCATTACACAAAAGCCATTTTTGTTTTAAAACGCATACAATTTGTTATAGTTATATCTGGTATAGTCCACCCCACACTACTTTGGCATCTTTAACCCATGAAAACCAAACATTTTGAAAACGCTAAAGACCGTTTTATTGTAGTATTAGTAAATGCTGGTGTTCTGATTTGTTATTGATGCCAAAGCGCATATGTTTTACGCAGCGGATGCCCTTTTTAGCTGCAACCCATCACTGGGAAACACCCATACACTACAAACAATTTAGCTTACCCAATTCACCTATAGCGCATGTCTTTGGACTTGTGGGGGAAACAGGAGCACTCACACCAACACGGGAAGAATATGCAAACTCCACACTGAAATGCCAACTTATTCAGCAGAGGCTTGAACCAGCGACCTTCTTGCTGTGAGACGACAGCGCTACCCATATTTGTGTTTATTTGTTTGTTTATTTGTCTGACAAAGATGACTATTCGAATGCATTCCTATCAGTCCAGGTGCTCAAAACAGATAAGATTGAGTTCCTTTTATAATCACACATTATAAAATAATTATATACACATAAATTATTTCTTCCAAATCACTGTGAGATGGCTGTGGTCGACATCACTAGAGAATATTGTTTTGGCTAATCCCGTAAAATCCTCTTACAGTCTGCCTTCAGTTTAATCATTCTGATTTACTTCAGGACACCATTTCTTGGCCCGTATATACAGTAGTATATTTTAGAATATTTTATTATGACAAATAAATAACCTCAGACTCCAATAAAAAAAAAAAACTTGCTAGGAGGATACAAATCATATGCAGTGTCACTGTGTTAACCCAGTTATGATGAAGGACAGCAAATCATTTCTGGAGTCGAATACAGGAATGCAGCACAGCTGCCATAATGCATACAGAGCTGCTCCATACGGGCATTGACAAATCTGTTCGGACCTCAGACGAGGAGCTAATCCTATGAGGACGACTGAGCCTCTGCCCTTAGACCTCTGACACGAGGCCACACCGGCTGGGAAACACTGCGGGGCACTAAGAGCTCCCCTGTCATTCCCACAGACTCCTCCAAGCAGAAAACTTCCGTGACTTGTCAGCCTGGCTAAGAAACAAGCAAGCTAGGTTCCAGCAATCTCTCAGGACATCTTCAGCACAAGTGTTGTCACTGGGAAAGAATGACTCACAAAGCATCGACTGCAGATTCATATTAAAAAAGCATAGCAAAAAATGCTTTCCTTACTTAGAGTTTTGGAGTGGGAGACATGGTGGCTCAGTCGTTAAAGGTGCAGTATGTAAGTTTGACACCCAGTGGTTAAACTAGGTATTACACTCCTGCTTCAAAACACACGCAAGTACAGGTTGCCAGATTGACGACATCAACAGCCTGCCTGACTATCGAACCTAAAGGCTGAATTAAGTTGTGTTCTAAATACAAGCAACGGCACATGATAGAAGGAATATTTTCCATATTAAAATGAGTTTTTGTTCTAACCAACACCTGAAATGTAAATTTTAAAAATGGCTTTTATTTCTTGCAGCTGAACAACAGGATAAACTGATAATGATCACCTCAGGTACACATCATGTGCTTTATTCAGTGTTAAATGCTAATAATGTGAGTTTTAATGCCGTTTTACATGACATTTATTGCCATACTATTGAAAGCAACAGCAGATAGTTCACCTCAGATCTTGAAAATAAAATAAATCGTTTGAAATTGAACTTCAGAACTGTGACTCAGTGCAAACCAACACATATCAGTGATTCAGCATGTACATTTAATAATGTTAAAGCGATTTAATTATGTATTAATTAGACTATAAACCTTACCATTTCGTTGGAGTGCAGTCCGTGCACTATTAATGTTAGGACACGGGGTTACAATGTAACCTGCTCGCCTAATGTTTACATTCATAATGTTTATATTATTTGCTAATTAATAACCTCCTCATGTGGAACTCTGAATCTGCATCTCATTTCGGAGTCTGTTACTGTCCACAGGAGGTCGCATTTCAGTCACAGACACACACTTTGAGAGCCTTCCTGACTGAATGAATGAAATATGCTGTTTTCCATCAAGGCAACCCGGGGTGCTGAAATATAATTGGTTAAACTAGCAGTGGGCGGGTTAAAAGAACCAATACAAAGACAATTGATCCTGCACGTAACACACATTTTCAAAGCAGAATATCTGACTTCAGCATTGTTTTTCAGTTAAACAAGAATGGTCACATAGCATGTTTTTTAAATATAGCTATTTTTATGCTTTAGAAGAGTCAAAAACTTACATAAAGCACATTTAAACACTGATGCTTCACAGCAAGAAGATCACTGGTTTGAGACCCGGCTGGGCCAGGTGGCATTTGTGTGTTGTTGGGTGTTTTTCTGCCATCCGTTATTTCCAGTCATTTCTCCTATAGGAAAATGAATTGGAAGTTCTAAAATAATCGCAAAAACGAGCGCACTTCCTCATTGAAGAATAAGGTCAATATGACTTCACAATTTGTGAATATCAAAATATTATTAAATATTACAATTGAAGAGTTCAGATGCAAAAACATCTAAATGCCGTCTGAAATTTTTATCAGGCTCCAGTGTTTAGGGTCAGTAATTTCACTTTTATGGCAAAGATTAAGCTCTTTTCATGGTTTTTAAAGTGAAATAACTGAACATAAACATAGGAGGCTGAGAATAATGCTCATTTACGATGAAAATTTCAGACGGCACTTAGAGGTTTTTGCATCTGAACTCTTCAATTATAACAATATCAACAGCAGCACTCGCACACAATACGCAGCTAATTCAGTGGTTGCCTAGCGACATAATAAGCGCAGCGCACTCCTTTTTTTGTCTACAGAAAAAGGCAGTGCAGTGCATCTTGCGTTTTCAAAACAGAAAAGCACGTTTGTGTGATGGTCCCCTTAAGCCTGTTTCACACTGCAAGCGTGAGCAGAGCGTGCTTTTTTCAGCGTCCATGTTAACAGATTAGAGCTTTCATATTGCACGAGGCGTCAGCGCGAGGCGTAAGCATTGCTGAAGCAGCAGTGCTGCGATAGTTTCGCCGCTGGGTCTATTTTTGCCACACTGCTCATGCTCAATTAATGTGACAATGTATTGATAATGACCAAAAACACACTGAATGACAGTAAAAAGTAGCAATTTTACCCAATAAATGCATCAATAATATCCACTGATTTATATATATTCAATCAAATGAACTTAAAGGATTAAAAACAGCACAAATATTTATATGGGCCCAAATTACAAAACCAAATTTAAAACAATTAGTATTAGTTTTGCTTAAGTTGCGCACTAGTTTGATCATGTATAAATACCATTTATATCTATATTGTATAAATATTATTATAACTATAGGCCTACATCATCCTGACAATCAAAAACAAAATGACATGATATCACAGGCGATTGTCTTCTGAGTGCACCTTAAAAGACATGAATGACTCTTCTCATAAAGCTTGAGAAGCATACAGTTCTTTAGGATCTTTATAATTTGTAAAATAAACACTTGCAGGTTAAGGAAACATCATAGGAGGAAGTTGCCGCGGGCCTTGGTGCAGATGAAAAGTGAAAAAAGTGTAATGATTTATATATAGATAGATAGGTAACTAGATAGAATAGACAGATATATATTTATCTGTGTAACAGTTGCTGATGAGCTCTCTATATGCGCTGCTTATGCTCAAGGTGCAGTATGCAAGTTTGACACCCAGTGGTTAAACTAGGTATTACACTCCTGGTTCAAAACACACGCAAGTACAGGTTGCCAGATTGACGACATCAACAGCCTGCCTGACTATCGAACCTAAAGGCTGAATTAAGTTGTGTTCTAAATACAAGCAAGAAGATAGAAGGAATATTTTCCATATTAAAATGAGTTTTTGTTCTAACCAACACCTGAAATGTAAATTTTAGAAATGGCTTTTATTTCTTGCAGCTGAACAACAATATAAACTGATAATGATCACCTCAGGTACACCTCATGTGCTTTATTCAGTGTTAAATGCTAATAATGTGAGTTTTAATGTCGTTTTACATGACATTTATTGAGCTCTCCATATGCGCTGCTTATGCTCAAGCTTGCGGTGTGAAACAGCCGTTAGTGTACTCTCAGTGCTGGGTTTCAGCTGAAAGGGCATTGGGCATTGGTAATTGGTGGTTCATTCCAGTGTAGGTGACCCCAAATAAATCAGGGACTAAGCTGAAGGAGTTTTTTTTTGTCTTGTTTTTAGTCCAAATATCTCAAAATTCTTAAATTAAGAAGAATTTTCTACACTGTAAAAAAAATCTGTAATTTTACGGTTTATTTCCAGCAGCTGGTCGTAAAATAACGACCGTTAAATTACAGAAAATTACTGTAAAATAACAGAGGTTGAATTACAGAAATTTACCAGAAATTTAAATTTAAGGAAATTTCTGTAATTTAATGTTCGTTATTTTACGGTAAATTTCTGTAATTTAACAGCCGTTATTTTACGGTTTATTTCCGGCACCCCAGCTGCTGGAAATAAACCGTAAAATTACGAATTTATTTTTTACAGTGTAGGCAAGTAAAACAATAATAAATTGTTTTTAGAAATAATGTGTCAAAATTAAGCGGGTTTTTCCTTAAAACTAGCTAAGTAATACTAGCTGCCAACGGGGTAATCAAAATAATCTTTTGTTTTCTCGCTTTGAAATAAGACTAATTTGCTTATCCCACTGGTAGATTACTTCACTTGTTTTAAGGAAAACCTCACTTAATTTTTACCTATTATTTTTAAAAACAAGATAATATTTTGTACAATGCTTCTTGCTTTAAGAATTTCAAGATATTTAAACTCAAAACAAGACAAAAACTCCAAGTAAGAAAAGCATTTTTGTGCAGTGCAGTGAGTTTAGGCATCAGAAAACATGCATTTAATCAGCGCTGAGAATCTTTAAAGGATACAAAAGCTATAGAAAGGTGAGGCACAACAGAGCTGCGCATTTCTTAGACAAACAATGTAAAAGTAAAAAAAGCTTCTGACAGAAAAGTGTCCAGAGAAAAGAAGACTAGAAATGCACAAAACAGCATAAAGAGGACATTCTCTTCATTCATTACCAACTCTGTGTTGTGCTTTCAGACATGGGGGTGGATGGGCTGAACAAATCTGTTTCTGTTTTGCCATTCAGAGAGGCCCTCCATGCAGAACCCTGCCACAACTGACATTACACACACACACACAAAAAGACAGACGGCGAAATGAGGAAAGCGCAAAAGAACGTGAGAGCTTTGCATTACACCGCAATTGGGAGACACAAAAGCTTGGCTAGCCGGTAAACAGGCTGTTGCGTTTCCGCTCGCCTGCGTGGGCTGAATCCCCTTTTGCAGCCAGTATCTTTTGAGGAGACAGAGGCCAGTATGTGATTAGATGTGGACTGAGGGAAATGCAGTGGTGAAGATCGCAATTAAACATGTGCAACATTATGTGCTTGTGCCTCACCTGTGTATTGGTAAAGCAAGCAGATTAAACTGGACGCATGGATCCACATATTTGTAAAAATGTGTCTTTCCTGGTAAAATAAAAGTTATAATAATATTAATAATATGCTGACATTGAGCCTACAGGAACGATCAAAAGTTTTAATTTAAAAAAAAAAAATTTCTTAAGTTTATTCTGCTCACAAAGGTTTCCTTTATTTAATTTAAAAAAAAACAGTAAAATCTGTGAAATTGGGAAATGTTATTGCGATATTAAATATTGTATTGAATGACGTAAAAATTTGATTAATTCTTGTGATAATTTTTTTTAAGCATGATTAGTCTTTAGTTTTAAACAATCCTTAAAATATTTAATCATGATAAGCCCAGGAAAAAACATGTATTAGTATTAGTATTATTTGTATTATTATAATTTATTTATTATTATTATTATTATTGTTGTTGTTGTTGTTATTATTATTATTATTATTATTATTATTATTATTATTATTATAATCTTCATTAGTAGTACTAGTATAATAATAATAATAATAATAATAATAATAATAATAATAATAATAATAATAATGTTGTTGTTGTTGTTGTTGTTGTTGTTATTATTATTATTATTATTATAATCTTCATTAGTAGTACTAGTATAATAATAATAATAATAATAATAATAATAATAATAATGTTGTTGTTGTTGTTGTTGTTATTATTATTATTATTATTATAATCTTCATTAGTAGTACTAGTATAATAATAATAATAATAATAATAATAATAATAATAATAATAATAATAATGTTGTTGTTTGTCGTCAGTTTGGTAAACAACATAAAAAATTAGAAAATTTATTCATCACAATAAATTGTTTAAGAGTGAAGGCAAAAACATTTAATTTTATTACTATTATTTACATTTTATTAATATTATTTTTATTATTATTATTATTGTGTTGTTGTTGTTGTTGTTGTTGTTTGTCGTCAGTTTAGTGAACAATATAAAATATTTAATTTATTCATCACAATAAATTGTTCAAGAGTGAAAGCAAAAACATTTATTATATTATTTTTACATTTTATTATATGAATTTTATTATTATTAAGAATATTATTATTATTAAGAATATTATTATTATTATTATAATTATGATTATTATTATTGTTTGTCGTCAGTTTGGAAAACAATATAAAAATATATTTTTTTATTTATCACAATAAATTGCTCAAGAGAGAAAGCAAAAAGATTTACTATATTATTATTATTTAAATTTTATAACTATTATTATTATTAATATTACGATTAATATTATTATTACTATTAGTATTATTATCATTAGTAGTACTAGTATAATAACAATAATAATATTATTAATAATATTTTTTTTTTTTACTATTATTATTACTATTATTATTATTATTATTAGCGGTACTAGTATAATAATAATAATAATAATTATTATTATTATTATTATTATTATTATTATTATTCATCACAATAAATTGTTCAAGAGTGAAAGTATATACATTTATTATGTCAAAAAATTGCAAATAAAAGCTATTATTTTTATTTTTATTTATTTTTATTTTTTTTTTATTATTAGTGATTTTGTACCAATAATAACTGATCATAACAGAACAGCAAATTGTCATATTATAATGATTTGTGAAGGATCATGTGACATTAAAGACTGCAGTAATGATGATAAGAAAAAATCAGCTTTGAATGACAGGAATTAATTAAACTTGTAATAATATTTCACAATTTTACAGATTTTACTGTATTTTCAATCAAATAAATGCAGCCTTGGTGAGCAGAACTGGCTTTTTTCAAAGCATTAAAAATCTTTCTGATCCAGATACATTTACAAAACAATAGACTTTCAGATGACTATGGGACATTTCATCTTGTCCGAATCTTTAACTAGCCTCATCAGAATCCCGTCCCCCTTGCTCTCCTTTATGCATACTGGCAAGAACAAGAAGCATTGTGTTTTCATGCTTAATTGGCTTAATTGGTTTACTGGTTGGAGAGGCTTAAATGAATGGAGAAGCTGTCTGAGAGAACCGAGCCAAGTATAGCCTTTGTCTTTGGCTTGCATGTGCCCTCCCCACCTTCACCACGGGGGATTCGACCAATCGGTGCCTTGCAAGCTGTTGGACAAGACCCTCACCGGCAGTCCTGCTGAATTATTAACACAGCCCCACAGAGCAGGAGTGAGAACAAACCTGGGGAAGTACTGTATATATACTCCACTACAGCAAGGACAACTGCATATTCCTCGGTCAAAGCCTATGTGTCCTGAGTAATGATTAAAACATGACTGCGCAGGATACACAAGTGGCACTTTTGCTGATTGTTCCCATATTAGCCTTGACACAAACATGAGGTCTTGCAACACTGTCAAACTGAAATTAACTGCCAACCACTGGGACAAAAGGGAGACGTGGAACTAAAATTTGGCTGGTTTTTAAGGGTGATTGATATCACTGCAAAAAAAAAAATACTTTGAGAATTTTGTCTTATTTCTGGTGCAAATGTCTGAAAATTCTAAAATCTAGAAATGCAAAAATAGTGTCTTTCAGTAATAAGTATAGATTGTTTTCCTTTTAACAAAAAACGAATACATTTTGACTTATTATGTTTAATATGTTTGCTTGTCTAGAAAACGTTTCTTTGTTCATGACTTTTTAGATATTTGGACTAGAAACAAGACTTTTTTGCATTGTAACAGTTGTTTCCACCTGAAGAAAATAACGACAAAAACAAGATGATTCCTTGCGAAAATGAAAAGCCAGGCTCATTCTGAAAACGTACCACTATATACATTTATGAAGAGAGCCAAATAAGTCCCAAATACATGTTTTTGTTTGCAGTGTTTTTTTCTGTGAATCCACCAGAGGCCGCTGTGTACTCTTTTTGAGATCTCAGATTTTTCTTGCGAGTGTCGTTCGTGCCTGCTGTTCTCGTGTAAATCCACCAGAGGCAGCTGTCGACTGACTGAATGATCGACTGACCCACCCTTCTCCTTCCCTAAACCCAACCAATTTTCAAAAGCACGGATTGACCAGCTCACCCACTTCTCTAAACCCAACTGGCAGTTTTAAAAAGCAATCCAGAAAAAGAAAAGCCTTCTCCTGATTTTTACCATGTTTTCAGATTTTACCACATTCTCACCATGTTATTTACTTGTTTATTTAATTTTTTGGATAAATTTTTTGGAAGTTTCTGATTGGCTAATTGACAACATTTGAGTTAATTGGAGGCACAACTGTAGAATAGTATTTAAGGAAATACTCAAACACACTGCTTCCTTGTGTGACAACAAGGGAAAATCAACAAGCCAGAATCAACAAAAAAGCCAGATTACAATTTGCTAAATTACACTGGGAAAAAGAATAATTTTTGGAGACATGTCCTGTGGTCTGATGGAACTAAGATTGAACTGTTTGCCATAATGACCAGTGTTACATTTGGAGGACAAAGGGGAAAGC
Organism: Danio kyathit; assembly: GCA_903798195.1. NCBI lineage: Eukaryota > Metazoa > Chordata > Actinopteri > Cypriniformes > Danionidae > Danio > Danio kyathit. The sequence goes on from LR812533.1 coordinate 46,802,033, forward strand.
TTACAAGCCTAAGAACACCATCCCAACTTTGATGTATGGGGGCGGCAGCATCATGTTGTGGGACTGTTTTGCTGCAGGAGGGACTGGTCCACTTCACAGCATAGATGGCATCATGAAGAAAGAGCATTATGTAGAAATACTGAAGCAACATCTCAAGACATCAGCCAGGAAATTAAAACTAGGCCACAAATGGGTCTTCCAAACAGACCATGACCCTAAGCATACTGCCAAATTAGTTAAAATGTGCTTTAAGGACAACAGAGTGAATGTTTTGGAGTGGCCATCACAAAGCCCTGAACTCAATCCTATAGAAAATTTGTGGGCAGAGTTTAAAAAGCTTGTGCGAGCAAGACAGCCAACAAATCTGACTCAGTTACACCAATTCTGTCAGCAGAAATGGGCCAAAATTCCTCCAAACTATTGTGAGAAGCTTGTGGAAGGATACCCAAAACATTACAGTTATACAGTTTAAAAGCAAAGCTAAAAAAACACCAAGGAAATGTATGTAAACTTTTGACTGTCTAGAAATTAATAAAAAATTCTTTCATCATTCTGGCATTTAGCAAATGTAAATCCTTTAGTTAATCCTAACGAACCTAAAATAGTAAACGTTTAGTATGATTTACCATCAGACATTTAAAAAAATGGTTATGTTCCTTTTTTAGAGTGTATGTAAATTTCTGGTTTCAACTGTATATATATATATATATATATATATATATATATAGAGAGAGAGAGAGAGAGAGAGAGAGAGAGAGAGAGAGAGAGAGAGAGAGAGAGAGAGAGAGAGAGAGAGAGAGAGAGAGAGAGATAATGTATATAATTTCAGAGAAGTACATAAAAAGTCAATTAAAAGTATACTTGTTTGTTTTGTTTAAAAGAAGTATACAGGGGTTAAAGTAAAAAAAAAAAATCCTGAGCCTGAACTTTGTGAGGGGGGGAGGGTTGGGTTGGAGAGAAACTGCATAGAAGGACTTACTTCATGACTATACTTTGCACCATTTATTTAAAAGTACTATGTCAAATAAAGTGTTTTCTTCTAAACAATAACAAGTGCTTAAAGTACTTAAATGACAAGTGCTCAAAGTACAATCAAAATCAAGAAAACCTTTGGATTTGTTTGATTCGTAGATTATGTAGGCTATTTTAAAAACTGATATTATATAAGAACTATTAATGACTGTAATGCTTCCAAATGTTCCAAATGTAATGTTCCCAAATGGGAAAAAGGTTGGTTTGTTGGTTGTAGACTAAATCATCAATAGCCTGTTTGTTAAGTTTATGACGCGGCTCCCTGCAGGACAGAGGCAGTCAGCATCAGCGCTGGTTTATGTCAACTCATCTGTGTGAAAATGTGACCAGAAATTGTGCAAACACACGTGTCTACAGACGTATTTTGCCAGTGTTACCGTCCCGCGAGTTAACAAATATGTGTTGCACATTTAGGGGCCGATCTCAAAGAGCACGCCTTTCCGTTCCAAAAACGCGAGGCACACCACACTGCCTTTTATGTTGACAAGAAAAAAAGAAGTGCGGTGCTCTTCTGTATGTCACTAGGAAATGACTGAATCAGCTGACCAGTATTGCGCGCAAGTCGTGTTGCTGTCGATGTTATAATTGTAATTTTTTGTAATATTGTGATATTTAAGATCTGTAAAGTCATACAGCTCTGGATAACTTGAAACAGCGACCACTAGCCTCTCCTCTATCATTAAAAGTTCGGCTTGACAACACAAACCCTGCTGTCACCTCAATAGAAACCCTGCAGTGCTTTCATTTGATTCAAAAATGAAAAAGACGCGACTGATGTATCACGCTTTTTCCGCTCAGGCACACAGTGCGCAACGGCAACACGTGAGGCGCCCAGGGTGCATAAGCAGCGCGTAAAACTCTCACGGCCGTTAGTAAACCATTCAACAGATGCCCCTCTCAATGCAAAAAGCGCGTTCGCTGTGATCAGCCCCTTATGCAGCCAAACTTTAAAAATATATAAAATAATAGTTTTTAATCATTTAACTGATACCATTAATCGGTTACAAACGCACCCTTTGGGTTAACAGTTAATCAGTTATTTTGAGCATCCTTAAAAAAACCGCATGCACAGGCTCTAAATTTTTTTTTCCCCCCTCACAGCCACACGCCTGGAGATCCGGCGCGGTGCAGGAATACTTTAAGCCCTGCGTATACTAGGGGAGAGCGGGGCACAAAGTAACACTTTTTGGTTTTGGTCAAATAATGAACAAAGTAATAGGGTTAGACAAATCATATTTTTTTTTTTTACCAACAACACACAAGCCTCTCCTACAAATGAGCACTGGAAATATGATCACCGGACCTATGGTTTCTGTTCAGTATTGCCAAAAGTGCCAGGAGTAAAAATGTTATCTACCCCACCTGCGGGGCAAGTTGTAACAGACAGGGGGTTAGTTGTAACACATGCTTATAAAGGCAGATTTCACACTATTCATTTAAATTCAGTTTACTTTAAATAGTAGCTACATTTCCTCAGTAATTGGCTCATTTCTTTTTTATATGAAAGTATGATAGTATGTTTATTTATTTTTTTGTTTATTGGATAAACACATATGAATCTATTTGCATGATTATCTATTTATTCATTAATATACAATGCATTTATTTGCATTATTAGCAATAAAATATTTTTTTTTCTATTAAAACAATATTTTCTTTTAAAAAAACATTTTATTTAAAAAGTTCTCAATGTTATACTTAAAATTCAAAAAAATATTTTGTTAGTTTAGTTGGTGTCCAACAGTGTGTGGTTTAATTGTAACACCCTGTTACAACTAACACTGCTGTGTCATGTTTTTCTCAAAGCTGGCTAGCAGTCTCTGTGTGTTTTATACATCTTTCAAAATGGTTTCATCTTTTAGCCTAGAAGACGGTGATCACGACAATATAAGATTTCACTAACATACTTTCACCCATTTTTTTTTTAAATAAAAAAATTTCGACTATAATAAAAAATACTTTTATGCTGCAAAAATGGTTTCTCTTGTGTTTCTCATCCAAATTTCACCGAAATATTTGAATAATTGGCAGGAAGACGTCTGCCGACACTGTGGTGAAAACCTCGAAAGCATGCCATGGTTAACCCTGAGCAAATACCTTAAAACTCTAGCTGCGTCCCAAATGACACACTATACACTCATGCACTATGTACTTTTGCACTTACACACTCAACAGTATAGTATATGTATGTAGTGATGTCCCAAATGGAACACTAATGTTTTTTTTACTATGCGGAAATTCAACCCGTTTCCCAGATGACGTTTGACGGTTGCTAAATCACTGAAATAAATGAACAAAATACTAAATAATACCTGCCGTGAGTATTACCGCATTCTCCATCGGGAGGCGTTATAATCACTCTCATAGGACAATTTCGCTTTCACAATCCAAAACAAATAAAGTTATCCAACATGTGCGCCCGAAAGCTCCGCCCCTTCCGCTTCATGAGCAAAACTGCGCCCGTTGAGTGCGTGAAGTGTCCATCATTACACACTTTATTTTACCAGTCGAATGAGTACATCATCCTGGTAATTAAAGTGCACTTATTATTTTTAGTGTTGTCAGTGTAAATGCACTACTTACAATATTTATACTACAAAATGGCATAGAATAGTGCTTAAGTATGCGGTTTGGGACGCACCTTCTGTGTTACATTCAACCCCGCGTTACTTTGTGCCCCGCACTCCCCTAAACCATTCAACAGTTGCACCTCTCAACGCAAAAAGCGCGTTTGCTGTGATCGGTCCCTTATGCAGCCAAACTTATAAAATTAAAAATATATAAAACAATATTTTTTTAATCGTTTAACTACCTATAATCGCACCCTTTCAGTTAATGGTTAATCGATTATTTTGAGCATACCTAATTAAACCACATGCGCAGGCTCTAAAATATATATATTTTTCCCTCACAGCCGCACATCGGAGATCCGGCACGGTGCAGGAATACTTTAAGCCCTGCGAATACTAATACTTCTATACTATATACTATACTTAAACATATTTTTCCAAAGGGGATGCATTTAATCCAGCACCACATAACTGAGTCTCAAATGGAGTCTAAATGATTTGTTCCAACAGAATGAAACTAGTCTGGCTTTTTACTTGTTAGCATGATCCAACCGCAGAAACAAATATATTGAAAACCCTGCACTTCACTCTGATTTGATTTGATTTAGAAACATGCACTGCGCTTCTTTCTGATTTACACAGAAACAGACATATTCCTGAGCATTTACTATTCCAGATCACACTGGCGTACAAAACCATCTGCTACTGCATGTGGAAATTCATATACATCTTTCAAGTGGATTTATTCGCACAGCAAGTGTGTGGATTTACAACATGTTTGACATGGCCTAACACCTGGAACTCACATGTGAGATGGATATCAGCAGTAAAGGGCACAAAAAAAAGTTACTTTTTACCTCACTCTATACTTCCCACATGCTCCAGATCTGCTTACGTTCCCTCTCTCACGTCCTCTGCTTTTAAAACCCGTCCTTCCTCTGACAAACACCGCAAGGGTTCTCTCAGTCTCCCTGCTGCCATCAGCTGCCAAAACACGCCGGTTTGCAGCGATGAGCACTATAAATATGATGTACGGCTTATGTGGTGCCGCTGACCTCACAACACGCGCTAAAGCAGTGCGGGGGAGCAGGTGCCATGCAGATTTATGACACTCAGCCAGAACCTTCACCCTCCGCATACACTCTCATGCCCGAGCAAGCAGCGAGTCCGGCCTGCGATGGCTGAACACATTTACTCCTCCGTGACAAAGCAGCATGTGGGAGAAATGCGGCGTGAATGTAAAACTGTGCAATTGTTTGGATGCACTTTCAGAACTTTGCCTGTGGCAACTGGCACTGCTAAATGTTCTCCAGCCACCCCCTTCTTTGGGAAGTTTTGGAGAGTTTTAAAGTACTTTTGAGTTATTCAAGGAGTTTTTTTGTTTATATATATATATATATATATATATATATATATATATATATATATATATATATACTTAAATGTTTTTATATACACACACAGTGCTCTGCACTGAGTACACCCCTTTTGAAAAATAAAACTTTAATTCTCAATAATTATGGCCGATAATCTTTTGTGCATTTAAACAAAACGGTTTAATTAAAACGTTAAATCTATTAAATTAAGAGTTTGGTTGTACCACTGGACTTAACCTGTGTTTTAACACGGCAAAGATTATTTCATGACAGGTGGGATCTACAGTGCATGCGGAAAGTAATCATAACGCTTCACTTTTTGTACATTTTTTATGTTACAGCATTATTCCAAAATGGATTAAATTCATTTATTTTCTCAAAATTCTACACACAATACCCCATAATGACATAGTGATTTTTTTTTAATTGCTGCAAATTTATTAAAAATAAAAGACCTGAAAAATCACATGTACACAAGTATTCACAGCCTTTGCCTTGAAGCTGTAAATTGAGCTCAGGTACATTCTAGAGATGTTTCAGCAGCTTAATTGGAGTTCAACTGTGGTAAAGTCAGTTGATTGGACATGATCTGAGGCATACACCTGCCTATATAAGGGCCCAGGGTTGACAGTGCATGTCAAAGCACAAACCAAGCATGAAGTCAAAGGAATTGTCTGTAGACCTCTGAGACAGGATTGTCTTGAGGCACAAGGCTGGGGTTACGGAAAAATTTCTGCTGCTCTGAAAGTTCCAATGAGCACAGTGGCCTCCATCATCCGTAAGTGGAAGATGTTTGGAACCACCAGGACTCTTGAGTGATCGGGGGAGAAGGGCCTTAGTCAGGGAGGTGATCAATAACCCGATGGTCACTCTGTCTGAGCTCCAGTGTTCTTCTGTGGAGAGAGGAGAACCTTACAGAAGGACAACCATCTGTGCAGCAATCCACCAATCAGTGGCCAGACGGATGCCACTCCCCATCTGGAATTTGCCAAAAAGCATCTGAAGGACTCTCAGACCATAACAAACAAAATTCTCTGGTCTGATGAGACTAAAATTGAACTCTTTGCAGTGAATGCCAGGCGTTACGTTTGGAGAAAACCAGGCACCGCTCATCACCAGGCTAATACCATCCCTACAGTGAAGCATGGTGGTGGCAGCATCATGCTGTGGGGATGTTTTTCAGCAGCAGGAACTGGAAGACTAGTCAGGATAGAGGGAAAGATGAATGCAGCAATGTGCAGAGACATCCTAAATGAAAACCCACTTCAGAGTGTTCTTGACCTCAGACGGGGATGACGGTTAGTTTTCCAGCAGGACGGTGACCCAAAGAACACCAAAATATCAATGGAGTGGCTTTACAACAACTCGGTGAATGTCCATGAGTGGCCCAGCCAGAGCCCAGACCTAAATCCTATTGAACATCTCTGGAGAGATCTAAAAATGGCTGTACACCGTCGCTTCCCATCCAACCCAAGACTTGAGGCTGTACTTGCTGCCAAAGGTGCATCAACAAAGTGTTGAGTAAAGGCTGTGAATACTGATGTACATGTGATTTTTCAGGTTTTTATTTTTTTCCAAAATAATTTCAAAAAATCTTTTTTCCACATTGTCATTATGGGGTATTGTGTGTAGATTTTTGAGGAAATAAATGAATTTAATCCATTTTGGAATAAGGCTGTAACATAAAAGATGTGGAAAAGTGAAGCACTTTGAATACTTTCTGGATGCACTGTATATGCACAAATATAATATTGTAAAGCTTCCTAAAGAAAATATTAATTTACAAGAGAGACCTGTGAGGGGTGTACTCATTTATGCTGAGCGCTGTATATTTTTGTGATTTGTCTGTCATATAAACTGACATAAGTTGTCATCTCTGTGGAAACTTCATTTTAAAATACATCATGGCTATAGTGAATGGCCAGTTGGATGCACATCAGACTTTTTCTAAGCTACATGTCAGCATTTCTGAATATGCTGGTTTGGATCCAACACTAGTTTTTTTTTTTCCTTTTTTTTTTTTTTTCAAATCTGCCAATCAGGTACAGCCTCATTTGACAGTCATGAGGAGACCATATGGACCTCCAGAATCGACACAGAAAGGGGATGGTGGGCTTTCTCTTTCATCCTCTTCAGGAAAGTTGCAGGCCACTTGGAACTCGAGCTTAAAATATGCTGGCATTTTAAAGGCTATTTAATTTTGTGGTGCTTAGCTAGCACTCTGCGACGACATGACCATTTTTGTATCCCTTCACCCATGCTAATCTCAGTGGATATAATAAACAAATTTAAATTCTTTATCCAGTGCCAAACAGACGTGTAGCAGAATAATAGGAGCCTCGACACCACCAGCTTCTTATCTCCAACTAGTCCTCTCCTTTCATTCTCAGCAGCACTCCAGTTGCTCTTGACAGAATTATCCCGGTTCGGCATTGAGCGTTTGGCCTGATGGCCCTATTTTACTGGAACGCGGGGCGAGTTAAGCTCTGGGATTTGTGATGAAAAGAGATTGCATGGGGGAAAACGAATATAAGAAGTGCCCACATCCTCTGGACTCTTGGGGAGAAACCCCTCTGGTCGACTTGCGATGGAGGTAATTACATCTCAAGTGGGATCGGACCTAAAGGAAGGACCCGCATTTGCCATGTCTTCCACCCTGGGGAGAAGCGAGCGCTTTGTGGGGAATATGCTTTGTGGATAAACTCCATTGTAAGAGTGCTTGTGCTCGCTGAGGGGTGGAAAAATTTAACCCTGAACGTGTGGGAGATTTGCATTGGCACGTCCCTGAAGCTGAAACCATGACCGCTAATAATACATGGCATTAGGAAGGCAGTCGTACTAATGATTGTAGGGCCTTCAAGGTCAGGACTGTGGGTCTATATAGGACCTCATAATAAGGATGCACAGGAGACAGGACTGGTAGGGAATTCAGTCTCAGACTGTTGTTCCCGGACAACCAAATGCAACAGAGATCCACCACAGACATTAGGGTTTGCGCATTATGAAGTACAATGAGGTATATGCAGAGCAAGGCTGCATCCGAAACCGCCTTCTACTCAGTAGGTACTGCATTTGAATTTAAACGTACTACTCGGCCGTTACGGTACGTTCTATACAGTATGAATGTGAGAAGTATGAATGGAATTCGGACGTACTACATTAGCCATTTTGTCATGGTCACATGACCTACCTGCATCAGTTGCGTCGCTCCCTTTCATGAATTCTCTCGCGGGGTATCATGGGATAGCGCAGCATGCATGGGATGCGCACTTGCCGGAAGTAGTAAGTCATCCGGGTACTTCTTGCATACTGATTTTTGAATTCTATGAATTCTGACATACTACTCGGCTCGCATACTAATTTTAGAGTACTATATAGTATGGAAGTATGCGGTTTCGGATGCACCCTAGTATTTTTTCCCCTACAGATAAACTTCTGGGGAAGGGCAATGTGACAATTTTCAATTTCATACGGTTCCTTTTACAGGATCGATGTTGTAATGCAAGTAAAATGTAATCAGTTAAAAAGAAGTAACGTAGACAACCATATTCCGTACACAATGATGTTACGTACAGATTACATTTTAACGCCAATTTCTGAATAAATACTTACGGGTCATAGACAAGCTATATATCTGTGTAATCTTTATTTCCCACTCTTTCACCCCCGATCACAACAGAGACCCTACCACGTGTTTCTAAGAAAATTCAGTAAGTTTGCTATGTCCACCTAATGCGCTTGAAAATAGACAGTGGGCAAGCTAAAGGGTTGAGTGTCGCTTTGGAAGGGAGACATTTAGAGCAATGACAATATGCATTTAATTTATGCATCACACAGTATTACAGTCTTTATGAAATGAATATTATGTTATCACAATTTGTGAAACAAATGATCTATTGTTGAATAAATGCTTTGAAATGGGGATATTTAAACGTCAGTTGTGGATGATGATCACATGGCGCAACTCTCTGCCAGAGATAGCCTGAGAGACAGGCTGCAAACGCTGTTTGGATCATCTTTGAGCAGTGATAATGTTTATATTCATTAAAGGTCAGTTAAGTTCGCGTTAATTTGCATGAATTTAATTGTCACGCTGTAATAAAATAAACATCATTCAAAAATTAAATGATTGTGAAGTTATATCATTGCAAACCTTCATATAAATTGTTATATTTAAAAACTTTAAGTTAAACATAAATAAATAATAGTACATTCCGACGTTGGTTTTTAATAAGACTTAAAACAAGGTCCATTTTTGCTGGTATAATTAAGTTATGTGCCCTGTACAGAACACTATTTTAATCCTGTACGGAACACCGTTAACACCTATCTTCTGTACACATGCGTAGACGGTACTTTTCCTGTCTTTTCTAAAACACTACTGGTCCAAAAGAAATCAATCAAAATTTGGATAGGGCAATAAGTATTCACCCAGAGAATGATCACAAAAACATGCTTATCTGGCTTTCAATGATGGAGTAGTGGTTGTTTGAGTACGCTGAATAGCGAAAAGTGTACGGAACATGGTTAGGCCAAATCCCAATTCTATTTTTGTACCCCTACTCCTTCCCCTTGGCCCTCAAAACCGAGTGTGAAGGGGAAAGGCTTCAAAATGTACCCCTAAGAATTGGGACAGCACTACAGCACCTGCACACGTCATCATATGTCATCACGGTCTCTTGCTTCATATGAGATCAGACGATGGCGACTGCTGTAGTTATTCCAGTTGTGTTATTTTTTGGTATTTACCTTCAGGAAATCACTGAAGGCATATGTTATCATAACGATCTAATGTGGCAATAAGATCGTAACTACACTGTGCAATTACACCGTGGCCATATTCATCGATGTAAACATACCAAAACAACAATAACATTATCCCAGACACTGTAAAAAGGTCATTCCCAACCACTAGACTTTTCTGGCAGGGTATTCGAGTGTCATCGAGTGTCAGAATGTTGTGGGACTGCTGTACGGGATGTTGTATTCTGGGAAATTTTCTTACCTCTTGGTTTCAAGTGTGGTCCTGAAAAATCTTTGTTCTAAGGGGTATCTACCCCTTCCCCTTAGCCCTACGCCTTCAAGCTAAAGAGAATTGGGACACCCTTACCTCTTCACAGGAACGCGCAAAACAAGGGGTAGGGGTAAGGGGAAGGACTAAGGGGTAGAATTTAGATTGGGCCTTAGTCTATGTTAAGCATTCATTTAGTTGCTCAAGTGTAAAACAAGATGAAAAGCCGTTTAAACACAAGTGCCATCAGGAGCAGCAGGCTGAAACTCCATTGAGAATACTAGGGTAAAATAAAAGTTCATATTATAAAGACAGGCCACAGAACAATGGGATTTTAATGCTTGTATATTCTGCGACTCACTTTTTATTGTATAGCAATCAGGCAGTGAAGATCATTGATTTTTAAAGAAAACAGACCTTAAATGCAAAAATTTTGTAATGGCGGTTCACAGGAAGTGCTTGAACTGGGTTACTGAAAATTAAAAGTCCTGCTGCATATACCCTATAACAGTATGTGCAGCAGCAAGATTCAAACTATCAGAAACAGATGAAACATATTCAGTGCAGGCTCATTGGGAAAATGTGCCCTGGTGGATATTTTTGAAAACCTGGAAATAAGTGCTTGTGGGTGCATTTTATGTGTGAAACAAATACCACGGGGTGGTACTGATGACTGCTTATCTCCGTATAGACGACTTTTTTGATGTGACTGGTTTGCTCAGTAGCTCCCAACAAATGGCGCTTGACTTGGGAGGTGGAACAGAGCAGACTGGGGTTCGAGTCTGACAAAGGGCGGTTCTAGAAACCATGAATATGAACCCCCAAAAAGCAGTACGAGGTCGCAGTAGAAGCACGTGGCCATGAAGCAACCGTCTGAGTTTTCATGCCTTACCTGACAAAGATAATGCCAGCGACTAACTCACTTTAATATAACTAATGTATAATAATAACTATAATATTATAATACTGTTAATTAAAACTTAAGATTTATAACAATAATTATGCTGATATTTCAACATTGTCATTACAGAAATAAATGACTTATTAAAGTACAAATTTATTAACGTTTCTGATTTTAAACAATCATTTAAAAAAAGAAATCTTAGCAATCTCAAACTTTTGAATGGCCGTGTACAAAAGCAGACCCTTTCTAACAGAGCTACACAGAGCTAAATATTTGCTGAAAGGAATAGAAGCATAAGAGTTTTTGTTGCCAATGCATAACCTTTTAAACCTCTAAAACTCTCTATATAACCGTATGAGAAGACCAAGCCAATGAAAGAACTAAAATACCTTCAACAATACTCTAATAGCACCTTTTCTACCACAGTCAGGCAGGAAATAAGTATCATGTGTATTGTATCTTTATCCTTGTGAGTTTCTGAAAGGCGCTGTGTTCTAGTGTCATTCTCTACACTCCAAGCATGCTATTCTCATCTTCCAATGGATCCTTCACCCACATAGCCGAAGCTGGCTTTTCAGTTATCGACTTGTTTCTGCAGTGAAGGTCAGAATGTTAGCAAGCTTTCTCCAAACACAACACTGCAGGAGATTTCTCCGCTCTCGCCCTAAGAAGGTGAACTCCGTTTCCACTTAAGCAAAAAGGGTCAGAGATCTTCCCTCTCCGATTGACTCATCTCATCAGAGTGCATTTAATCTGGAAATTGAAGTTCTGGCTGACTCTACTCTTTTATGTCACGAGCGTCAGAACGTTCTGGTTTTATCTCTCGAAAATAACACGCAAAGGGTGTCCAATATCCACAGCTTGACTTGGGTAACATTTGTGAAGAATATAAACGGTTTAGAAATACAGGTAAACCCAGCACAATTCAGATGCATCAACAGACTTAAGGTGAGGGTTATGCAAAGCCGTCAATGGAAATCTGAAATAGGAGACGCAACGATTGGATCAGAAACAGGTCGTTTGTACATAAAAACGTGTCGTGTTATGACCTGCCACCTATAACCTTATCAACCACATGTTTCAAACTAAAAAAGTGCTCAGAGAAGAGATGGACTGACATTTATAATAACGCAAACATTTTTTATTATCATTTAAATATGATGTTTAAAGGGATAGTTCACCCAAAAATGAAAATTCTGTCATCATTTACTCACCTTCTATAGTAGTTTACACCTTTATCAGTTTTTTTTTTTGGCTGTTTACCACAAATGAAGATAGTTTGAAGAATGTTGGAAACTTGTAACCATTGACATCCATACACAGCAAAATGCTTTCGTTTCTTTGAGTTTTTGTCTTGTTAGAAAGCAAAATAATCAGCCAATGGGGTAAAGAAAATTATTTATTTTTTTTCGCTTTTTAAATATGATTATTTTACTTACCCCATTGGTCGATTATTTTGCTTGTTTTAAGGAAAAACTCACTTTATTTTGATATATAATTTCTGAAAACAAGACAATATTTTTCACTCGTCTAGAAAACGCATCTCGATTTAAGAATTTTGAGATATTTGGACTAGAAACAAGACAAAAACTCTAATTCAGAAAAGCCTTTTTTGCAGTTTAGTAGGAAAAACAAATACTATGGAAGACGATGGAACAGACTAAAGTTAGACTTATCTATAAAATTGCAGCAATTTACTGTGAAAACTGCTAGTAAAATACCACATACACTCTTTACAGTTCACTACTGTAATATGCACTGCGGGTCATTTTATAACTTTTACAGTAACTTACTGCATCGTAGGAATTTGCGGTATTCTACTGTAAACAAAAAAAATCAAGTAATGCGACTGTAGTTGAAGACAAAAATGAGACATGAAAATTACTTTTGTGAAACATACTGTTCTAAATAATCTCGTCACTTGTTTAGAATTTATTAAATTTAATAGTAAATACTAAAAATAAAGGTTTTGTACTTCCAGTGTAATTGTAATTAAATTACAGTAAATGTACTTTAAAAAATTGTCATATTGTAAAATTAAAATGTGGTAAAGGGCATTTTACCACAAAAAGAAGTTGTGGTAAGCCTTTTTTTTACTGTAAAATGAAGTTGTGGTAGGGCCATGCTACTGTTAAAGCACATTTAAGCGTAAGTTACTGTAAAGAGGCAGTTGCAGTGCTGGCAGAAGTGCTGCCAGCAAGTTACCGCAAAAATACAATAAAATCTCTAACAGTGAGTCAATGGAACTATTGAACCAAAACAGAAGATTTGCTTTTGATATTAATACTTTATTTTGATATATTATTTCTGAAAACAAGACAATATTTTTTGCTTGTCTTGAAAACGCGTCTTAATTTTAGTATTTTTTAGACTTTGCTGCAATTTTACAGATATTTACTGCAAAAACGGCCAATAAAATATCACATACATTCTTTACAGTTCACTACTGTAATATGCACTGCATTGTGGATCATTTTAAAACTTTTACAGTAACTGCATATTAGGAATTTGTGGTATTCTACCGTAATCAAAGTAATCAAGTACTGCTAGTGTAGTTGAAGACAAACATGAGACATGACTTTTGTAAACCATTTAAAATGGATATGATAACAAAGAATAATAAAAATACTGCTGTACATCTCGTCACTTGTTGGGAATTTATTAAATTCAATAGTAAACACTAATAATAAAGGTTTTGTACTGCCGGTGTAAAATGTAACTCAGTAAAAGTACTGTACAATTGTCATTGTAAAATTAAAATGTGGTAAAGGGCATTTTAACATAAAAAGAAGTGGTAAGGCTATTTTACTGTCAAATGAAATTGTGGTAGGGCCCTGCTACTGTAAAACACATTTACAGGTAAGTTACTGTAAAGGGGGAGTTGTGGTAAATTGCTGGCAACATTGTTGCCAGTAAGTTACCGCAAAAATACAGTAAAATGTCTAACAGTGAGGTGAAGTCAATAGAACTACTGAGCTGCACCATATTGGGAAAAATCTGACACTGTGATATTTTATTTTTCTGCGATATATATAGTGATATGAATACAATTTCAGCAGATGACTTAAATAACTCTATTTGAAATGAAATCATTCATTTAGATCGTTTGGAATAATCTTGCAGCAGAGTGAATCAAGCAAAAATAAAAGTGAAATAAGTAGTCAGATATTCAGGTACAGTAATACAATACGATATTATCATGATATATGCTGCCCCCGATAATGATAGATCATGATACCTGCAATATACCACAAGAAAACCATCCATCAAAATATTTTGATATCTGTAAACAAAGGGGGAAAATGCATCAAAAGGTTAGATCTATTTCTTTTATTATCAGCACAATGGATGAGTAACTGATTGCAACATCTTCATTTTGGGAGAACAATCCCTTCAAAGCTCTGCTCAGGTAAATATGAAGCAGTAGTTTTAGGAAAGAAGTAAGAAGCAGTACCTGTGTAGCCCAGAGAGTTGTCGTCATCATGTTCTGCAGTGGGGGTCTCTGTGGCCCTATTGCTAGTCCCCTCCTGAGTTCCCGTGTCTGTTGGAAGTAATACAGACTCTGAGTCCTCAAGTAAAGTGTATCGGGCCATCGGCAACATAGTGGCGCCCCAATACCCCTGATACCAAACCATAAGCAGCACATAGTTCCTTATAAAAAGTCTGCAACTGCAACCTCTGAACTGCATTATCATCTCAAGAAGTTGCTGCAAACGTCTCCAAAAATGCCACAAATAAGCTCAATTATTAGCTATTAATCCATTGGAGAATCCCAAAAAGTCCCAAATATGGCGTGTTCCTTCTTAGAAGTGACAATGCATGCAGAAGACGCTCCTATAGACGCACATAAGCAGAAGCAGGATGTCCCAACTGCAAATTCACATACAAAGTCACCCTATTTAGCTCTATATAGAGTCATTGACTGAACTAATTCCCCCAATCAGTGCATGTGGCTTTTCTGGAAGATGAACTGACGGGTTCCTTTTCTATGGTGGATTTAGAAAGGCAGGACTGGGCAGGGGGGTGGAGCTGATGCCCCCCATCATGGCGAAGTGTGGGATAAATCAGACTCCAGCCATGCCCACTTCCATTGTTGGGCACTGACAGGGGGTTAATTTGGGATGAGGGGAGGTGAAGGGGCCTGTTTAATATAAAGGGGGTCAGAATTGGGCCAGATGACTGGGAAGCATCCTGTCAGGACCGTCATGGGGGTGAATGAAGATTGGCATCATTTTAAGGCAGACAGGCAAAACAAAAGGAAGTCATTGGAGAGCACTTAGGATGCGGAGAAGTGTGACCAGTGTCTGTCCTTTGGTTCACCCTGAAGCCAGAACAGTGCTACTGATTCGACATTTTCAAGTCATAATTGAGTGCCTGAATGCATTTTGGGCCAGGTTTAATGTGTAGTTTATGACCAGCTAGCACTTCTGTTGATGCATTTAGTGAAATGACACTTTTAGCCTGCGGTATTTGCTGACATAGCAAATCGTCAACAAACACCTTCATGAGTGCGGTCGCAGAATCTCAAGGTCGACACCGTTTGCTGTCTTAGTTTAGTGTTGGAATCATTCAAGCAATCAAAACACAACTTTGTTTTCATTTCTTTTTGTAACAATATAACATTCACAAACATGCAAAATAAAGCATGCAAACATTTCACACATTCACATATATACGTCTGTCTGTTTGTGTATAGACCCCATATTGACATTACCATAGTTTTATGGTTCAAAGCCCAGCTTTTTATGCCACAAATTAGCAAATATTATAATACAGTTAGAGTATGAATACACACATAATTTACAGCTTAAAATGACCAAATGCACAAACCAATAACCAACTCTCTGTTAGTTCACAACAAGCCTTCACACAATTAATTCAGAAAACTATACATTACACGTTTCTAAGAATACTGTGTAAGTATACATCCACACATCCAATATTTGGGGTAATTTAATTGAGCTTTTAATTCCCAATTTTCTCTCATTTCCAGTTTTCACATAGTTCTGTTAGTCAATCAATCTTTATTAAAAATTCAAACAGATAAGTAAACAAAAGTGACATTTTAACATTGAAATTAGTTTTTTCAGCAAGATCCTATAATGCAATTCAAATAAATGAAAAACATTTGTAAATCACAAGCTACGGACAACTGATATTTTTAAGTGTAAATTTATTTTCCAAAAGAGTCATTTATATATATATATATCCATGTATAACTATAGTCATATATTTCAATATATATTCCACATAGTTCAGATTTATTTTTCTTTTTAAAAAATATTGTGTCAAAATATTGTGTAGTGAATAAATATATTGTAATGTACAACTGTAACTACTCATTCTCCACTCAAAGACATGCTTGTGCTTCCAAAAAACTAAAAAGTATAGAAAATTCAGTAACACTTTAGTTTAAGTAACAATTCAAACTATTAACTACTGGTTTATCACCTGCCTATTATTAAGATATTAACTGTTGCTAATAGTACTTGCAGTAGGGCAGTATACTTGCAGTATGAGTTGAAACAACATGATTCTTGAGGGTTTTTTTTGTGACAACTTAATAGTTTTATCTTCAATGCACTTAAATTTGTACAAACTATTAAGTTAACTTAATTCCTTCATGTTGTCCCAACACAAATTGATTGTGTGGAACCCAGCATTTTTTTTTTTTACAGTATACTACCTTACACTGTACAAAATGCTGGGTTCCTACAACTCCTTTATGTTAACCCAACAAAAATTAAGTTGACTTATTAGTTTTTTTTATAAATTTAAGTGGATTGCATGGTTATTATAGTTAACAAAAACAAACAAAAAAAACGAAAACTAAAATAATTTTCGTTAACTGAAATAAAAATAAAAACAAATCGTTTAAAAAAAAAAAAAGAACTAAAACTGTATTACATACAAAACTAACTGAAATTAACTAAAATTATAGCAAAAACGTCCTTTGTTTTCATCTTTGTAAATGTATTTAATACATAATCTTACAGTATGCCTTTTAGAAGTAAATCTATTTACTTTGCGCCGCCAGGTTTTTGACCCGTACGGCACTTCAGAGTCTGTAATCCTGCTGCTATTAGCCAGATCGAGCCGGTTCTCCTCCAGTCATCCTCGCTGTTGCTCCCGCGACAAAAACAACTAGTGGACATGACAGCAGCACGGTGACAGCATTAAATACAGAGACTTAAAATTATTAATTTAACACATTTGTGCCCAATAATGGGTTTAATTTCTGTATTAGTAATCGCGATCGTGAACAAATCTTTTAACCGGATCTTCTAAGTGAACCGGTTGAACTATAGTTCACCAAATCGAAGATGATAAACCAAACACAAACAGTACATGACAGCCTGCTGTGACTGAACTAAACTTGATCAACTGCAGCGCTGGTAAAACCGAGGGCTTAAATGAGAGAAAAAACCATAAGTTTATTTAATAAAAGAAAATCGTAATGGAATATAAATAAATGAATCATGCTTCAGTTGGGTTGCAAAACTTAACAGTAAGAATTTTTTCAGATTATGGTGAAGTTTTAACTGACTGAAATTATGATCACTAATTTTGATAAGTTGAGTACTAACATGGGAGGATCGTTACAAAAGATCTGGTTTGTGTTAAAGCCTTGCACATGCACATAAGACTGCTGTTGTATTTAAATTTGAGGATGGGTAGATAGCAGTGGTAGATGATAGTGTTCATGTGTCCTCTGAATACATGTTTCAAAAAATGTATAGTTGAGTTTTTATTATACAATATTTATTCCGATGATTTTGAATTTTGCACCTAACAAATATCCTTATTTAGAAAAAAAAAACTAATACTGAAACTAATAAAAACTAAAGCGATTTCAAAATATAGAAACTAATAAAAACTAGCATATCTACTTCTAAAAACTAATTAAAACTAACTGAATTTGAAAACAAAAAGTCAAAACGAAATAAAAACTTAAACTAATGAAAAGTCCAAAACTATTATAACCTTGGTGGATTGCACATAAAACAGTTCAGTTGCCAAAAAACCTTCAAGAATTGAGTTGATTCAGCTCATTTTAAATACGTAGTTTAAACAAGCAGCAAAAATCTTGTTTGAATGTACTAACTATTAATAAGCAGCTAGTTAGTAGTTTTTTAAACTAACAGTCTTAATGTTTTTGAATAGTTTGTTAATTGTACATTTAAATAACGTGTGACGGAAAAATTCTAATAACAAGTACTGATATCGTATATTCCCAAGGCAAAACCAATGCAGACACTTCAATATTGTATCTCTCGACTGACTTCAGGACGTTTACTGTGGGTTTCAGAGCGAGTACTTGACAACTCATTAACAGGTGGTGTGCCCAGATGCCCTGAAGGACACGCCATCAAAAACCTGGTGCTCCCTCAAATTCAAATGGCCCTGATCCACACAATCCAATCCAAAAAATCCCTGCCTCCCCTGATGACTAATTAAACTGAACCTTATGCGGCTGTAGCTGACACGTCCACATGGGCGCATTAGGAGGACGTTCCCCCGTGCACCCCAAAGCCCCGGCTGCCCCCTCAATTTCACACACAGTCTGCTTTCTCCATCTCTGCCTCTGTTGATTTGAGTAGAAGGTGATAGTTCTGGCTGCCAGATAAACCACATCAACATAATAACAATCAAATTCATTCATTTTAATAACAATAATACTAATAATAATACACTTTATTTATTATGCGCTTTTCTTAAATTGGTTTATTTTCTTAAATGGTTTATTTATTTATTTATTTGTTTATTTATTTTTCTTATTATTATTGAGTTGTAATTATATGGAATAAAATCGCTGTCATAAATATTTCGGGAGTAAATAAAACTCATGCATCTGTAATCATAAAAACGTAAAGGAAAACAGAAGGTACTCTTAATTTTACGAGGGTACAATTCCTAAAATCTGTGATTAGAACAGACACAGATACGACATTATCTGTTTGTATACAACTTATAAATTTACGGCAGGTGTACTTTACAAACATGAAATACAGTTTTCACCATGGACACGACGACCTGACTATGAGTACGACTCAAAAAGCGACACTCCACTGTTAAAATAATATCACCGTTCTTAATTTTGATTCTGTAAAAAGTCCAAGAAGTACACAACAAAAATGAACCTCATTAGTCTCAACCTTTATTACAGCTAAAGACGGACATTTCTCAAAGAGGGAATAACAAAAATCTTACCTGAGACAGTGTGTGGGAGCTCGAGTGCCCAGCCATTTTGCTCGGCAGGCTTCCTTCAGTCAGGATCTCATCAAGCAAGCACACTGTTGCGATCGATGGCTCTCGCTTGTTTAGTAATGCCTGTGACAGCGGCGATGTACTTTTGACAGCGGAGCATCGCTTTTTGATTCGTACTCGTAATCAGGTCGTCGTGTCCGTGGTGAAACTGTATTTTGTGTTTGTAAAGTACACTCACCATCGCAGATTTTGGAACTGTACTCTTGTAAAATTACGGATAATTTTAGTTTTCCTTTCCGTTTTTATAAATACAGATGCATGAATTTTATTTACTCATGAAATATTTATGACAGCAATTTTATTCCATAGATAGGGCCCAAAAATTTAAACCCAACCCTACCCGAACCCATGCACCTTGTGTCCAAGGCCAACCCAGTCCGACACATTAACTGCATTTATGAGCCCGATTTAAACCCAACTATTTTGAATACGTAGGCTGTTATCCCGCGGTTGCAGAAGGTAGTGCGTTGCTGCGCATGACACGCATTGTGAATTGTGCAACTTTGTAGACCCACACATTGCTTAGGCAGACTTTGCTAAAATATTCATATAATATGTCTAATTATGGTATAGCTTTCCACACAATTAGGCTAATTATGCAATGAATATGATTAAAATAATCATAGTCATAATCATAAAAAAAATTTAATGATAAAAAAAAAAACACACACACATGTATATTGGCTTTTTATTTGGATGTTGCCAAGCCTCTCATGTCACATGATAACATTTGGACTGAACAAATATGGGACTCTTTGTTCCCTCATTGTCAAAGTCTGGAATGATATATACTTTATTATTATTAGTTCACTTTTTGTCTTCTTTTTTTAATTACTTTTGGATGTGTGTGTATATATTAGGTATGTGTATATAAGAAATAAAAGGGGTATATATACACATACACACATGTGTTTGTGTTAGATCATTTCAATGTGATCATGTCATTGACCCATGCACATTTACTGCTTGCTATCGAACTATTTCATAACTATAACAAGAGGCAATTCAATCATAACTTCATGTTAAAACAGCCATCATAACATTATTTATCAATATGTGGCTCTTTTTATATTCTTGAAAGCTATAGAAATTAAAAATGTAAAACAGGAAATATGTTGGGACCATTGTTTTCGTTTACATCCCTCAAAATGGTCTATATATGTGGTCTATATATGGTCTTTATATGGACTTACACCCTTTGGTAGGGGAGGGGTGATTTACTGCTTTGAATTGTAAATGCAAAAGTTCAATAAATAAGTATTTAAAAAAAGGCCTCCCAACCATTCCATATCATTACAAGCTTATATAAAATCCCAGTAACAAGCCAAAAGTCACACCACAATAATCAATAAAACAATAAATAAGCAAAAGATTATAAATTGTATTAAAGTGACAGTGATAATTGCACAAATTAAATGCTTTACTAGAAAGAAGCTTCTTAAAACAATCCAGAGAAACGGCATTCCTGATAATTGTGGGTAATACATTGCATAATTTAGCCGCACAATAAGAAAAAGCTTTAACAGCTTTATTAATAACTTTAAAAATCAAGGCCATTTGTTAAGTTAGTCACCAGTCAGCTGATTATTTCTAAAGGC
This sequence comes from Danio kyathit, assembly GCA_903798195.1. Taxonomy (NCBI): domain Eukaryota; kingdom Metazoa; phylum Chordata; class Actinopteri; order Cypriniformes; family Danionidae; genus Danio; species Danio kyathit. Next base: position 46,822,792 of record LR812533.1, read on the forward strand.
AGGAGAGGGCAAAGGAATTATAAAGAAATGAGCTATACTGTGGTAATCAGTGCACTTTAACACACCTCTATTTTAATAGCAATTTCTCTTTTTATTTTTTATTTTAAAGGCTTTGACTTATGAAAGGGGTTTAATTAAGTCACACGACTGAACAGAGCTGAACACAAATGAATGCACACAGAGAGAAAGAAATATGTGAATGGAGCAGCCGGACTGCAAATTACTGAAGATCATGTTGAAGATTGTGTTGAAGGACACACTTTCCTTTAGAAACCACACCACACACACGTGGAAAACATACTATTTCTCATTATAACATCTAGAATGTTACTATTATGTTGAAAATATCAACGTTTGATAACGAAACGAAGTTAGATCAAGCCGGAACGTGCATAAATGCATCTACAGTATTAAATCCTAATATTGCCGGGATATCAGCTATTGCTAAACTATTTAAAGGGTCACGAAACACCAAAACACATTTTTTGAGCTGTTGACAGTCATATATGTGTCCCACGCTGCTATAAACACTATTAGGACACATATATTGCACTAAAGAGTGAAAATAGGTTGTTTTTGCGTTATTTTGAGCAAATTCGTTCTTCCGGTTTAAAACGAATTTTTGAAGCTGCGTCACGGCCATAAGACACTTAGGTGTAAATCCAGCAGTAGAGTGGCTGTCTGTCTTTTCTAGGACGTTCTTACGTATCTGAGTGTGCAGTATTAATTCATGAGAAAGACGTGCTTCAAACCAATCAGCGCGCTCTATTGTGTATGACGTGAAACTTCATTAATATGCATGATAGCTCCGGAGACTGTTTACCAGTTTACAGCGTTCAGACGGCAGAGAGACGCCACGTTGTGTTGCCAAAACAAGTGAAAGTACAAGAATTTCAAGACAAAAGTCGTAGGTGTTATTAGTGTGTTGCAACGAAGGTTTTGTTTTCATTTTCCCTTTATGAGAGAGCTGCTGGACTCACGTGTGGATTATAGTGCACGCGACACGCGACAGAAACGCGTTTGTAAGGAACATTTTTACCCGAGAGCTTTTTCTCATCTGGAAATGGTGAAATCCTGATTTGCCGCTCGTCTTCTTTTAATAAAAAGACACAGCTCCAGTTTGATTGTCTGTCTACAGATTTGGTAAGTGTTTGCAGTGGACTGCCCTTTGTTTAAATGCTGCTCTCTGAGTGTAAACATGTAAACACAACCTATTCCCGTCGTGCAGGATTTTCGCTGCAATTTGTGACAGGATAGTCTATACACACACGGCTTTCTGACGCTACCTACCGAGTACATACGTTACAGAGAAATGCGGAGGATTTTTTTCTCTTATTCGCCGTATCAAATCAGCCTCTGTGTGTTTGTTTTGCCTGTGGAACTTAGCGCGTGCCCAAATGAAAACTCCCTCTTATGCAAAATCTTATCCTCTTTCCCTCCCCCGACACTCCCACACTCCCAGAGCTGGACACGCCCAACTTTCCTGACTTTTTTCAAAACAGAGGTGTGAAAACACCCTGCTGAGACAGGGGGTTTCGTGGCCCTTTAAAATGCACATTTGCTCATTTTAACAGCTGTAATCTCGTTTTTTTTATTTTTGTTATTCAACTGCACAGAAAGAAAGAGAGAAATAAGCAGCAATCTCTACAACAATTTGCTCTAAATTGTCATGAACAATTCCCATGAGAAGTTAGATCTAGGAAAATTGTCGATAAACCTTTTGAGATTTTTTCGAAATCTCTTTTTATAGCACAGTCTGAGCTATTAACAAGATGAAAAATTACTCTGGAAGAGATAAAATTGTAAGAAAGAAGTTTCCTTTTGTTCTATGATTAATCACTTTGCAGTATAAGAGAAATAACTGGTCATTTTCAAGTACTAGCTTATAATGAAAGCCGGCAACTAGCTCTCTGCAATTCTCACATGGTCGCACTCTAAAGCTAAGAAAGGCTGCGCCCGGTCAGTACCTGGATGGGAGACCACATGAGAAAGCTAGGTTGCTGCCGGAAGTGGTGTTAGTGAGACTAGCAGGGGGCGCGCTCAACGTGCGGTCTGTGTGGGTCCTAACACCCCAGTATATTGATGGGGACTCTATACTGCTCAGTGAGCGCCATCTTTCGGATGAGACGTTAAACCGAGGTCCTGACTCTCTGTGGTCATTAAAAATCCCAGGATGTCCTTCGATAAAGAGTAGGGGTTTAACCCTGGCATCCTGGCTAAATTTGCCCTCTTGTCTGTCCACGGTAGCCTCCTAACCATTCCTATATCATAATTGACTTAATCACTCTGTCTTGTCTCCACTAATCAGATGGTGTGTGGTGTGCGATCTGGTGCAATATGGCTGCTGTTGCGTCATCCATGTGGATGCTGCACACTGATGCTGAAAGAGGAGATTCCCCCCAATGTGTAAAGCGCTTTGAGTGTCCAGAAAATGTAAGGAATAATTATTATTATAAAGCAAAAAGCTTCCCTGACATCCTAGACTGTCTATAGCTAGGTTTCCATCATCCTGTGTCAACGGGCATTTTTAAGTATGACATCCCTGCTGAAAAATCCAGCTTAAACCAGCCTAAGCTGGTTGGCTGGTTTTAGCTGGTCGACCAGCCTGGTTTTAGAGGGGTTTTGGCCATTTCCAGGCTGGTTTCCAGCCATTTCCAGCTGGTCTTAGCTGGACAGGCTGGAAAATGACCAGCTTAAACCAGCTAAAACCAGCTTGACCAGCCTGGCTTAAGCTGGACACAGCTGGTTTTGGCTGGTCAAGCTGGTTTTAGCTGGTTTAAGTTGGTCATTTTCCAGCCTGACCAGCTAAGACCAGGCTGGAAATGGCTGGAAACCAGCCTGGAAATGGCCAAAACCCCTCTAAAACCAGCCTGGTCGACCAGCTAAAACCAGCCAACCAGCTTAGGCTGGTTTAAACTGGATTTTTCAGCAGGGATGAGATGAACAAGTGATGAATACCACAAATTTCAAATAAAAATCCCTTAATTTGCAAAATAAAAATGCTTTTATGCTCACTTGAGGTGATTTTGGACTTGTGTGAAAACAAGTTAATGGGAATAATTGGAGATGGAAACACATTTGAGAACATTAAACCCACAGAACTAATCAGCTGCCTCCATTAAACTTGTATTGTTTACTGTTGGTTGCTAGGTTACCAAGACTACACTGACCTGCTTTAAAGTCATCTTTATCAAACACTATAGAATACACAAGACATGTCACTCGTATAGTTTTGAAATGGGGAAAACGTAATATGGCGTAATATGTAACGTCAATATGGCGAATGAAGCCCTGCCTTCTAGTACAGGAGCCAATCATCAATCGCTATAAACTGACGATTCTCTGGGGGAGGGGACGTGAGTTTCTGCAGATTTTATGTGATTTAAAATGTTTATAAATGAAACTAATGAGACAGTAGTAGTTTTGGAGAATTTGGTGTTTCCGCATTCAGACAGAATGCCCGAGCATACTGCCCCAGAGGTGTTTTCAAAGATAGCTGCCGAGTGAAATGACTTTCCTTAAAGAGACTTTGTCTTTACACAGCCGATTTAAGGCGGCCCTACAGAAGGGTCTATATCTGCTCGGAACTCAGAGTAAAGACACTATGCCAAATTAAACGGTTTGTGTAAATACAATTTTAAAAAAAAATATATGCTACTTCAGGTTTGGTTTCTTTGCCACCTTTGCTGTGTAAAGATGTCTTAACAGCTAACTCACATTTGGGATTTTTTTATGAAAGATTTGGTTATGTAAAAATAAAAGGGGGAGAAGCTACTATATACTATATGTTTTAGTAGACATTACATCAAACATCAAATGAAAAAAATGCACTGTAACTGCCATGATTTAATTTACTCGCTTTGCTTGCTTTATCTGGAGTCACCACTGGACCGATAGCATTTAAGTGAGACAAAGATTCAGAGCAATTCACATTTGTTCACGAGCGAACAGGTACAGCTCGGAAGAATGCCTTGAGCTTTCATCCTTTAGTATCTCTTCGGCAAGCAGAGCGAGGTATGCTTTTTTATTGTTTGAAAAATGTTAGATGTTTTGTGAATGGGTTTTTTTCTTTTATTTGTTTTGTTTCTTTGTAGTTTTACGGTGCTTTGGTGCTACACTGTACTATGATGTTATGCACAAAGAAGTATGCTATGAGATCACTAGCCTGATAAAGATGAGAATTGATGCTTGTATGTAACAAAGAACTGAGACAATGAAGACTTCTGTGACTTTATTGCATCTAATAAACAATTTAAATGTACCCGTCAAAACTCTCTGCCTCCTTTATTGAAGCTGAAGGGCTGCTACATGCACATTTCATAGCAATTCACAGAACCTTTAAAGGTTCCAGTCACATTAGCTGAACGTTAATCACATTTGGCATGCAAAACTCCCATTGTCCTTGTATTGTCCTCCAATATTTTTAAATGTGCACAGAACAGCTCACATAGAAATTCACTTTCAAACCAAGCAGCTATTTCACCCTCATGTGAAACTCCCAACCATGCTAGTTCCTATTGGAATGACTGGATATAGGCCATAAAAATTTGGTCAATTCAGTTCAGTTCAATTGAATTCATCTTTATTTTTATAGTGCTTTTACAATGTGGATTGTGTCAAAGCAACTTAACATATAAGTTCTAAAACATTGAAACTGTCAGTGCAGACTTCAGAGTTCAGTTTAGTTCAGTTCAGTGTGGTTTAATTTTCACTGCTGAAAGTCCAAACCCCAAGTCTAAAGGCCCCAACCCTTTACGTACAAGCACCAATAACAGCAATGCTAGCCTTATAGACACAGTTTTGTAAGAGCAGCCTATCAATGAATATCATCAGGGCTCCATCTGGACCACACCAGGGTCTCTGTGGTTCTGATTAGCTTCCGTATTATTGAACAGTACCAAGGGAGGGATTATGCAGATGAGGAACTGTGGTCCACACACAGCAGCCAGAAAAACCAAGCATCTTAATGAGAGGCTACAGAAGAGCTTTTCCTTCAGTACAGGAGGTATATACAGGGAACTGAGGAGAGATGGTTATGGGAAATTAAAGGGTGGTTTCGGAGAGCTTAGGAGAAGCAGACCATCTAGCATCCAGATATTAAATAAAGTAGTGGCTATAGACAAATCTTGAAGTTGGTGCATGTTTTATAGCTTATGAGGCATAATGGAATTCTTATTGGCAGGGAAGTTTTATTAGGTCTCAGTTGTTGCCTTAATAGAAACATGAATGGAATACAATTAAACAATAGGAATTTGTGTCAATTAACCACAAGTGGATGACTCTACATACATTAATAGGGTCTAAAGAGTGTTCGGTGTGACTAAATATAGAGGAAGGCTCTCAATGAAATCAAAACAAAAGCAATCACATTTGAATGGATTAAGTGGAAACAATAATGTCTCCGTTGACCACTTGTGATTGGATCATCAAAAACGAATGTCAATACCAGGTGAAAACAGGGCCTAAAATATATCAATTGGGTGATTTAAGGAAATGGATAAAATCTTCACTTTGAGATCTGTATTTTAGGTCAGATTTTACCAGAATATTATAAATTAACAAGATGAATAGTAAAACTTTCTCTGCATGGACCAAAACAAGAATCAGGAACCATGAAGTGATAGTTCACCCAAAAATGAAAATTTATTCACTGTTTAGTTGGTAACACTGGCATGCATAGTTGGAAAAAAATATACTATTGAAGTTGACGGTTACCTGTTTCCAACATTTTGCAAAATATCTTGCGTTCAATGAAAGTGGTGTATTTTCTTGCTTAAAGGGAAAATGTGGGGGGGGGGGGTCATTTTCCCTTTAAGCAAGAAGTTTTCATTCATTAAGATTTAGATTTTTTTTAAATTTTTCATTAAGAAATTGATTTTTATGACTATCTACATAGGAAAATACATTTAAAAGACATTATTTGTAAATTTACAGTGTAGAAAATCAACCAAATGTCAACCAGCAATCAGTCTGGAACAACAATCTCAATCAGTCATGAAATGAAAAGTGCTAATTAAAATATGAAATGAAATATCAGAGAGAATTTTTGAATTTATAAAAATAAAGAAGGTAAACATAAAACAGGCAACATCAAAATATTTTTTACAAATTACTTTAAAAGCTTTGCAAAAAAAGTCACACGATGCAAAAGCTTATTAAATAAATGTTAGATTTTTTTGGAACTTTGGTCTTACCAACTTTACATTTCGTTTTTCGAGTATAGGTATAATTTAGGACTGTGTACACTATAAAAATGCTGGGTTCCACACAATTGATTTGTATTAGAACCAGTAGCGTGTTAGGAGCAAACTTAACTGGCACTTTATGTAAACGACAGTTGTTTGCATAGAGTCATTTCATGGACGAAAGTGAAGAGCGGGGAGGGGGTGGAGTGGGGGTTGTTGCGGATGAAAGTGAAGAACCCCTAGCAAGATGCCGCTGTGCGATCGCCCACATTGCTCATGCCTAAATCCGCCACTGGTTAGGACAACATGAAGGAGTTAAGCCAACTTATTAGTTTTTACAAATTTAAGTGGATTAAAGATAAAACAATTAAGTTGTCCCAAAGAAAACCTTCAAGAATTCAGTTGTTTCGGCTCATTTTAAATAAGTAGTTTGAACAAACAGCAAACATTATGTTTTGAGTGTACTTAAATAAAATCCAATTTCGATTATGATTTTGGCCTGCAATGATTGTGAAAATAAAGAACAATAATCAAGTCAAAGCAACAAATGACAAGAACAAAATCTCTCACTGCTCTAGCCTAAAGAACTTTAGCCAAAATATAGAACAAATTTAAACTTTAATTCTTATACACTGAAGTCATACAGTTGCAATCAGAATTATTGAACTCCCTTTGAATTTCTTTTTCTTTTTTAAATATTTCCCAAATGATGTTTAACAAAACAAGGAAATTTTTACAGTATGTCTGATAATAATTTTTCTTCTGGAGAAAGTCTTAATTGTTTTATTTCGGCTAGAATAAAAGCAGTTTTTATATTTTTAAAATCTATTTTAAGGTCAAAATTATTAGCTCCTTTAAGCTATATATTTTTTCAATCGTACAGAACAAACCATCATAATACAATAACTTGCCTAATTACCCTAACCTGCCTAGTTAACCTAATTAGTTAAGCCTTTAAATGTCACTTTGGGCTGTATAGAAGTGTCTTGAAAAATATCTAGTAAAATATTATTTACTGTCATCATGGCAAAGATAAAATAAATCAGTTATTAGAAATGAGTTAATAAAACCATTATGTTTAGAAATGTGTTGAAATTTTTTTCTCTCCGTTAAACAGAAATTGGGGAAAAAAATAAACAGGGGGGCTAATAATTCAGGGGGTTGAATAATTCTGATTGCAACTGTAGTTCTTATTTTCATATATATACACTACCTGACAAAAGTCTTGTCATCGAAGTTGTAAAAGTAACACATAATAACTTGACTTCTAGTTGATCATTTGGAAAAGTGGCAGAAGGTAGATTTCTCAGATGAATCATCTGTTGAACTGCATCCCAATCATCACAAATACTGCAGAAGACCTGTTGGAACCCGCATGGACCCAAGATTCTCAAAGAAATCAGTCAAGTTTGGTGAAGGGAAAATCATGGTTTGGGGTTACATTCAGTATGGGGGCGTGCGAGAGATCTGCAGAGTGAATGGCAACATCAACAGCCTGAGGTATCAAGACATTTGTGCTGCCCATTACATTATAAACCACAGGAGAGGGCAAATTCTTCAGCAGGATAGCGCTCCTTCTCATACTTCAGCCTCCATATCAAAGTTCCTGAAAGGTCAAGGTGCTCCAGGATTGGCCAGCCCAGTCACCAGACATGAACATTATTGAGCATGTCTGGGGTAAGATGAAGGAGGAGGCATTGAAGATGAATCCAAAGATTCTTGATGAACTCTGGGAGTCCTGCAAGAACGTTTTCTTTGCCGTTTCAGATGACTTTATTAATAAGTTATTTGAGTCATTGCAGAGATGTATGGATGCAGTCCTCCAAGCTCATAGGAGTCTTACACAATATTAATTCTTTTTCAATAATAATTCTCTGTTAAGTGACAAGACTTTTATTTAAGCAAAGTCAGACCTTACTGTCCTAATTAAATAATTACAAATCAAGGCATGACCATATTTTGGTAAAATAAGCGTCATCTAAAGGCATTTGCCTTTCATATAAGCCACTTCTGATACCAATCGATCAATTAGAAGTCAAGTTACTATTTGTTGTTCCTAAAACTTTTGCAAAAGACTTTTGTCAGGTAGTGTATTTGATCACTTTCTCTTTAGTATTTTGTATATACATATATTTCAGTATTTTTTTCAATTGTCCAATAAATTGCTACAGCATAAGTCATTGACATTCACTCATTAGATGCCAAACTAGAATTGTTTAACTGACAACAAAGCAGGATACACAGGCTTTGATGTGTTCTCGACCTAATTGACATTGACTGATGTGGTCGTATGTAATAATCGCACACGCACTTGTTCACAAACTCAACAAAGAATCCAAACGCCAGATAAACAATTTCCAATCATATGCCGACAAGCTGATCTGAAACATATCCAGCAACCACCATCCAAAATCAAACGCCAATGCTTGTGGTCAAAATGTGTTCAAGAGCTGCAGGAATAATCCTATCAATCTACGTCAAAATCACGGCGGGTATGTGAAAGCCAGAACAGCTGGTGGAGTTTTCACACACACATGACGGGCACGGCTCGGGCCAGTGAGGTTAAAGCATTCGCTACAATGAGCTCTTCTGTGGCGAATAAATGAAAGTCACTGGAGGGCCTGAAGAGCATGCTGAAAGGCCACAGCTGTTGAATGCAGAGCTGGAAAAGCTGTGATTAATGATGAAGCTCTTCAAGAGGACAAGTCACCTTTAATCTGACGGACACACTTTCCCTTGCAGCCATTCCTCAAGTTTGTCAACCCCTTTTGGAGATTTTTGAAGGTAATTGTGTACTTAGGGTGCGTGTCCACCAAAGTGTTTTTTTCTCCAGCAGAGTGATTGTTTACAGTTGGTTCCATTTTTTTTTTGAGTGCGAGAGAGGCAACGGTTCAGAAAAGTTTGAATAAAAAGCATAGCATAAAGCATGAGGGTATTCGGACACAGCCACTGAGCTCCTGTAAACAGAAACTTGCAATGCTTGCCTCGCCTCTTCTGACTTGTCCACTGCTTTGGAACTGACAGTAATGAGCAGCTCTGCTTGTGAAAGTTGAAAATCTTTTAACGTGATATGGTGTCTAAACGCAGCACTTCAAAAGATGTCAGCGTAACGATCAGACGCATTGATCAAGCGTGTTTACATTGAAAAACAATACAAAGTAGCTCATTGGAAAGTAAATATGCATTCTGTGTGAACGGCCCCTAGCAAGGTGCAAGAAACGGACGCCGTGTGCTCCAGACCAAAGAAAAGAGGATTATCCGGACCAGGGGTCACCAAACTTGTTCCTGGAGGGCCGGGTTGTCTTGCAGATTTTAGCTCCAACCCTAATCAAACACACCTGAACAAGCTAATCAAGGTCTTACTAGGTATACTTGAAACATCCAGGCAGGTGTGTTAAGGCAAGTTGGAGCTAAACCCTGCAGGGACACCGGCCCTCCAGGGCCGAGATTGGTGACTCCTGATCCAGACTATTACCACCAACAAGTCCAAAAGCCAGGGTCTGTCATGGTATAGGGTTGTGTTAGTGCCCTTGGTAAAGGTAACTTTTTCAGCACAATATGCTGCCTTCTTTTCCAGGTCGGCCCATGCATATTTCAACAAGACAATGCAAAACCACACTCTACACAGATTACAAAGTACTGGCTGCTGAGGAGGAGGATATAGATACTTGACTGGCCTGCCTGCAGTCCCGACCCGTCTACAATAGAGAATGTATGGCACATT
>LR812533.1:46837700-46842700 GCA_903798195.1 Danio kyathit
ACTACAAAGGGTATCCTTTTGGTGGGTGTGGTGTACGAAATGTCTACAGTAAAGCCGTACAGGTCGTTCACAATCACATGAGAAGCACTTCTCACAAAACAGATGCTTTAAACATATAAATACTTGTGTATAATGTTTTTTACTAACCTTTCTATGAACAGGATTTTATTATAACTTCAGATCAATAACGAAATACCCTACTGTAACGTCTGCAATTATATAAAATAAATAAATAAATAAATAAGTGCAACATATGAGCACATAGAGACCCTTACAGTCTCTGATATGTTACCAATTACAGAAAAACTATTTGAGTTAAAAAACACGCAACATAGCTCCAGAAGATCGTGACGTATCTCTGTAACCAATCAGCATTCAGCTGCGCATGTAGTTCCACCTTTTCAACACTTTTTTTGTGTTTGGTATCCTTTCGAAAGGGTGCCGAAAAAGTGGTACGGTACAGTTTGGTACGCCTTTTGACAGTGGAAACGGCCATAAAAACGTACCAAACCGTACCGTAACACTCAGTGGAAACAGGCCATTAGAGTTAGCTTGAGTACCCACCAAACTCACTAGAGGACACTCCAGCTATATGAACACTCCACCAGTCATTCACCCAGACTACAACTACCATGATGTTTTACATTTCACAGCTAAAACAGTTTACTAATCTGGACACACATATACACACACCGCTGCTGATCACTGACACTGGGCACACACTCTATATAAACACCACTTACATACACACAATTGCTCAGTAGTGATGGGAAGTTCAGATTTTTTCTGTGGACCGGATCTTACGGACAGTTCATTTCAATGAGCCAATTAAAAAAAAACTAATCAGCGGTTCTTTTATGCTACAATGTAATGACATCATCCGCGATGATGTTATGACTATCTCCCATGTTAGGACTTAACATATCAGAAATACAGTCAGCAATCAAAATTTCAGTCAGTTAAAACATCCCCATAATATGACTAGTTTCTTATAATTACGTTTTTGCAACCCAATTCAAGCATGATTCACTTATATTTAAAATTCATTCAAATTTTCTGTTGAGAAATAAACACGTTTCGCCAGATCAGCACAGTTAAGCTCTTGGTTTACCCATGCTCCAGCTTAATCGGTTGTCCAGCTTTGGTTCAGATGGTACTGTGCTGCAATGTCAGTCACAGAAGGCTTTCATGTACTGTATTATTATTGGTTCTCAAATCTGATCTCAGTGTACTGTCATAGTTACTAAATAACATGGAAATTAGTTTATTTTGAGTCAGAGGGGATATTAGGCATGTTATAAATTAAGTAATTTGTGGAGAAGGGCTTATTGGAGATGCAAACCATGTCAAACAATTCAATTCGTTTTGGTGAACTGGTTCGAATGGTTTACTTAGAAGTTCTGGTTAAAATGAATGATTCATTCGCAAATCTACCATAGCTATTGCTCTGTTGTTTAGTATCACTGTTAGTGTGCATTACCCATCGGTGCTCCCTGTTCCTGTATTTACCCACATTTTGATTTTGGAACTTTTTGGACTGTGTTTACTGCCTACCCTGATCATTGCCTGTCTTTCTAGATTACTCCTAAACTAAAGATTACCCCTTTTTGTACCATTTTCTCATTTTCAAACTGCCTGTTTGACCATCCTTTTGTCTAATAAAGACGCACTTGGAACTTTGCAGTACCTTTGTTATCGCACTATTCATTACAATAATACAGCGTTAGCCTTTTTCTTGAAGTTTGGGGACTTTTGTTTTCTAAAATGACTCCAATTTCGTTTCTATTTTCATATTTAGGTGACAACGGTTGTTCAATTTTGACCCACCACCTACTGTATAAAACCATTTTTACAATACAAAATCTACTGGTACACACACTCCAATACACACACACACACACACACACACACACACACTCTTACAATCTGCTGCTTAAACTTTTATGAATATTGTCTTGCTAAACACTTTTTACACTAATGCAGGTACTTTAGCATTATAAAATATAACCTTTACTTTAGTCAAAAATGAGAGTTGCCCTCTGATTAATCATTGATGAAAAACTGCACACTACTGAGAGAAAACTGAGATGAAGATGAGGTTGTTTCTTCAGGCAAAATAGATTTGAAGATTTAAAATAGAGTAGCAAAATTTAATTCGAGGTTTAGTGAAGGCGGCTCATTTTTTTTTTTTTTACACAAACACACTCATCTAAACTAAACCGTAATGTAACAAAAAACTAAATTTATCAGAAATATTATTTGAATAAAGAAAAAAATCCCTTAAATTGTTGACTTTAATGAGATTAACAGACTAAATCAACTGAATTGACTAAATAAAATATATTACTACTATAAACAATATATATATATATATATATATATATATATATATATATATATATATATATATAAATAAATAAATCCCAAAGATCGAATTTTGTATTCAGAATTCTAGGACAACACGAGTGTTATTTTCCAAAATACACTATTACTTTCTCTGAAGCAACACTAAAAAATTATTGCTGCCTAATTTGTTTTAGATGAATGAAAATAACTTTTATAGTCATCGCAACTTGCATCCGTCAAATATACAAACAAATATTAAATTAAACTTAGCAATGACCTTATTACATGATCATCTGTCATATAATTTTTTTTACAGCAAATGACTGAAACTACTGTACATTGCAGCTATTCTGACCCCTCACGCAGACTCTATAAAACAAACATATAAACTCAATACTGACTCCTAAAACCGAGTGTCAAACGTTCATTCTGAAGTCTACTGCTTTCATTTACTCTGAAATTGTCTCACAATTATTTAAATGTATCCGCAGTCGACATTCAACTCTAATGTGTGTGGAAATGGCCAAAACAAAAAGGCAGATTTCCGGCTGTCTGTCGCTCTGTTAAAACACAAAGAAAGGCCAAACGCACACACACACACCTCCTATTGTCTGTCCTCAAATCTCCAATTAGCATGTTAATTAGCCTGAAACGTCTGTCTTCATCACACACGTGTCAATCATTTTCCTCATATCTACAGCATCTCAAACACGGTCAAATAAGCCGTCCATCACTGCCACTGAAAAACTGCCTTACAAGCACTTTCACAATATAAAACATACATTTGATGAATCTTTTGTGTTCGTCTGCAGCTTTAATGGCACTTCATTTCACATCTCCAGCTTCTACAAAGCATTATTTCTTTGGCGCTGGCACTCTAATATGCTTAAAATGAAAAGGCTTTTATTGTGGAAAGCAGACTCAGGGTTTGTTTGATGAAAGAAAAAGTGTCCTGATGGTCAATAACTTTGGGTTATTGTGGTTTATTGTGCTTTTCAACAATAAAAGCAACTCATTTTATTAAAATACGGGGTTTAAAAAAAGGAAATGTAATATTAGTGAAAATGTACATTTTATGTTAGGATTAAAAAAGACTAAATAAAAATATAGACTACATTTTATTAGAATTAATTAAAATTTGTGATAATAGCAACATTATTTCTAGCTTTAGTAAAACAATGCACATTCATCTCATCTTAACAAATAAAAATAAAAAATAAAAAAATAAGTAAAAAAATAAAATAAAATAAAATAAAATAAAATAAAATAAAATAAAATAAAATAAAGGGCAGCAAGAAGGTCGGTGGTTTGAACCCCGGCTGGGTCAGTTGGCGTTTCTGTGTGGAGTTTGAATGTTCTCCCCGTGTTCGCATGGGTTTCATCCGGGTCCTGAATGAAGGAAATAAAATAAAATAATAAACAGGAATTTTTTTAATAAAAAAAATGCTTACTTCATTTGTTTAATGAAAGTAATGAACCAAATAAATGAAAAATATTTATAAGTCACCATAATCAAAATTTTTATCAGAATTATTCAAAATTTTTAATAATAGGAGTATTAATTCTATACATATGTAACTAAGGAAAAATGCACATTAATTTCATTTTTTCATTTTCTCATCTTAATAAAATAAAATACCAGGAATATTTTTTGAATATTGTTCACTTTAAAGAAAGTAAATGACTTTTATATGCTACTGTAGTCTACATTTTATTAGAGTTATTCCAAATTTGTAATAATAGGAGTATTATTTCTTTAAGGTATGTAGCTTTGATGAGAAATGCACATTCATCTCATATACAATATAATAAAATAAAATATCAGGAACATTTTTTAGTAAAAAAATTACTTAATTTGTTGAGTAAAAAGAAAGTAACTGACTTGATAAATTGACTAAATAAAAACACTATAGACAATGTTTTTATTAGAATTTTTCCAAATTTGTAATAGGAATATTATTTCTAGAAGTAACTTTAATGAAAGATGCACATTCATCTTACCTAAAAATAAAATAAAAATAAAATATAATAAAAATAAAATACAATAAAAACGAAATACCAGAATTTTTTTTGAGTAACGAAATTATTACTTAATTTGTTTACTTTAATGAAAGTAACTGAGCTAATAAACTAAACTGACTAAATAAAAATTGATGACTTTTTTTTAAATTACTCTAAATTTGTAATAGGAATGTTATTTCTATACGTATGTAACTAAAATGAAAAATGCACATTCATCTCATCTTAACAAATAAAATAAAGAATACAATAAAACCAGGAATATTTTTTTTTATAATAAAAATAAAACGATTTACCTAATTTGTACACTTTAGTGAAGTGACTAAATAAACTAAATTGACTAAATACAAATATAGACTACTTGTTTATTAGAATTATTCCAAATTTGTATTAATAGTAATATTTCTAAATGTACTGTATGTAACTTTAATAAAAAGAATGCACATTCATCTCATCTTAACTAAAACAGATAAATAAGAAACCGAAAAAACGATTAACTAATTAAATTTAAAAATGAATATCAGGAATATTATTTGGATTAAAGAAAAAATGTTTACTTCATTTGTTTCATTTAATAAAAGAAAATAGATTTGTTCAACACATTTGTAATCATAATAGCTTTAATAACTCATTTC
>LR812533.1:46847700-46850200 GCA_903798195.1 Danio kyathit
AATCAAAATAACAACGGGCTGAGGATGGATCCCTGAAGAACACCCCTGATCAATTCAGCCAAAATCTAAGATCATCCAAAGTAATCTGATAAATAAAAAAGTAGAATAACCACAAAAGCAATTGTATTTTATTATTTTATTTCATTTGTCGTAAAGCTAAACTGGTTTTGCAGATAATGTGAGGTTGAGACCGGCCGCCTGCTCTTTCTCTGAGCTTGACCTTGTGGAGTGTACAGTAATTGAGATTCACAGCTCATTGTTGGCTAATTAAAGACACCTCAAACCTCCTGGAGCCCAGAGAGAAAGAGCGCGAGAGAGAGAAATATATAGAGAGCGAGAGAGAGAGAGAGAGAGAGAGAGAGAGAGAGAGAGAGAGAGAGAGAGAGAGAGAGAGAGAGAGAGAGAGAGAGAGAGAGAGAGAGAGAGATCAGCAGACATGAACAGTGACCTCTAAATGAGAGACGCTCATCTGGGTCCTTATTTTAATTAGCAGCTGGACGATCACACACCTCTTTATTATTCAAGAAAAGACCACGTTCACACACCTGCTCAAACACACAGACAAATTAAAATGTAGACAGGTTTTACAATTGCGCAAGGCTACCAGCTGTTTATTAATCTATGGCCGCTTTTGGCTAATTATGACTTTTGTTATTTGCAATTATATTTAGCCAGATTTTTTTTTAAATGCCACGTCTAATATTTCATCTAAAACATTTTACTGACAATGTTGTCTTCATAAATAAAGTCAAACACTGGTCACAATCAACCAACCAACCAACCAACCAACCAACCAACCAACCAATCAATCAATCAATCAATCAATCAATCGACCAAGCGACCAATCAACCAACCGACCAACCGACCAATAAATCAATTAACCAACCAACCAACCAAATCAATCAACCAACCAACCAATCAATCAACCATCCAATCAATCAACCATCCAATCAATCAACCAACCAATCAATCAACCAACCAACCAACCAATCAACCAACAAACCAATCAATCATTCAACCAACCAACCAACCAACCGACTGACCAACCAACCAAATCAATCAACCAACCAACCAATCAATCAACCAACAAACCAATCAATCATTCAACCAACCAACCAACCAACCAACCAACCGACCGACCGACCAACCGACCACGCGACCAATCAATCAACCAATCAACCAATAAATCAAAGGGTTTTTGTGTTTGACAATATATTTAAAGTATTCTAGTTTTTAATATTAATATCTTTTAATATTTTATGATGAATTACCATATTAATAAGATTATTAGGGCAAATACTTAACATCTACCAAACTAATTAACTAACTAACTAAATAAATAGAAATAATAAAGTCTAAGTTTCCATATCACATTTGTTACGACCTTCAAATAGCAAAAGGAGAAAAAATAATAAAGTAAAGGCTTATATAATGTTACATAATGTATTACATTGAAATGGTTTATTTTACTACTTGTTAAACTTCTCCTTGTTTTACAAAGAAGGCTATGATGGAACAGTGTTAATAGTGATAAATAAATTGCTTAAATGCTTGAGGTAAAGTCTTTTTCTTTTAAACACAGTAACAACAATATTTCTTCCAGTGGTTATCACTGTGATACACTCTACACTACCTGACAAAAGTCTTGTCCCCTATCCAAGTTTTAGGAACAACAAATAATAACTTGACTTCTAGTTGATCATTTGGTATCAGAAATGGCTTATATGAAAGACAAAGGCTTCTAGATTACCCTTATTTTACCAAAATAAAATATGATCATGCCTTGATTTTTAATGATTTAATTAGGACAGTAAGGTCTGACTTTGCTTAGAGGAAGTCTTGTCACTTAGCAGAAATAATGTACTTAAAATATAATGAGTTTTGACTTTTTGACTCTCAGAGTTCATTAAGATTCTTTGGATTCATCTTCAATGCCTCCTCCATCTTACCCCAGACTTGCTCAATATTGTTCATGTCTGGTGACTGGGCTGGTCAATCCTGGAGCACCCTGACCTTCTTTGCTTTCAGGAACTTTGATGTGGAGGCTGAAGTATGAGAAGGAGCGCTATCCTGCTGAAGAATTTGCCCTCTCCTGTGGTTTGTAATGTAACGGGCAGCACAAATGTCTTGACATCAGGCTGATGATGTTCCCATCCACTCTGCAGATCTCTCGCATGCCCCCATACTAAATGTAACCCCAAACCATGATTTTTCCTTCACCAAACTTGACCGATTTCTGTGAGAATCTTGGGTTTATGCAGGTTCCAGTAAGTCTTCTGCAGTATTTGTGATGATTGGGATGAAGTTCAGCAGATGATTCATCTGAGAAATCTACCTTCTGCCACTTTTCCATATGATCAACTAGAAGTCAAGTTATTATGTGTTGCTCTTACAACTGGGATCGATTGTCAGGTAGTGTATACGGTATAGTGTAAAATTATATGTCATTACTGTCCCTTTGATCAATTTAGTCCTTGATTTCTAAATAAAAGTATTCAAT
>LR812533.1:46855200-46902700 GCA_903798195.1 Danio kyathit
AATGAATCCACATGGATCCACATGCAGAAACTCAAACAACTCAAAGCACATTGGAGACAGTAACCAGCACATGATTTATGAAGTCTCCAGCCGAAACATGTAACACTGACCAGAGATCATTCACTCCACATACAAATGTATAACATGGCCATTATGTGCAATGCTGCTGATTGAGACACTGAAATATCTTATTTTGCATGTAAAAAATGTCTTTTACTTTTTTACATTTTTACCTAAATGATATCTGCCAGGATGAAGAGGATAAATGTCAGATTTGCAATCACCAAACACACTAGTTGGTAGTCCGTCCAATTCACCACAAAGTGTCTAGTGACTATTTTGAGAGTTGATAGTGTTGTGATGATAAGTACAGGCTTTCTATCCTGTGCACTTGCATCTAAACATCACTAATGGACATCTTAAGTGTGCATGCTTTTACTGGGCTCTCACACGACACGCTGCTCATCACAAGAGCAGGAAGAGAACTATAAACTGCAGATACTCTGCTGTTTGCTCTGTGAAACTCAGTGCATGCAACACATTAATTCACTGCAAAAAAAAAAAATAAAAAAAATAAATAAATATATATATATATATATATAAAAATTAAAAATAAATTGCTGCCTACATTATTTTTCTTGAATCAACTTAACTTTTCTAGTCATCATAGTATAACAAAAAAGTAGTTGAAACCTGACCAATAAAAAATAAATAACAAAAAAAAGAAGTATTTTTGTCACATCATTTTTATACTGTTCCAATGCATGACACTGCATACTGAAAACTTTCAGGGGAAAGTTTTGATGTGATCGATCCAATTGTTGTCATTTGGAATGGAACGGAACAGAATGGAATAGAATAGAATAGAACAGAACAGAATAGAATTCAGAAGGATGCATTAAAGCATATTTAAAATGTTTAAAAATGTCCAAAACTCAAAATATTTCACATAAATGCTGTTCTTTTAACCAATCAATTCACAAAATATTTTCAATATTTTTTTTTCCAGCAAAAATGTTAAAAAGCCAAATTATGTCAAATATAAGAACTACGATTTATTGAGTGCAAAATCAGCATTGTTAGAATGATTTCTTAAAAAATCATGTGATAATGAATACTCCACTGTATTACTGACTTATTGTTTCTTTGATCAAATAAATGCATTCTTAGTAAACACAATAATTAAAAATCTCAAAGACCCTACAGTTTAAATGGTATTTTAAAAATTAAAGCCTTTATTATTTATTGATACCCGGAATGCATTCAATTTATCAGGAGTCACCACAAAATGCTGTCCTATATTATTTTTGGACCATTCCATTCATAAAGTAAAAAATCCTAATTTTTCACCAATCTCTTAAGCATTGCAACTGTTCTGAAACTGCTAAATAATAAGCAGCAAGTTGCAAATCAACATATTAAAATGATTTACAATTATTTGAATGACCAATTTAGTTCTAAACAAAGCCAAAGTACCACAAAACACACAACTAATGAAACATTATAAATGTTCAAATAAAAAAATGTTCAAATTCAAATAAGAAACATCTTTTTGGACATCCTTTTCCCAATTAAACTACATGAAATGCAAGTAAATATGTACATACTGTATAAAACCAGAAGAAACTAAACAAAACCTGCCAGTAATTAAAACTGAGCACATTCAAAAAATTTAGCAAAACCACCAAAGTGCATCAAAGTATTATTTATTATTTTAAATAATTACAAAATCAACATTTTTCACAAACGTATTAAGCAGTTCAGCTGTTCTGATGAGCAACAAGCTGAAAATCAACATATTAAAATGATTTCCAGTGAATGATTTCCAATGATTTGAAAAACTAATTTAGTTAGTTACAAAATAAAGCCAAAGTACCACAAACATACAAATAATGACCATTCCGGCACTAAAAAAGCAAACATCTGTGCTTTTTGTACACCATTTGTCCAATTAAATTCTATAAAATGCACGCAAATATGTACATACTATACATAAAACCAGAAAAAACTAAACAAATCATAAAACAAGCAGGCAACTCCTGCTAGAAAAAAAGAGGCCACTGTGCTCCAAAAACACGTTTGTGGAAAAGTGATAGTGCTTTAGAGCAGAAGGGTTGCTTACGAGACCTGTCCCCTTTCCATCTCCACCCATTCCATTCATAAAATAATCATTAAGTCAAAATTACACCTTTATTATTTATAGATACCCAGAATGCATTCAATTGATCAGAAGTGATCAAACAAATGCTGTCCTTTTTTGTACTATTCCATTCATTAAATAATCATTTTAAAAAATTTAAATTTTCACAAAAACATTAAGTAGTTAAACTGTTCTGAAACTAATAAGCAACAAGCTGTAAATCAACATATGAAAATAATTTCCAATAAACGATTTCCAATGATTTGAACAACCAATTTAGTTCTAAACAAAGCCAAAGTACCACAAACATACAAATAATGACCACTCCAGCACTAAAAAAAGAAAGATCTGCACTTTTTGGACACCATTTGTCCAATTAAATTATATAAAATGCACACAAATATGTACATACTATATATAAAAGCAGAAAAAAATAAACAAAACTGAGCACATTCAACAGATGCAAGTGTAAAAAGGCAGTGAAAGCCCAGACAGCAGATGAAATCTCTCAGTAGTTCTTCAGCAACCCTCTGACCTTCATCAATGTAAATGAATATTAGCTGCATCAGTCCAACATCTACATTACCAGATGATGAAGATCAAACCAGGGTGGACATTTCAGCAAGACAATGATCCAAAACACAGCCAAGGAAACTCTCAAATCCTTTCAGAGAAAGAAAATCAAGCTGTGGAATGGCCCAGCCAATCTCCTGACCTGAATCCAATAGAAAATACAACTTAAAGATCAGATTTGATAGACGAGACCCACAGAACCATCAAGATTTTTACACTCTGTTGAAGTCTGTGAAAACTCACACCTGAGCGATGTATGCGACTTAATTCTGCACATGAGAGGCGATTTTAAGGTGCCATCACCAAAAAAGCCTTTTATTGAAAGTATTAAATACGTTTCAGTAGTTTCATTGCTATTACACACAAACAAATTTTTCAGATTTTTTTGTTTTGTTTTATTTTTATGTTTGTATTGTTTGGGTTTTTACCAAAATTTGGTTCAATTCCATGTCAACAGCTCCTTCAGAAATATTATTCCCAGGAAAAAACATGACGTGTTCAATACTTATTTCCCCCACTGCATGTACATACTAGTTGATATAAAACCAGAAGAAACTAAAACCTGTCAGTAATCAAACCTTGAGCACATTCAACAGATATCAAAATACCACCAAAGTGCACAAATCATCAAACAAGCAGTCAAATCCAGCACTAAAAGAGGCCAAAAGTGCTTTAGAGCAGGACGGTTACTTACGAGACCTGTCCCCTTTCCATCTCCACCCACCCTTTTTTCTCCCAGGCTTGTCTCCATCCCAGCAGATCCCAAGATCCAGGAGGAGGATGATGGGAAACAGCAGCCCTGCCCTCATTCCAGATCCACACGCAGCTTCACATCACATCACGCTTATAATTCAGGAGAAGAAGAGCAGATGACAAATCCCAGGTTCAGCAGCGCAGTATTGATCTCCTCATCCCAGCCGGAGTATTTACAAGCATACCGCACTCAGATCAAATCCAATTTCTGGAGTTCTATGGGAGTGAGAGTTGTCGGCGATCAGCATGGCCAGGTGTCAGAGAGATAGAAGCGCACCGCTAGTCCTCTGGAGAGAGCAGCGGCGGGCGCTGTTAAGAAAAAACCCTCCTCTGACCAACACAGAGGAGCTCCTCGTGCTGATATGAAAACAGCAGATACATCAAAAGTGGACGGATGAGACTTGCAACCACGGTATATGAGCGAGATAGAGAGTGTGTGTGTGTGAGAGAGAGAGAGAGAGTGAGAGAGAGAGAGAGAGAGAGAGAGAGAGAGAGAGAGAGAGAGAGAATCAATTCAAGCTAACAAGTGGCAAATGCTCCATTAAGGAAGCTCTTGTCAGTGGAGTTTCAGCTTCTCTTATGAGGGAGAGATATTATTACCGTCCTCAGGGGAAGTAATAATTGCGATTGCAAATGGCAAAATATTTTATTTTTAATTGCAATTTTTTTTTGTAGTCTGTTATGCTCACCAATGATGTATTTATTTGATCACAAATTTTGAGAATTTTAATTAGTCATTAAATATATATATATATATATATATATATATATATATATATATATATATATATATATATATACATAGAGTTGAAGTCAGAATTATTAGACCCCCTGAATTATTAGCCCCCGTTTATTTTTTTTAACTAATTTTTGTTTAACAGAGAGAATATTTTTTCAACACATTTCTAAACAATAGTTTTAATAACTCATTTTCAATCTACTGATTTATTTTATCTTTGCCATGATGACAGTAAATAATATTTGACTAGATATTTTCAAGACACTTCTATACAGCTTAAAGTGCCATTTAAAGGCTTAACTAGGTTAATTAGGTTAACTAAGCAAGTCAGGATAATTAGGCAAGCTATTGTATAACGATGGTTTGTTCTGTAGACTATTGAAAAATATAGTTTAAAGGAGCTAATAATTTTGACCATAAAATGTTTTTTCAAAAATTAAAAACTGCTTTTATTCTAGCCGAAATAAAACAAATAAGACTTTCTCCAGAAGAAAAAATATTATCAGACATACTGTAAAAATTTTGTTGTTGTCCATCCACAAGATGGCGACAGAGACGGCATAATAAGCTCTTAGAGGAGGAAAAATACAGCGTGATTTTAAACTACAGTTGATCAAATCATTATTAAACAGGTAAGTGATATTCTATGTCGATCTCTCTCTTTTGTATGTTGTAGTGCTGTATTTATACCATATAATTGTAGTGTATTGAGTGTGAGATGGGACTCGTCTATCAGGAATGTGTGTTGTGTTGGCAGAAAGAAAGAAGAAATGTCTGCATGCGTTTAGCATTTTTCCTTATCGCAAACACAACTGCACTCTGGTAGTGATTGCGCTGCTTATTTTTCAGGTTTAATTATTGTGATATCCAGATTGCAACAGAGAAATACTGTAGACTGTAATACTGTAGGGAGAGACCTCTGTAGACTGCATTTTAGCCTTATAATCTTAAAATGTCAGCAAAATCACCTGTTTTGTCATCACTTTAGACATTACGCTAGAGAATCATTCAAATGCTAGCTCTAAAGTGACGTTGGTGAATTAGTAACGGCTTCTGCTCTGATGTCAGCTGCAGATGTGAATGGTGGAAGAAAATAGTTCCAAATACAAAAGGGTTTGGCAAGTTGGCATGACAACTGTTTTATATGCCAGCAAGATGGCAGAGGACGTTTTTAGATGTGTTATGCAAAGACATGTTTGAACGGCCCTTTACTTAGAAACTGATCAAAAGTGACAGAAAAGACATACAGAAAAATCACTAATGCCCTACTCTTTTGAAGTTTCTATTTATTACAAAAAGGCATGCTTACTATTTTAAACATTAATCAAACTAAGAAAAGAGAAAAGCAGCAAATGAGCTACTTAAACAAATATGTAAAAATAAATATTAGTAATCAAACATCCAATTTGATCAAATCATGAAACTTATTCTGATTTCAAATTTATTAAGATATAAATAAATAAATAAATAAATAAATAAGACACTGGACCACAAAATTACGGTCACGAGGCTCAACTTTTTGGTTTTTTATGATAGGATGGGATAATATTTGGCCAAGATTCCACTATTTAAAAATCTGAAATCTGAGAATACTAAAAAAATATATATAAATATTGATAAAATCTTTAAAATTGCCCATTGGCAATGCATATTACAAATCAAAGATTAAGTTTTGATGCATTTACAGTAGGAAATGTACAAAAAGTCTTTGTGAAACATGATCTTTACTTTATTTTCTAAGGATTTTTTCCATAACTTCTACAATGTAGTGTTGACTATTCCTATAAATATACCTGTGCATGATTCATGGTCACAAATCATAACAAACTCTATGAAATAATTGTACATTTTTTCCTCAATTTCCATGTCATTGCTGTTAAACTTAAAAAACATGGAGCAACAACTGTGGACATAAAAAGAACAATTATTAATAACATTACACTCTACTGGACAAAACTAACACATTTCCGCCATCATCTCTTTAAATGAAGTCTTTTTTTGTTAAGTGTTGTAGATGCTCTATACTATCAGTGTTTTCAGCATCACAGCACTCATACGGCTCTAAGTATTCCCAGCATGCCCTCAGACAGTATCTGTCTGTGCAACTCAAGCATGTCTATCAATCCTCACAGGCAACAAACATCTCGCCCACTGCCAATGACTGAACACACCTGTTCACACACACCTGTTTACACTCACAAAAACAGACAGATATGTGTGCTTTGCTGAGTCTGTACATATAAATCTATCCAGAAACCTTCCATTTACTAGACCTACTAATCATTTTCCAGTTCATGCTATTTAACAATGTGACTGTTCTTGTGTTATGTAAGGAATAATTGACATTGAGTATGTTTACATGGACACCAATAAATTATGGATCTTAACCTGACTAAAGTCATAATCAAACTAAACAGAAGTCTAATTAAGACATGGAGTATGCTGATTTTAGTGGCATTATTGAAGTGCAGTACAGACATGTAAACACCACAATCAAACTATTAATGTCTTGTATGATTTTCGCCACATTTTGCGACAGGATAGTCTATATAGACGGCTGTCTATACAATATTCTCTGCACCCACTGAGTCAGTGAGGGACCACAGAAACCTGCATCGCGAAATGCGGAGTATTGAATCAAGGGGTATCAAGTTCCATTAAAACTACACTCTTCCAGCAGTTCTTACTCGCATCCAATATCTCGTTTGTCATGAGGGGAATGCATGAAATTAGGACTGGGCGATATGGCAAAAAAAAAATCATAAAGTTTGACCGATTCACGATTTCGATTTTTTATTTATTTTTTTATTAAATTTTTTTTTACTGTGTAACTACCTTACCAGCTTACCTTGTTCATTTAAATTTAAATAAATGCTGAAACTAGTTTTTTTCATGCTCACTTGTAAAAGAAAAGCAATAGTGTGACTAAACGCGGTTATGGCACTCTCTCATATAGGGATGCTAAACATAGCTACAATAGAAGTCACAGCAGGTCATATGTTGTGCAGCTTTGGGAAAATTTTATTTGGAGAGAAAATGACCAAAATGTAACGTGAAGATTGAAAAGGATTGGAGGGGAAATAAATATTTCAAATCTCTGTACATAACAGAAAAATAAACAATGATAATGCAACAATAGTTTATCTGTATTAGTGGCATGGCAGAAATATATATTTGGACAGGCCTTGTCAAAGTGAGCGGGCACTTTCACTAATAAAAAATATAGCACTTAAATTATTTCATAACAATCAATAAAATAACAGCGGTTTTATATCAAAAGTTGGTAATGATATAAAATATACTACATTTTAAAGGTAAAATATAACCATTTAAACGATTTTAGTATTTAAACATTAAATAACGAATGCATCAAGTTAAATATAAAAAAACGAATGAAACAACACATAGCATATCAGGATATAAAGGATTATATTTAGCAAAATGCTGCTCTTTTTATCTTTGTAATTTTATAGTTTTATTTTTGTTATTTTAATTATTTTTTGTCTTCATAAATAACTAACGAGCTATAGACAAATATCTGCTTGACGTTTTAGAAAATATTTGTGCGTAGCTCCACCACCCAGTGTATATTAAAGATCACCGTGAAAAAAAAAAAACCCACAGAAACCTGTTACATATCTATCTATATTTAAATGTCTATCTTATATTTAACTGAATCGTATAATGCATACCTGTCAACATTGGGATGGGAAAATAAGGGATACCTTATTCATGCTCATTTAAGACAAAATTTGTTGTGTTTAAAAGAAAACCCAACAAGATCGACATGTCTAGATGTTGTTATTATTATTATTATTCATTCATTCATTCATTTTCTTTTCGGCTTAGTCCCTTTATTAATCTGGGGTCGCCTCAGCAGAATGAACCGCCATTATTATTATTATTATTATTATCATCATCATTATTATTATTATTATGATGATGTGTATATGTCTGTTCAAACACGCACCCAAAACCCAGTGTCCACTTGAGCTCAGCATCAAATCGCGTACGTACAGAATCCGCTTGGGAAACAGCGTCTATTATCACTATGGAGCGCATCAGCTGACAGTCATGCATCTTTATATGAACTGACTGTTTTGAGGACTGCATAGGGGCAATGGCGCCTGTAATAAAAAGGAAATGAATAGCGCCGTTTTTAAGTTTATTTCAAAGTGTTTCCATGTCTAAACAAAGTGAAAGCACATAACAAATTCACATTTAAGAGCAAGGGCGGCCCCTGGTGGTTCGGCGGTATGGGTTGCATATAGGGAGGATCGGATCTTCACAGAAAGATAAAAAATACGGGAGAAATACGGGAAAATACCTTTACGGGATGACAGTGGGATAGAACTGTAAAATACGGGAGAATCCCGTAAAAAACGGGAGGGTTGACAGGTATGGTATAATGGCCTATAGCTGAAATGTTGGAAATTGCTTAATTTATTTTTATAAAACATTTGTCGATACGTATTGATATTTTTTGGAGTAAAAACTGCCGACATTTAAGAATCCATATTTATTTTATTCATTCATTCATTTTACTTGTTTATTGGTACATATATGGGTTATGATTTAATTCATACAGTACCTTGACAGCTACTGTCCCACTCCGTAATTCAAGCAAAAGTCCAAATTAAAGAAAGATTTGACTTTCTGCGGTGACCGACATTTACAACATGCCGTAGCCGTCCTTCAGGTGGTGCGCAGGTCCCCATCTCGCAGCTCGCGCGGAAGAAACAGACGGCTGCGGGACGCGAACAACAGCACGACGCGCGTGGAAACATTCGCGAAGTTGGCTGGCTGACTGCGGGGCTGTTGTTGCTCTAGCGGGAAAATGTCCCGGTGTTCCCAATGGCCGGTCCGTCCTGGCGCGCTTCCGCTAAACCAGCAGTGGTAGCACATCAACAGAGCTGCGACGTCAACACACAGAATCAGCACAATTCAGCACGGTTGTCTAACAGTTTAGAACGGTTTGGCAGAATAGTGGAAAAGCGGCTTTAATATTTTTATTAAAAAAAATCGAGATTCCTCGATTTTGTAAAAAATAAAATCGTCTTAAAACGTAAATTCGAATTAATCGAAAAAAATCGCCCAGCCCTACATGAAATGTTCCTGAATGAAAGTGAAAGTGCTAAACTGCAGTTTAAGTCGACAAATCAAAAACATTAACACCCAAAATTACATGAAACTCCAGAAGAAACGTGGATAGTGTGGTGACAATGACGTAAATCGAATTATGTGCTATAACATGTACAACGGGATCATGAAAGGAACATTCAAACAGCAACTTGTAAACACCTTAATCGACAGTGTTATTAGAAAAATAATGCACACCCAAGGCGGTGATTAATTCAACTCAGTTTTATTTGTATAGCACAACAATTATTGCTTCAAATCAGCTTTACAAAAGAGGCATGTTATTACATAACAGTCAAAATCAGATTACACTTCAGGTGTGCATTATTGTTTCATTGGACTATAGTGATTTATTTTGCTTATTCATTTTTTAGTGAATTGTACTTAAGCACAATTAAATATGAATACTTTTACTTAGTTGCATTTTTAAAGAACCTTTACTCTTTTACTATTTTATTTACATTCAAAAAGTATTTTTTTTGGTGTGATTACTTCACTGTAATTTACCATTTAAAACTACCATATACAGGTTTTTGTCCTCAAATTGCTTCTGTGAGTGATTCGTTTTTTATGCATTTTATCGTAAGATAGGCATGGGCCAGTATAAAATTCTGATGGGATGATAACCTTGGATAAAAATATCACGGTTTCATGGTTTTGCTGTATTGTGCTCACTGCTCTAAAATACATTATTTTCAAATGTCTGGATAAAAAACAAAAACTTTTTTCCCCTTTGAACACAAAATATTTTACTTTGAGAAACATTTAAAATATTTTGGAACAGTAAACATGTCAGGCTAAATGATTCAAATAAATCATTGACTTCTGCTGTCTTCATTTGTTTCTAAAACTCATTTCTTTACAATTTAAATGGCATTTTTGGATATCTTTTTTTTTTTGCTGGAGATACTGTTGTTCTCAAAACCTAAAAAAATAAAATAAAATAATCATACATATACCGTAAGAACGGTATAGCAGAATATTTTGGCGGTTTTAAAACCTTGACTTTTCCAAACCGCGGTATACCTTGAAAACGGTTATCGTTCCCATGGCTATGCAAAGCCTTCTGTTTTGCTTTTTTATAGAGTTCATTTTTGAAATACTGTAAATTAAACCATTGGGTGTAGTGATATGAAACTGTAATGCGGTCAAAATCTGCCTGGAACTACTTTAGCTGTGCGTTTATCTGGAAATAACTGCACACCTTTGGGCTCATTCACACCAAGCGCGTCTTTGCTTCTAAAAACGCTTAACGTGGCAATCAGGAAAGGGTTTTTAAAAGTACAGCATAGTGCGAGGTCCACATGACGCAATATTATGAACGTGATGTAATAACAGACTGTTACACCTGGCTCAAAAATGTAACGTTAAGAGACAACATGGCAAAATAAAGTCAAACATAATATGTATTCTAACACAACTGAAAATAACACAATCAAAACATCAGTATCAGTAGGTTGAATCAGTGTGAAAGGCAAAGGTATGGATGCAGTAAGTGCTAGTAAATAGATGCAAAAGAAAACAATGCCGCAAATTGGAGCACAGCTCTGGCCAACTGCCCAAACAATTAATGAACAACTCTCGCACTGTTTAAATAAGGGTGATGACGATCATCATGTGCGCTAAAGTCATGCCCCAACCTACAACAGACAAAAAAATACAAAAAACACACAACAAAACAATAGCAGTCCTGACACAGACCCATTCGGTATAAGGAAACAATATGTCATGATAAGCACTTGAAGATGCATCATAACTCTTGATATGTGGACACATATCCTGACACAATGAGCACCTTCTTCGCCATGATATAACGTTAAATAAAACCATTGTCATGCCAACTTTCTACTATAGACCATTTCAATGTGGTAATGTCATTGGAAAATTTCCTGCTTGTTGTCATACAATTTTTATAACCGTAACAAGAGGCAATCCATTCATGACTTTACATTAAAACAGCTATCATAACATTATTTATCAATATGTGGACCATTTCTGAAATCTCAGAAGCTATGGACATAATAATGTAAAACAGCAAATACGTTAGGAGCGTTGTTATTGTTTACATCCCTCAAAATGATCTAT
Organism: Danio kyathit; assembly: GCA_903798195.1. Classification (NCBI taxonomy): domain Eukaryota; kingdom Metazoa; phylum Chordata; class Actinopteri; order Cypriniformes; family Danionidae; genus Danio; species Danio kyathit. The sequence goes on from LR812533.1 coordinate 46,866,630, forward strand.
AAACAGAAGCTCACAACAGTTGCATCACCTCCGAGCTGTTCTGATTGGTCCACGGATTTTGGACCGGATATTGATGAGTTTCAAAAGAGGCGAGACGCAATTGTAACGGTCACACACACATCCCTCCAGCGCATGTTTACATTGAAAAACCATAGAAAAGTAGTGCGTTGGAGAGAAATGTGTGAACGGCCCCTAATGCGGTCAAACGCAACTTTCTGTAAATAACAGCACACCTTAGAATATTCATCAGCCAATCAGAATCAAGCATTCAACAGCACCATAGCATAATATACTACAATCCATATAACTTTCTGCCACACAAACCTAACCTAAGATGAATCACATGCTAACATTAGAGGAGCATTTCTAGATAAACACTAAACCACATGCTTGTGTATATCTGCTTGGCAAAGTGTGATAAAAATCGATTTAGGTGAATCTCAGCTCTCTCCTTTGATCAGCTGAAATAAATGGAGACGGACATCAGCATGTTCAAATGCCTTTTAGATCTTTTCGATGGTGCTTGATGATGCTCTCAGACCTTTCTTCATTTATTGATAGATTGAAAATGTGTGGAAAAAGTAAATGAGCTTACATTAGCGGCTGATGAAGCCCGGCTTTGATGAAACTTTAATGATTACTCCTACCATATAATTACTTTTATGAGGAGAGCCGAGGACCCTGCGGCCTACTTTGTTACCATAGATGCCACATTACCATTAGAATGCCATTTGCAAGTAATACAGCAACTTTGAGAACAGACCTGCCTATAAGGACAGTGAAAACACAAACTCTAATATGTTTATTACAATCTAGAGTTAAATGTAATGCAAATAATATAAACAAATTGTGCAAAAAACCCATTAAAGTAGACCCCACTAACCAGCTTGGCCAGGCTGTGAGCCCATTTAAAAACACTTAAAATGTAGTTGTTTTTTTCTTCATTCAGCTGATGACAAAGAAGCAACCCAGGCTCATTACGGATATGCACCCAGGTCAACATTTCTAGGGACAGCGAAATACACAACTGTAGGTACATCTGCTTGCAGTTTTTGCTTTTTGCAAATCCATCAGAGGTCACTGTGTATGCTTTTTGATGATCTAAAATTTCTCTTCTTGCATAAATCCACCAGAGGGTGCAATATACACTTCAGCCGGCCAGTCCACTTTGCTGTCAAACTGACTGACTGACTGACCGACCGATCGATCGATCGATCGACTGACCCACCTACCCCAGTCTCTAAAACCAACCGATAAGGTTTTCAAAAGCAAAAGAAATGCTGGAATACCTGGTTTCTGGAACCGTTCTTTGGCAGACTCGAACCCTGCCATCGCGGTCAACCCAGCTCCGTGTCCCAAGTCCGTCAGCATACATGGTGAGCTACTGAGCAAACTGGTAACACTGGAAAAGCCATTCAAACATGGTCATACCTGTCAACCCTCCCGTTTTTCCCAGGATCCTCCCATTATTTCAATCTTTCTATGAAGGGTGGCAATAAACATAAAAGAGCCGATCCTCCCTATACGCAACCCATACCCCCAAACCACCAGGGGACGCTCCTTGCTCTTAAATGTGAATCTGTTCTGTGCTTTCATATTATTTAGGCATGAAAACACTTTGAATTAAAAATAAAAATGGCGGGATTCCCTTCCTTTCCATTACAGGAGCTGTTGCCCCTCCTATGCAATCCTCAAAACAGTGAATTCATGTAGTGGTGCGTGACTGTCAGACATGCTTCACAGTGATAAATGGTTGCTTTTTCCCAAACGAATTCTGTACACGCGATTTGAAGCAGAGCGAACACTCTGGATTTTGGGTGCTATCCCAAGATATCCCTTATCTTCACATTCCAATGTTGACAGGTATGAACATGGGTAGCGTTCATTTTAAAGACGAAATGCAGTCATACATATCTCTGGCTACATAAATCGTGCTCTCCAGAAGTGTAGCCAGGGGTACGTATCCCCAATGAGCCTGTGTTACAAATAAGTACTGCTTAAAATGACCAGTATTACTTACTTTTTAATCATTATTATTTATTAAGTATGTATGTATGTATGTATATATTTATTGACGGATTGATTTATTGACCGTCTATTTTTGGTATACTGGGTTTTATAAGCTACCTTCATGCACTTTGAATTGACCCATGGGGACAAATAAAGTGATTTGAACTCAATTGAATTAAAGAAGGAATAATTGATGATAGACGGTTGAATTATTGGACAAATAACGCACACCCAAGAATATGCATTATTTTCTAATAATTAAATGGACTGGTGTTGGTTATTCTGTTTATGGTTATAACACCTAAATAAATTGTTCAGATATTTTATTTATTTATTTCTTATGCATAATGTATATAAAAACAAATCAGTTGAAGGGATATCATTGCGTGTAGTAATATGAAACTGTATGCCTGAAACTACTTTTGCTGTGTTGTTCCCTGGAAATATTTGTGCATCATGTCTTTGTGCCTAAACATTTGAGATGCAGTGCTCAGGAAAGTTTTTTTAAAACCGCACGTGTTGCTGTAAATTAAAACCTTGCCATGCCAACTTGCTGCTTGCTAAGCAGAAGCTTGCAATGCTTGACCTGCCTCTGAGTTCTTCTGATTGGTCCACTGCTTTGGAACTGACATTGAGGAGTGGAGCTGCTTATAAAAGTAGAAATCCTTTTAACAAGGTGCACTGTAAAAAATGGCTGTGATTTCAACGGTAAAAATGCTACAGTACAAATCCGTAAACTGGTTAACAGTATGTTTCCTTAATATATACGGCGAATAACCGTAAATTGACTTTCCCAGAATTCCCTGCATGGCACATCACTTTTTATGCTTTTTGTTGACATTACTATGGATCCTTTTAGTTGTTTCCTCATTAGTAATGTATATTAGTGAGTTATGTTACATCCAATGTTGATAAACAATGTTTATTTCATGACTTTTATTTTATGCGTGTTACCATACTGGTGTTTAGTAGCTGACACTAAGCACCTTCTATACACTGATACACTTTTCTGATTGTGGGAAAAGTTGTTTGTGATGAGCATTGATTCATTATGTATAAACTTTCTCATCACCACCTGCATATGGCTGTGTTATCATGTCTATCTGTGTAACAAAAGATGTGTAGATGTTGCTAATTTAAAATACAGACATATTACCTCTATAAATTAATAAAACACGGTAGTTTACTGTAAAAATTAGAATTTACTTTTACGGTTTGTACCGTATTTTTTACGGTTAAATACTGGCAACCACAGCTGCCGGTTTCTTACCTTAAATTTTACGGATTTATTTTTTACAGTGTGTACTTATGTGTGAGGCACTGCAAAATATGCAAAAGTATAATAGTTTACATAAGGAAAAACAATGAAAAAGTAATCCACTGGAATGGAAAAATGTGTTGAGTGTGAACGATGAATGTTCATCAGCCATTCAGAATCAAGCGTTCAACTGCCTCATAGTATAAATTCAGATACTCCATCTGAAAGAACGAAATATCAATAATGCCAGGAAATGTATGAGATAAAGTTGTTCCTTTAATAACAATATCTGTTATTTCTTTAAAGAAGGTGATCTGAAACAAATGAATTCATCAAATAAATTACGACCGTGAAATTGTTCTGTAGTTTTAAAAGGACGTCACCTACTTTAGATGTAAAATGTGTCTTGTTAGATGAAAAAAAAGGCTGGATGCAATAAGTGAAACAGCTCTGTGCTGTGGCCTTCCTACAAAAGCTGTCGAGTTATTCTTTAGTTGACCTTGTCCACAATTGTGATTTACAGACGCCCGATTGCCAAAACACACACACACACACACACACACACACACACACACACACACACACACACACACACACACACACACACACACACACACACACACACACACACGGCATCTCCACCCTCTTTTCAATCTCTTCCTCTGCTCGTCCCTCCTTTCACAATCCATCATTTGAGCTGTAAAAATATATATGTGAGGCTTCAACAAATGAGACCTGCACTCTGGGATCTTCTCACAGGCAACTTTGAAGGGAAATAAGGAGATATAGAGCTTTCCGTTTTACACATTAATTTAAATATGAATAAATACTATAAAATAATACCTTTGTATGTGATCTTGCATTTATTACAGTTGATTGGACATGATCACGATGTAGATAAACTACAACTCACTGATAAAGCTTATACAGTGCAGGTAAATGCCAACAAAAGGGTCTCATATTGGTAATCTATAATATAGTTAAGCAAAATAACACAGGCAATGATTTCAAAATCACATGAGGGCTGTTTTTATCCTGAATAACACAAGTGCAAATGTGATATTGATTTTATACAATAGTTTAGTAGATAAAAAGTTATTATTCAGTTATAACTTACAGACAGTGTTACCTGCTCAGTTTTGCTAAGTAACAGCAGCATCTGTTGTAATTATATTAACATAAGGTCATTGGAAATACAGTATGTGCCTATATTTTAGTTAAACTGAAAAACAAAAAACGCAATTCAATGCATGTTTGTTTGCAGTTTCTAAGTAAATTAAACACTAGGGGGCAGCATGACATAAAACCTTTCATAGTTTTCACAAAAATGATATTTACAGGGATATAATATTAACAAATAAATGTTTTTTGCACAACATCAAATAAATACCACAAAACAACTTAATGGTGTCTAAGATTTGCAATCGAATATATTTTCGTCATCTATCTATCACTATATGGACAACTTTTCTGGCATGGTCAGTTTGCTCGGTAGCTCACCTTGTATGATGTACTTGTGATGCAGAGTACACAAAAGAATTAAAATAATGCAAAATCAAGGCAAATCTCATTGCATTTTTCTCTTATGTTTGCTTCTGAAAACACTATTGGTTGGGTTTAGGTTAGTGGTTCGCTAACCTGACCTGTACGACAAGCCCCATCTTCATGTGGATGTGTACAATAATGACGTGTAACTGAAACACACAACAATTCACACACTACATAAACACCAAATAAATACCACAAAATAACTTGGTCTCTAAGATTTGCAATCGAATAAGTTTTCGTCACCTATCGCTATATGGACAACTTTTCTGCATGGTCAGTTTGCTTGGTAGCTCACCTTGTACGATGTTGTACTTGTAATGCAGAGTCCACAAAAGAGATAAAATAATGTAAAATCAGGGCAAATCTATGTGGTCATTGAATTTTTTTCTTATGTTTGCTTTTGAAAACACTATAGGTTGGGTTTTGGTCAGTGGTTCGCTAACCTGACCTGTACAACAAGCCCTGTCTTCATGTGGACGTGTACAATAATGACGTGTAACTGAAACACACGACAATTCGCACCCTACATAACACATTTTAAATTCGCAAAAAATGTAGACAGTGCCCTCTAGTGGATCTGTCATCAGAAACATGCAACAAAACGCAATGCATTTTAGAAAAATTGGACTAAACTGATTAAATGTTACAAAAGTGTGCTTGACAGGAAAAATCCTCTCATCACACCGATGTGCCCCGGGGAGCCACACTACACTTGCTCTGTCCCACAATCAATCAGGCTCATCCTTTCCTCAGAGCGGCTGAAACGCATCCAGAGCCGGAATCAATTAACAGCTGATGTGGGCTGAAGGTTAATGCATGCAAGACCAGGCAAACAGCAGCCATTACTCATGAGCAGAGCGGGTAATCATGAGGCTTGTTAGCTTATCATGAGCTGTTTTATAGTTTGCCCTACACAAAGGCCTTCTTCATCATTTAGAGACAAAGAGACGGGTCACCTTTTTCTTTTCATATAGTTTGTAAAGTAAAGGGTTTGAACATCTCAGAAAGACTTTTGGGGGTGGGGAACAGGTTTTTCATTTGACAGTAATATGCTAAATGTCAATAATATGCTTAAGAACAAATGTGGTGATGTGTGAAAATAAAACAAGTTAATGTGCTTTGTATGCTTTCTACTTGTTTTACTTATTGTGAAAAATATGATTGTGCAATTATGTATTTCAATCTCATGTTCATAGTCCCAAAGATAAGCACTGTGATTAAAAGTTCAAGACACCCTGGAGTACTTTTTTTGAGACTTTACCAGATTTGTGTGTGTTGAACATCATTTAAGACACCGTTAGCACCTGTCAGCTTTAATAGTGGGGAAAAATTGATCATTTAGAGCTTTTGTCAGCTAATTTCATTTTCCGGGTTTAAAATAATTTTTTGGGTGGGATCAAAATCTGTGACGTATCGCAAATCTACTAGTGGAGTGATGACGCATCGGCTTCTCGTTATTATTCATAGCGGAGTTTTCTTATCCTTTGAGAAGATCCTGCTTCTTAATTATTCATGACTGCACGTGCATTCTGATGACAGATTAATATGGACAGACCACAGACCTGCTAAGCTGTGAGACAGCGCACAACACGCAGTATTTAGCTGTTCATGAAGGCTTGTATTCGTTCGTATCCACGATCCACAGAGTTTGTTGCATGGCTTTCCCCGAGATGCCACCGATACAGCCAATCTGTTTGTGTTTTTTGTCAGGAGAGCTGTACTAGAATTGCGGACATTGTCTTTTATCAGTTGAGTTTGTTACCTTTCAGACACATCGCCTATCCATGCTGCCGTTGTCATGATTTCTCATCACACAGTGTTCACACGTTTAAAAACCCTCCAGATTACCTACAGGGCTAATGGTTGGAATTGATATCCACGTTGTCTGCATTCAGACCCAGCGATTGAGGAGGAGAGAACTCCTCCTCATTTATAGGGTTTAGCATGATTATCTTTAAAATGATATAACAAATTGTGGTTATATGAAATTACGAACAGCCTATTGTATATGTAACCATTAGATTACTTACGGTTTATTTCTTTGCAATTTAACTTTGTAAATAAACTATAAAATCATGAGTCTCCTCACATTTTGTATCTGATTTTCTTTATATTGAGCTGGTGAGCCAACTGACAAAAGCCCTTCTTTCTCCCCTGCTTTGCTGGCCACGTCAACTCCTCACTCTGCTCACAGCGCTCCATGCCAGTCTCGGAGCATTTTTTTTTTTAAATTCTGAGGTAGACTTGAACCGAAAAAGGGGGAGGGCTAATAGCGGGTTATGATTACACCAACATGTATTAAAAGGTAAGTGAATGGTGAAGTGCTGTGTGTTATTTGTTTAACCCTTTAAGGTGACATGCTGACTGACTGACTGACTGACAGGTGCGTGATGCATGAGGGCAGCAAACATGACGTAGCTTTCAGTTAAGATGAACACAGTTTCCATAATTATACTTATATACTTCAGGGCGCATTAATGCTGTTCTGTAGGTCTATTGGAGACATTCATAAATATTCCTAGCAAATCTAACAAATGTTTGAGACATACTTGTTACATAAACACACTAAATCACACTTTAGCAGTGTTTATTTTGAGAGCGCACAAGAAAATCTGCACTTGAGCAGCATAATTTGAGGGCATGCAAAGAAGTTGTGCGCACGAACAGAAGAAATCAGCTTGCAAGCAAAGAGATTTGCATGCTCGTATTACATGAATGCAATCTCGACTTGTAATACTGCGCTCATGACATTTGTCATTGAAATAACGCCATAGGTAGTTGGTGGATTTGTGTAAAAGGCCTGCCGCCACAGCTGGAGTATATATAACCAATTTTTACCATATATATATATATATATATATATATATATATATATATATATATATATATATATATATATATATATATATATATATATATATATTAGGGCTGTCAATTGATTAAAAAAAATGAACTAATTAATCACACTTTTTTTGTAATTATTCATGATTAATCACGAAAAGCCGTATTTATTACAGAAATAAAAACACAGGCACGTAAGCACCATTTTAATTTCAAAACAATCAATGCCAATAACAAACAAAAATGATTTACATGTGGGATTCTAAGTGAACTACAAAAAAAATCCAAAATACAGGCATTGCAAATATGGAAAATTATAATAATAATAAACTATTGAATACAAACAATTGTACTCATTGTAAAGTTGTATTGCGAGTTGAGAACATTAATTATAAAGTAGAAACAATTTTGCTTAGTCCTTAACATTTAGGCAGTTGCTAAGACAGTCCAGTCTATTGACATTATCGGAGGACAATGTGGCCAAGGGGTACATCAAAAGCACGTACCAAAAACTATAGACTTCTTACTTTGGTCACATCATCTCTAAACATTTGGTTTTGAACCGATTTAAGGGATACGGACACTGCAAAGACTATATAATACACAGTGGCAGCTGGTGTTAAAAAATGTGGGGGGGCAAACACCAGAAAAAAATCTAACTGTTGGTAAAGTAAGAGTGTAAAAGCCATTTTCAGTGATGTATCAAAAAACAACAATAAGACTAAAGCATACAATAAATGCATCACAAATCAGTTCATTTTAGTTTAATTTGGGTTTATTATCAGTAATGAAGTAATCAAGATAATCAGTAAACACGCACAAAAACACACACATAAATGTTGCCTAATCACTGGCCAGTAGCACTACTTTGCTCTCCTTTCTTTCTGGCTTGCAAATTTCTCAATGAGCTTTTGGTTAAAGTCAGTCATCAGTCTCTTCTCTATTGACTGCATGGCCAATGCATTCAGCCTCTCTTGCGTCATGCTGTTTGAAACAGCAAACACAGAAAACAGTAAAGGCATGACTTACATCACAACCTGCCAGCCAACTCCGTTTGTCATAACAAGTGCTGGAAAAGCCCAGAGTGTACGCGCGCTCCTAAGCTCCTTGATTATTTTTTTTTCTTCATCCAAACGACTTGTGAACGGATACCTTTGCAAAAACACAATGGAATTTTCCTTCATCTCGAGAAATTGCACTTGCTTTGATGCTTTCACTATGATTAAAGGTTGGCACAGACGAGCTGCTGCTGAACGGTCTAAGTGAGAATGGTCCAATCACATAAGGCCAATCATATAAAAACAAATATGATTCGTTCTAACAACAAAAATGGGAGGGTTCGGGACGCAGCGCGCTGCGCCCCAAGGACAGTTTAAAACCGGCCAATTAGAGCTTATTGTCATATCACGTGCATTGCAAAAGTTTGTGTACCTACATAGACACTCATTAGTCCGGCGCACGCACACATATGAAAAAATATTGTTAATACATTTTTTTTCAATAAAAGTTAGTATGACTACAATAAATATTAGAATGTTATAATTGAATAAATTTATTTTGTTAATATTTGTGATAATAAATATTAACATATTAAAGGGGTCTAACTTGAAGGGGTCGGCGCCCCAGCGCCCTCTATTGACTAGCCGCCACTGAGAATACATATAGAATGCCTTAAAGAGACTTCTTTGGACACAGTCAGCAATGTCAGGCGTTTGCTTTTGTTGCTAGGAAACAAACGCACGCACGCACACACAGACAACGCGCGAGGTACAGCGCACACGGTGAGCGACTCCTCAACCTCCTCAGTGATTCATCAACACGCACGATCGCGTTCATCAAATTTGCTTAAACTAAGCATTCTAAAGTATGGCTGTATTTTACAAGGAAGGATTCTGACACAGCAACGTGAAGCAGACGCTTTACAAAAGTTGCGTGTAGGGGGGTAACACGTCAAACTTAATGAAACATTTGAGGATGCAGGGAATCAACTTAAAGGTGAGGAATGGGCGGTCTTTGTCAGCTTTTGACATCATCTGGCACTTTCACAGAGTACATTTACATGGACACCAATACTCCGATTTTATGATTAAGATAATACTCTGAATAGGAGTCTACCTTGTAAGCAGCGATTTTTGATTATCTTAAAGGGCCACCCGAGTCCTGAAATGCGGAGGTTTTGTTTTTCTTTCCGTTCGCCATGCGACATCAAATCACTCTTCCAGCAGTCCTTACTTCATATTTTCATCCAATAATTGTCACGAGGCATGAACAATATGTTGCTGAATAAAAGTGAACTGCTGAACTGCAGTTAAAGTCTAAAGATTAAAAATGAAACACCCGAAATTGCAGGAAACGCTGGATAGCCTGGTGATGTGACATTAATTGTTTTACAATTAATTGTTTTTCTTCTAAAAGCCTTTCCTTGGTCTTTTCCATATTTCTTTGCACGTTAAACACACATCGACCACAACAGGAAATAAAAAAACTGCAACTGCGTTAATTGCGTTACATTTTTTAACGTGTTAAATATTTCAAATTAATAGAGTGCGTTAACTCGCTAATTTAGACAGCCCTAATATATATACTAATATATATATTAAGAGTTATTCATAAAAAATGCTAGAAAATTAGCAAGAGTTCATTAGAAAATTGCTAACAAATTAGCAAGCGCTCCTCAAAGAATTGTTAGCAAGCAACAGCTAGCCATCAAGTGTTCATAAAAAATTTTTAGCAATAGAGATTTATGAACAGCTACCAAGTATATGTTTAAAAATGCTATAGTCATTCATAAACAGCTAGCTACCGAATGTTCATAAAAAAATCTAGCAAGTGTTATTAACATACAGCTAGCTACCAAGGGTTCCTAAAAAATGCTAGCAAAAGTCATTTATGAATAGACATACCAGCAAGTTGGCATGTGTTCATAAAAATGCTTACATGCATCTTCAGCAAAAAAACGCTAGAAAGTTAGCATGGACTCATTACAAAACTATTAACAAACATGTTAACAAGCACTCATCAAAAAGATGCTAGCAAGCAATATCTTCATTCTCTGCTTCTAAATGCCATATCAAACCTTTCCCAAAACACCCTCAGCCTGACCAGTGCAATTGCTCTTTCAAAGATCTGAAAACAGAGACAGGTTTGAGACTGATGACTGGCCCTGAATGAAGTGATGAGGTAGAAGGAAGAGTAAAACAGGACTGAATCCTGCCTCGTCTGCGGTCTGATAATTGAGTCTGTGCTCTGCAGATTTACTACTGCCTCCGCTGCAGCACGGCCTGAAGAACAGAGAGTTGTGTTTCGCTAGCGTCTCTGTTCACTGCTCGGCACTGACTGAGAGTAATTACAGCTGAAGGACGTACATCTACAGGAAACTAAACAGATTTACTACTAACGAACACTCCATTTCTCTGTGGATCTGTTTGTGTGTGCATCTGTGAGATTTAATGTACTTATTACAGTAACCTAATAAAGAAGATACATTTTTTTTGTTGTAAATTATTCTAATGTGATAATGCTTTAATATATTTCAGGCACCATGGTGGCTCAGTGGTTAGCACTGTCGCTTCACAACAAGAATGTCGCTGGTTTGAGTACAGGCTGGGCCAGTTGGCATTTCTGTGTGGAGTTTGCATGTTTTCCCTGTGTTTGCGTAGGTTTCCTCCAGGTGCTCCAGTTTCCCCCACAGTCCAAAGACATGTGGTATAGGTGAATTGGATAAACTAAACTGGCTGTAGTGAATGATTGTGTGTGTGAATGTGAGAGTACTGTAAATCAGGGTTCTTCCATTAAAAAGTAAATTTTTCCATTTTAAAAGTAAAAATTAATGCTTTTTAAGACCTCAACAAATATAATTTAAGACCCAAAAATTTCATAATTTCTTAGGAACAGGTTACTCAATTTATTGCCTCCTACAATGGAAATCAAAACTTGACAGTTTTCAATTTGTATCAATTATGTGCAATGTGTAAATGCTGTAAGTAAAAAAAAAAAGCAAAACTACTTTTCTTTGAGACCTTTTTCTTTTCTTTTTTTGTTCCTTTGTGATGTAGAACAGAGCCAACGTAACATAGATAAGTTAGATTACACTAAACAACACAATGCCTTGTATGAAGGAACCATATAGAACAGAATACTGAAAATAAGTCCTCAAAACAGCCTTTCACAAGCAAAAATGTTGACAAATAATCTACATAACTGTTAGAAATATATATATATATATATATATATATATATATATATATATATATATATATATATATATATATATATATATATATATAGACACACACACACACACACACACACACAGTTGAAGTCAGAATTATTAGCCCCCTTTTTTAAATATTTCCCAAATGATGTTTAACAGAGCAAGGAAATTTTCACAGTATTTCTGATAATATTTTTTCTTCTAGAGAAAGTCTTATTTGTTTAATTTCGGCTAGAATAAAAGCAGTTTTTAACTTTTTATGAACCATTTTAAAGTCAAAATTATTAGCCCCTTTAAGCTATATATTTTTTGATAGTCTACAGAACAAACCATCGTTATACTGTACAATACTCGCCTAATTACCCTAACCTGCCTAGTTAACCTAATTAACCTAGTTAAGCCTTTAAATGTCACTTTAAGCTGTATAGAAATGTCTTGAAAAATATCTAGTCAAATATTACTGTCATCATGGCAAAGATAAAATAAATCAGTTATTAGAAATGAGTTATTAAAACTATTATGTTTAGAAATGTGTTGAAAAAATCTGCTCTCCGTTAAACAGAAATTGGGGAAAAAATAAACAGGGGGGCTAATAATTCTGATTTCAACTGTGTGTACATATATATATATATATATATATATATATATATATATATATATATATATATATATATATATAAACAACACTGCTTTCATCAGCGTTGCACATAGAGAATAACATCTTTATTCCGGGATTACCAGTCTTCATAAATACACTTTGCATTTAAAGTAAATCATATCTCAAAGGATTTACTGGGGCACTGGCGATTTTCAAATTGGGTCTAGCGACGCCCGTTTGCTATGCAAATGAAATTAAACTTGTTATAGCCGATTGTGAGGTGGCGTCTGAACTAGTAACATCGTTAGGTCGAGCTGCAAACAATGCATGTGCAGACCGACGTCAGCGTCTGTAGCCGACCTACCGTAATAAGCTAATAAATGACGGAGACTGTTTCACACATGGGCAACCCAGTGGCGCAGTAGGTAGTGCTGTTGCCTCACAGCAAGAACGTCGCTGGGTCGTAGGTTCGAACCTCGGCTGGGCTGGGTCAGTTGGCGTTTCTGTGTGGAGTTTGCATGTTCTCCCTGGGTTCGCGTGGGTTTCCTCCGGGTGCTCCGGTTTCCCCCACAGTCCAAAGACATGCAGTACAGGTGAATTGGGTAAGCTAAATTGTCCGTAGTGTATGAGTGTGAATGTGTGTGTGGAAGTTCCCAGAGATGGGTTGCGGCTGGAAGGGCATCCGCTGCGTAAAATCGTGCTGGATAAGTTGGCGGTTCATTCCGCTGTGGCGACCCCGCAAGGGACAAAGCCGACAAGAAAATGAATGAATGAATGTTTCACACATACTACATTGATCTACTATTAGATGTTTTACGGTGGACCACTGTGCTTCCCTATCGGCATTAAGCACACCGGCTGAAAATGTAACACCTTCAGCAACTTTACGGTAAATTTAAGATAATTTAAGACCTCAATTTCCCAGATTTTAATTTAAGACTTTAACACTTTTTAAGGACCCGCGGGAACCCTGTATATTGGTATTTTCTAGTACTGGGCTGCAGCTGTTGAAGAAGATTTTTATTTTTATTATCTTCTCAAGAAGTATTTAGTGTTTGCAGCAAACAAGGCAAAAATACTGTGGTATGTCTGTGTAAGATGAGTACGCCTGCACAGAAACAACACTAGGAGAAAGCTATGCTGAACAATGACTGATTATGTAAAACATGGGTGAACAACCCTGTTCCTGGAGATCAACCTTCCTGCAGAGTTTAGCTCCAACCCTGATCAAACACACCTGCACCATTTACTTAGAACCTGAGGAGCACTTGATAATTACAGGCAGGTGTGTTTGATATGGGCTGCAACTGAAAACTGCAGGAGAGTCGATCTCCAGGAATAGGGTTGAGCACCCCTGATGTAAAATAACTGAATATGTAAGGCACTGACTATATGTTAAACATTCATATGAAGCTCTATGTGTCAGAAGCTAGAGTGAGTAACATTGTCAAGTTGTTCTTTTGCATACAGTAAGTTGCATCTATGGAGTGACATCTCTGGTGACCTTATTAGCAAGCTGGCAGAGAACCAAGAATAACAGGACCACCTATACTGTAGAGTAAAAACTTATCCAAGGATGGTCAGGAGTTCAAACGAGACACCAAGGGGTGTGTCAAATAATCTGTATAAAGATTGTGGAAAACACAGACACTGTGTCCAGGAGAGACTTCAGAATGCTCTGAGGTCTGCTCTGCACTTTCTCAGCTTTATTATGGAGAATAAAGTCTATTTTTCTGGTATCCAAAAATCTTCAGTCTGATAGTCATTGATAAAAGGTCGGCAACTACGACAAATATGAGAAGGTCAGCAAATACGACACTAGAAGGGCATCTGCTGCATAAAACATATGCTGGAATAGTTGGTGGTTCATTGCTCTGTGGTGACCCCTGATAAATCAGATACTAAGCCAAAGGAAAATGAATGAATGAACGAACAAATGAATGAATAAATTAATGATATATTTCTGTCCTGTTAAAAAGAAAAAAAATACTCACTATTTACTCAAGTGGTTTTAAAATTGTATGATTTTTTTTTCTTCTGTTGACCACAAAAGATAATATATTTTGAAGAATGCTGAAAACCTGTAATAAGTCAATGGTTACAGGTTTTCTTGGTTTTACAGGTTTTCTTGTTTTCTTCCTTTGTGTTAAAAATAAATAAATAAATAAATAAACTCATTACGGTTTGAAACAAGGATGAGTAAATGATGACAGAATTTTTATCTATCTGAAAGTTTATTTGTGTAGAATGAACTTGACCAGCAGAGGGCGGTGTTGTACATACTGTATTATTTGTGTTACGTTTTAAGATTCTTATAATATTTTCAAGACAGACACATTTTCTCTCCTATTATGCAAAATAAATTGATAAGTCTTTCATAAGAGTAGCAGTGTAATGAATATTATAGAAATTACATGATGTATTATGTAGTCTTTGTGATATTCTTTGACCCCCTTACAATCCTTTGGTTATAACTGACTGTACAACAGTATTTGAAGTGTATTTTATAATAACAAAAATAACAAAAAATTTGTTGAAATAAAAATTGAAATAACAAAAAATAATAAATTAAAGAAAACAACTATACTCACTTACAATATTATAATACAACTGATTGCTTTAAATTAAAATACAAAATAAAATCAATTCCTTAAAAACCTCTCTGAACTGTATTTAGTAATACATTTGAAAGTAAATAGTAAATTATTATTAAAATAAATTAATCTATTACTGCACCAGACATCATCTAATACATTTAAATAATAAATTGTAATTAACAGAATTATTGCACAGCAGTATTTGAATGGTGTATTGCAATAAATTAAAAAAACAATACAAAATAAAAGCAAGTTAAATAGCAATGCCCAAAATTATGCAGGTCTTTATAGCAGATCGGTCTGTCTGTCTGTCTGTCTGTCTGTCTGTCTGTCTGTCTGTCTGTCTGTCTGTCTGTCTGTCTGTCTGTCTGTCTGTCTGTCTATCAACTGCAACTAGTTTCAACAGATTTAGTTCCTGACCAGCAGGGGGCAGTGTTGATGCAGAATTACATAAACCCACAAACAAACAAAAAACTGAAATAACCTAAATAATTATGAGAAACACATTTTCTTTAAGTATCTTACTTTTTTTTTACATACATCAGACAGCTCTAACACCTGTGTACTGTAGGAAATATTAAAAAAAAATCTGAATAGACTCGATTTGCCGTTCATTAAGTCAATAAAAAGAATAATTAAAAGTTTCATTAGACTATTATCAATACATTCATTGTGACATAGAGCAGAAGAGCTCTCTTTTAACTCTCTGAATCTTTAGATAGGGCTGGAAAATACACTTCAGTCAACCTTTCGCTCCCAGTAGAGCCTTTCAATTGCAAATGGCTCTTCAAAAAGCTCTCTTTGAATGAAAATGCCCTGGGTTCCTCAAAGGATCGTGCTCTCTGAGGCATTTTCAATGACTGTGTGTTCTCTGGAAAACTTTCCAGTCAATCATACAGTAGCAGAGGGTCAATGAGGTTCTTTACAGCTAATTTAGTCAACCATTTGCAGTTGTAAGTCGCCTCTGTGCCAGTAGAGGGCAGCATTGCATTTCAAAGTCAATATATCAACAAAGGATGCTGCGTTTTTGTTGCAGCGATTCTGTTTATAATTACTGTAGTGGTGATAAAAGATGAAAACCTTTTAAAACAAGACATAGGCTAATACAATGGTGAAAGAGACATGCAGCAGTACCATAATATAATTTCAGTACACCTTTAAAAACAAAGGCTCTTCATAGGGCATTGATGGTTCTACTTGAAGAACATTTAACATCCATGGAACCCTTTCATTTCACAAAAGAATTCTTTGGATTAATACAATTAGTGTCACACTATGAAAAAACGTTTCTTTAAAGAACTTTCCATTAAAGCATAGGTCTCAAACTAAATACCTGGAGGGCCACAGCTCGGCACAGTTTTGCTCCAACTCTAATCAAACACAACTGATCCAACTAATCAAGATGTTCAAGACTAGAAACTATGAAGCAGGTGTGAGTTGAAGGTGGTTGGAGCTAAACTATGTAGAGCTGCGGCCCTTCAGGAATTGAGTTTAAGACGATTGCATTAATGGTTCTCCGGGAACAAAAATAAATTAATTAATTGGGATTACCATGACCCCTTGTGGTTCTTCCCGACACCTTTATTTTAACATCCCTGCTGTAAAAAAACAGCATATGCTAGTAAGGAGGGCTTTGCCAGTCATGCTGTTCTGGACCAGCTTAAGACCAGCAAATGACCACACTCTGAAGCAGAGATGCCCAAAGTAGGGTCCACGGGCCATTGTAACCTTTGATTTGGCCCACCATCCCATCTGAAAAAAAAAGGGGTGAATGCCTTTGACAGACACAATTTCTTATTTGACGTAACCTTTTGTTTGTTTGTTTGTTTTATTGTTGAGCTACAAAAAAGCAAACTGAAATAAAATGTTTTAATTAAATGTTGTAAATAAAGCTGATTTTTAAAATGTAAATAATGTCACTCGGCGGATAGAGGACTATGTGCACTCTCAGAAATAAAGGTACAGTAACTGTCACTGGGGCAGTACTTTTTCAAAAGGTACTAATTTGTACCTGAAGGGTCCATAATGGTACTTTTTAGGTACAGTTGGGTACTAATATGTACCTCTGAGGTACCACTTTGGGTACAAATATGTATCTTCTCAAAAGGTACTGCCCCAGTGACATTTTCTGTACCATTATTTCTGAGAGTGTGTAGTCTAGTGTAACTCCATTATGATTTAAATCAAATAGTTTTTTAAAGTTCATTATAAATTGTAAAAAAAAAAAATGCTGTATGTTTTTAAATATTATCAAACAAATCAGAAAATTACCCATGACAACAACATTTACCTTCCGCTCACTAGCCTCAATCAAGTATGGATTTTGGCCCTTCATAAGAAAAAGTTTGGGCACTCCTGCTCTAAAGAATTATGAGCTGTTGTAACCCAACGATGGGTCAACACAAACCCAACCAACCCAAGTTAAAAAGTGTCATTAAAAAACCCAATCTTGGGTTTGACCAAATTGACCCAACATTGGGTTATGACAACCCAGCATTTTTTGTAGAGAATGCAGAACCAGTTTCAACCATCAGTCACGTGTCAACTTTCCTCACCAGCACATGCGGTTATCTTATTTTATTATTATTATTATTATACCAGGGGGTGTGTATTAGTAATTCAATTATTATAATAATTCAGTAGGCCTAGTATCAAAATATTAGTGGTGATGCAATAAACTTTACGTTAGACAGAGCTCACATGTAGTTCGATTACATAAAAAAATCATCATCGATTCTTGTCTGAAAATCAAAACAACATCATCTCTTTGTAGCCGAACTTCCAGCAGGCTCTACACCGCAATAATGAAACAACTGCAGTTACTAATTCGACCATGAGAGGGCAGCGCCGACTCACATTCACCGTCCGACCGGTTTCTGACAGACGACCCGAGCTTTACCTCAACCTTAAACAGGCAATCATCGAGTTTCATTGGGACTAATTACCGCCCTTCTTCAAAAAAGCAAAATGTGAATGATTGATGCAGTTTGTTTTCAAATTAACATCCAAAATGGCTCCTTTAGCGCATGGAGGGTCTAATTGGGGTAAGCAAATACGCGTACATCCATAATGCAAACACCCCGGGTGAGCTGGAAGACATAACGCCGGTGTGCGCAGTCTGTCTGTCTGTCGGAGAGCCCGCTTTCATTAATAAGCCCGTAAGCCCTCGGAGAGAGCAGAGGAATCATTTACTGCGGATCAATGCGGTGAGACTGACTTACTTCAACCGCTGTGAATAAAACAATCAGGATGAAAAGTTGATCCTTGGGAACTTAGCGCTATATTCCTTGTTATATTCCATCTGAGAGGTTCACATGCATCTATTGAACAAAACGAGAATTTAAATACATTTTTACTATTGTTTTAGCTTAGTTTAGTTTGACTTCGAGTTTTAAGTACAAATGAAATAAAAAATAACATTTAATAATATTTTTGTTAGCTTACATTGCTAGTTGTTTTGGTAAACAATTCACCTGTGCATGTTATTAAGAAGAAAAGATGAAAGGCCTACATCCAATCAGCTCGCAGTAGAAAAACAAGCCACGCCCACTGTTTTCTCATTTAATATTCCATAACTGCTTCACAATATGAAAAAAACAAAAAACAAAACAAAAAAAAAAAAAAAACAGTCGCAGCTTCCGGTCCATGCGGACTTTAAGATTTTAAAATGAGTGTTTTACCTGGAATAGGTTAAGCCTCTGTTGCAGTTAGATATGCATCGTACTAGATTAAATAAACATGAAAATTCTGTCATAATTTAATTTCTCTTAAAAATAAAATTAAATTCTCATTTAGGAAAACAAAGATTTGTGAAATACATCAGAAACCAATCAACACTGGAGCCAATTTACTTCTATCATACTGTATAGACAAAATAAAAGCCTAAAATGACCTGAGGTAAAGTAAATAACAGAATTTACAGTTTTGGGTGAACCAAGTCCACATGGAACCAGAAGCCTTTTATTGCAGATGAGGCAACTATTTTGCAATGGATTAACGTCCAGAGATTTATTGTTCACATTAAGAGGCTAACAATGTGTGCTATAGCAAAATATTGTTGATTTCTTGTGGACTTTAACAAGACAGTCCAAAAAATAAATAAATAATGTGCAGGCGCTTGTACTGCACATTTCAGGCATAGATTTCCTCATAAATATGTATCACAATACAATATTATTGCATTAATTATTTCAATTTATTAATTTCAATTATCATCAACTAATTTAAAATAATAATAATAATAATTACAATTAAAACCTTTGGCCATGTAAATTGTTTCAATTAGTTTCTAATATAATCCTGTCCTGTTTAAATTACAGTTTGCATTCAGCTTCAGAATACTGCAACCTGCATTACACATTCAGCTATGAAGATAGTTCACTCAAAAATGAAAACATGCTCAAAATAAAGTTGTCTACTATTGAACAAAAAAGTAGATATTTTGAAGAATGTCTGTATTGGTAACCAATAAATTAGCGGTACCCACCAATCTCTATATTAGGAACCAAATAATAAAGATACTAAAGTTTATTATGGCAGTCAAAAGCTCCAGTGAACGGTTTGATGCCAAAATTATAATTTTTTTGAGTGAACTATATGACCAAGTTTTCATCAACCAGGCTTATTCTGAAAACGTACACCTATATACATTTCTGGAGAGTAGAGCACCAAATACAACCAAGGAGGTACTTTTTTTCGCAGTTTTTGTTTTCATAAATGCACCAGAGGCCGCTGTGTACGCACTCTGAGATCTCAAATTTCTCTCACGAGTGCCATTCATGACTGCTCTTCATGCGTATATCCACCAGAGGCCGCTGTTGACTGACTAACCGATCGACTGACCCACCCTCCTCCTTTCCTAAACCCAACCAATAGTGTTTTCAAAAGCACAGATTGACCCATCCACCCACATCCTTAAACCCAACCAACAGTTTTAAAAAGCAATCCAGAAAAAGAAAAGCCCTCGCCGGATTTTTACCAAGCTTTCAGATTTTACCACATTCTCACCCTGTTATTTACTTGTTTATTTTATTTTTTGGCTTGTGTTTTTGTCTTACCCGCTTTCTAGAACTGTTTTACGCCCTGTAGCGTTCGTTTTAAAGACAAAATACAGCCATACGTACTTCTGGCTACATAATTCGCGATCTCCAGAAATGCATATAGGGCAGAATGATCCTACGTTGGTTTTCATTTCAGCTCTTCTGTATTAACACATATATGAATGCAAATCAGTGGATTGAATAGCATGACTGCCCTCATAATGTAAGCCCCTTTAACTTATCAATCTATAACAATGCAATAAACAATTACAAAACCCACACTAATCCCAATAACACAAAATGGGGTCTGTATAATCATGCGCTGACTGTGCAGTGCAAGACAGCAGCTATTTTTTACCTATAGCTCATTTGAGGGATTACAGGGGTGTAGAGAGAGAGAGAGAGAGAGAAAACACGGATCGGCGTCTGGCCGAGCGAGACGTCCCACCGGCGTCCTGAGACATGCGCTGGCGGCTCCTCTCAGTGGCAGTATGCAAATCCGCTGCTAAATTTCATTTTTCTAATCCCCTTAATCAGAAGCAGGGGAATAGGAGCCAGCTGTGAGAAACCTGTGTTAAGATGTAATTAAGCATCTGATTGAATTTCAGCACATACCCAAAGAGGGTCCGTGCCAGGGCGGAGAGCGGCCCCGTGAAGGGGGATCGGTGGCAGGTGGAGGGGCCTGTTTTTACACATCGGTTTGATGGACTCCTAATGGGCTGCGGAGCGACTGGGGACAACCAACAACGCAAGTCAAATTTCTGCACATGGGATAAACAGCAAGCGCCATGTGTGTTGATATGTGTTTGGATGACGTGTGTATAATTACGCTGATTCTTTTGTTTTATTTTCATAAATGCAGATTGAGACGAAACCCTTAAATAATAAACAAACATAAATAGGACTGTTATAAATAACTCTTCAATACAGATATATAGATGGATTAAATACAATAGATAAAGAATAGAGAAGCAGCTATACACAGAGTCAAGCCCAAAATATATACACATATAAACTATTTTGGGTGTCTAAGGAATATTTGACTGTGGGTCGTTTATTGGTATAAAGTATTGGTAAAATACACCTTGGGTGTGCATTATTTTTTAATAATTCAATGGATAGGAGACAGCTATTCCACTTACAGTATACTGTGGTTCCCACTAGGGCTGGGCGATATGTCAATAATGCAATCTCGATAATTATTTTCCATATTGAACGATAATGAATCATATTTCGAAATGAGTTGCTTCCAGATTTAAAAGAGTACCCCAACAACAACTAAAGCCACAAAAATTAGTGGCATAACATGTTTTTGGCTGATAAATCTTCGGTGGCCGAAAATTCGGTACATGTCTAATATTAACACACTTTTAGATTCCCATTGTTACATATTTCTGCCGTGTGATTGGCTCTTAGATCTATATAGAGTAAAAAAGTTTTTTCAATTGTTTTTGACATGAATTTTTTAGCGATTCAATATAATATTGTTTACCCAGCCCTAGATTCAACAAGACATTGTTCAGACTTTGCATTTTAAGACATTTGTCAGTTTTTTTGTCCTCAAACTATTCCTGTATGTAGGACTAATTTCTTTTTGACTGTTGTATAGTAGCTTTGAAGTAATTAAAATCATTCAGTGTAGTGATATGGAACTGTAATATGGTCAAGATCTACCTGGAACTACTTTATCCATGCATTTATCTGCAAATAATTGCACATGTTAGAATGTCCATCAGCCAATGAGAATCAAGCATTCAGCAGCCCTATTGTATAATTCATTTAAATTAAAATATTTAAAGACATGCATACTTGCATTCATACAGCTATGAAAAAAATAAGACAATTCTTGACATTTCTCAGGATTTATTTTTAGTATTTATAGTTTGTGTTTGAGTGAAATTACGTTTTTGTTTTATTCTGCAAACTACTGATGAACTATTATTTTCTTATTAATGTAAAATTTCACGTTTTGTTTTACTTATTGTTCTTTCTCTGTATTATTGAAGTCCATATGTATCCAAGTGTAATGTTAAAATTCATTCATTCATTTTCCCTCGGCTTAGTCCCTTATTTATCTGTCACCACAGTGGAATGAACCGCCAACTATTCCAGCATATGTTTTACGCAGCGGATGCCCTTCCAGTCGCAACCCAGCACTGAGAAACACCCATACATATACACTCATGGCCAATTGAGTTCATCCAATTCACCTATAGCGCATGTCTTTGGACTGTTGGGGAAACCGGAGCTGTCAAAATTCAATAAAAATAAAATAGCAATTTAGACCATAGGCGACGCAGTGGCGCAGTAGGTAGTGCTGTCGCCTCACAGCAAGAAGGTCGCTGGTTTGAGCCTCAGCTGGGTCAGTTGGCGTTTCTGTGTGGAGTTTGCATGTTCTCCCTGCGTTCGCGTGGGTTTCCTCCGGGTGCTCCGGTTTCCCCCACAGTCCAAAGACATGCAGTACAGGTGAATTAGGTAGGCTAAATTGTCCGTAGTGTATGAGTGTGGATGAGTGTCTATGGATGTTTCCCAGAGATGGGTTGCAGCTGGAAGGGCATCCGCTGCGTAAAACATATGCTGGATAAGTTGGCGGTTCATTCCGCTGTGGCGACCTCAGATTAATAAATGGACTAAGCCGAAAAGAAAATGAATGAATGAATGAATGAATTTAGACCATTTGACTTTTTGGGAGACATCCAAAATATGTATTGTTGGTGTGCCTCCAGGAACAGGGTTGGGAAACACTTCAACCCAGGCTCATTCTGAAAACCTACCTCTATATACATTTCTGGAGAGCACCAAATACATCCCAGGAGCTACGTTTTTTGCCATTTTTGTTTTCGTGAATCCACCAGAGGCCGCTGTGTAGGCTTTTTCAGATCTCAAATTTCTCTCACAAGTGCCATTTGTGCCTGCTCTTCTTGCGTAAATCAACCAGAGGCTGCTGTCGACAGACTGAATGGCTGATCGACTGACCCACTCCTCCTTCCCTAAACCAAACCAATAGTGTTTTCAAAAGCACCAATTGACCCGTCAACCCACTTCCCCAAACCCAACAGTTTTGAAAAAAGCATTCCAGAAAAAAAAAAAAAAAAAAAAGTCTTCAGATTTGACCACATTCTCACCCTGTTATTTACTTGTTTATTTAATTTTTTGGCTTCTGTTTTTGTCTTACCTGCTTTCTGGAACCATTCTTTATCGGACTCGAACCCTGTCGTCGTGGTCAAATCCTCTCTGCGTCTCAAGTCTGCTGACGTACATGACGAGCTACTGGACAAACTGGTAACAGCGGGAAAGCCGTCCATACGGAGGTAAGCAGAAATGCAGCCAGACATACTTCTGGCTACATAATTCTCAATCTCCAGAAATGTTTATAGGGCTAAGTTTTCAGAATGTTTTATATGAAACTTGAAAAAAAAAAAAAAAATAAAATTTAGATCTCTAAACGTTTCAGTATGAATATGTGTCCCATAACATCCCTTATATATATATATATATATATATATATATATATATATATATATATATATATATATATATATATATATATATATATATATATATATACACACACACACACAATTCATTCTGTTTATAGATAATAATTTATTCAAAAATGCAGAAGGATATCTTTCTGCAACTCATAACCAATATATTAACTAGCGCATCCAAAATGTAATTTTTTTTGGCTCTAATTTATACACACATCCTCCTCACATGAGTCTAATTCCTGCTGAAATCCCCCTTTGCTCAGACGGAGGCAGATGAAACGGAGAGGCGCAGTAGGAGGTTTGCAGAGGGGAGGAGTGTGGAGGGATGTTAAACTTGCTCAGGTGGCTTTGGGACAGAGAGGGCTTGGGGGGGAAGGGGCAGATCTATTACGCTTCTCTTTCATCAGTGCCAACCGAGCCGCGCTCCACCTGTGGCACCGCCGGCCGTGACCCCGCAGACACAGAGCTAACAGGCGGATCTGTGCCGTCGCCCGCTCGCTGTGCGCTGCAGTCTCATATGCCACTCTGGAGGGTTATCAGCTGAGACCGCCTCGTTTTCTGCCGCTGTGAGCCCCGTGTACAGTCAAGTGACATTCACACTCGGGTGGAGAAGGTGGGATGGGGGACTCCCTACCAACCCCAGAAAGCAGCTTGCACTTTCATCTTTACACATTCAGTTTTAGGCATGGGATGATAACTGGTTTCAAGGTTTACTGTGATTTGGAAAAGTCAAGGTTTTAAAACCTCCCAATTTATTTTTGTTATACCATTCCTACATTTTTTTTATGTGTTTTGACTATTTTATTTAGTTTTTTTAGGGCAAAAGTATCTCCAGCAGAAAATGACCCTCCACATCAAAAGCTACTGGTCAGAACACGATTCAGTAAACCAGTATTCCTCTACGTGAGTAAACAAAGCCATGGGACTGAGTGCACATTTTCAAGATAACACATTATCATTTGTCAGTCATATGTCATTACACTACTTATTTACTCAGTGCTATACAGCTGAGCACCATGTACTGTAACACCAACTACAACAGTAAAGCCAAAGACTATAGAATACACAAGACATGTCACTCGTATTGTTTTGATTGGGGAAAAGTGGAACGGTTAATATGGCGAATGAAGCCCTGCCTTCTAGTACAAGAGCCAATCGTCCATCGCTAAATGACGAATAAAGCCTGCCTTCTAGTACAGGAGCCAATCATCAATCGCTATAGACTGACAACACTCTGGGGGAGGGACTTGGGGACTAGACGTGAGTTTCTGCAGATTTTTTTTGTGATTCGAACATTTAGAAATGAAACTAAAGGCACAGTTGTTGCTTAATTTTATTGGTGATTTCTAATATAAAATTCAATCATAAGCTTGGCAAGCAGTTTTGGAGAATTTGATGTTTTCCCATTCAATCAGAATCAGTCGTTTCAAAAGATGCCCACTGGGTAAAATGACTTGTCTTAAAGGGACTTTGCTAAAGATTGGTATGCTATAGACTGACATTGCAAAGTGGACTGGACTCGCACTATTTTAAGCTCTTTCAAAGATATAATGGTTTGAAACTGTTCAACAGACTGGTTAAAGGACTAGTAGTTACCACATTAAAATAAAGGGCTTGCTAAATAATTGCAAAATCCTGCATTTTCAATAGGCTACTGTCCTTACATGTGGATTGACTGCAGACACATACTTTTACATATTACTTATGATATAAATAAACAATGCATATCTAATTTTTGGTCTTCAAATGGAAAAGCTATATTTTAATGATAATGTTTTATTTAATTTTAAGTTAGAATATTTTGTATAAATAAATGTATACAACATTTTAAATAAATTAGACAAATTAAACCAAATATATTTTAGGCAACTAAATCTAGAGTAAATTTAGTCGACTAAAATCTTATGAAATTTAGTTGACTAAAATATGACAAACTAAAATGGAATTTTAGTCAAAAGACTAAGACTAAAACTAAATCAAAATTTGCTGTTAAAATGAACACTGCAGCAAACAATTGAAAAACAAATCACTTATGCCCCAACATCTAGTCATGCTATAGACCTGAACAGTGCAGTGGCTTTAATTTTCTATCCAAAGAAAAGAAAGATATCCAAAAATGCCTTTTCAAGTTGTAGAGTAATCAGTGTTTTTGAAACAAATGAAGACAGCAGAGGTCAATGATTTATTTTAATTATTTAGCCTGACATGTTTACTGTCCCATAATATTCTAAATGTTTCTTAAAATAAAATGTGTTCAATGGAGGAACAAAGTTGTTGTTTTTTACAGAGACATAATATATATTATATATATATATATATATATATATATATATATATATATATATATATATATATATATAAATATATATTTTAAAGCAGTAACCGTCATATTTTTATTATTTAGGTTATCATACCATCAGAAACTTATACCGGCCCATGGCTACTCAGTTTTTCTGTCTCTCTTGGATTTCTGCGACTCAAACTCAGATTCGCTTAAGCTCTTTGTGAGCCGACGGTCATTGCACTCGTGGTGGTTCAAACCTTACAAGATACTTCCCCAGAGAAGCTAAAAAGTGCTATTTAAAATCCAAAAATCTTTATTTTTTTTATTTATATGCATGAAGTGTCAATTTTTTGGAACTGAGATTTTTACATAAATAAATGTACAATAAATAAGTTTTCATCTTTGTATGTTTAGTCAGGATAGGGCAATATTTGGAGATTTCAACTATTGAGGGTTATATACCTTCAAAGTTGTCTAAATGAAGTGCTTTGAAATGCTCATTACTTATTTAAAAATGCTTTTTAATATATTTACAGTAGTAAATTGACAAAATATCTTCAGGAAACATGATATTTCATTAATATTCAAATGATTTTTGGCATATAAGAAAAATCAATATTGTCCTAAAACTATTGAACAACACCTATACTTGTCCTATAGGACAATTTTGAAAAACATTTTTAATTCACTTCGAATGTTGACTACTGTATATTTGGCTATTAGCCAAAATATACCCATGCAGCATTACACTAATTTAGTGGTCCAGGGTCACATACATATCCGTATATCCAACACAATCTCACGGCAATTCGTAACTTTTTGATTTTCATATGAATTGCTTCAATCTCATTCGACAATTTAGTATGATTTGCTCATTCCCCAACGACGGTTAGGTTTAGGGGCGGTGTTGGGTACCATGCCTCCTTTTTAAAATCGTACATTTTCGTATGACTGAACTAGTACAATTTTGTACGAATTAACCACTTAACTAACAAAACATAAAATAGTTATGTTTCCTCATGAGATTAGGCTAGTATATCACTTGTTTTATAGATGGTCACCATCTATCAAAACGTTACTAGTGAGACAATGGTTTGCTTTATCTAGCTGAGAAACTTGGTTATTTACATATTTTAAAAGCTAAACGGCCCATAGAATGAAAAAAAAAAAAATATATATATATATATATATATATATATATATATATATATATATATATATATATATATATATATATATATATATATATATATATATATATATATATGTATATATATATAAAAAAAAAAATAAAAAAAAAATTCACACCAAATGCAGAACTCCGCATTACTCTCTCTAGTTTACTCACAGGATGTTTTTCAGCTCATGCTAATTTTCTGCTCTAGTTGAATTATATAAACCTTCACATTCACAAAAGAGCTTCACATTCTACTTCATTCGCTCACCCAGCGAAATTTGTCTCTGTTTGCGCATTTTCATTGACTTTGTATGCAGTCTACTCATACAAACACTTAATTTAGTTTTCAGTGTGAACCCAGCATAAGACTGCTTGCGAGTCATTTCCGACTCATTTCTCTGATGTACTCAGTCTGGCTTTTTAAATATTCATTTGTGTAGATACAAATATAACAAAAAATAAGAGCGAACATCAGTTTACAAATAGTAAAACAACGAAATAAAATTAAGTAAAAATATAGATGGACAGACGGATGAAAAGATGCCGTTGGATGCGATGCACATTACTAATCAAAAATAGAGTTTTTATATATTTACAGTAGGAAATTGAAGATTTGGATGGATGGATGGATGGATGGATGGATGGACATGGATAAATGGATACATTTGAATAGATCTTGGATGGATGGATTGATGGATGGATTTGGATAGACATGAATAGATGGATTTGAATGGATGGATAAATGGATGAATGCATTTGGATAGATCTTGGATGGATGGATGGATGGACGGATAGACATGGATAAATGGATGGATACATTTAGATAGATGTTGGATGGATGGATGGATGTATGACAGACATGGATAAATGGATGGATACATTTAGATAGATGTTGGATGGATGGATGGATTTGGATAGACATGAATAGATGAATTTGGATGGATGGATTTGGATATACATGGATAAATGGATGGATACATTTGGATGGATGTTGGATGGATGGATGAAGGAATGGATTTGGATGGACATGGATGAATTAACGGATACAGTTGGATAGATGTTGCATGGATAGATGGATAACCAGCCTGAATGTATATTATCACTTAATATGTGGAAATAAGAGATTTGAAAGTAAAAGTCTGAGTGATATGAAACAAGCAACAAGCCTGAAAACAAGTGATTTTACCAAAAGCTTCAATAGACCAATAATTATCCAAACAATAGTGCTAATCAACGTCCTTTCATTTCCGAGGAAAGACCGGTAGATATAAAAACAGGCCGACAGATTTATTAAAGTCCTGAAAAAGCGATAAATACTGACATTGTATATTAATATTACTCAAGAAAGCCTGACAGGTTTCAAGCGCTCTTCAATCTGATGGAAAGCCGCAGACAGCAGTGCTTTAGGTGTGTGCAATGTTTTACCAGATGTGAAAGTGCCATTGATTTTTCTCAATTGTGTTTGCTCTGTGTTGCCCTATTAGATATAGATTCTCCACGACGGCCATCTCGACACTTCTTAAAGTGACGTCCTTTCGATAAAACGGTCTCGAGGTTTTTCAATAAAGCCACATGTCAAAAACAGACACGGCGAGACTCAATAATGTCATTCAATGAGCTCAGAGGCCTCAACGCTCCAATGATGCCGCAGTCCAACCACGACAAGACAAATGATAGTGACCCTTCAATAGAAACTACCATTGGGCGGGAAACGTGAGAGGAAATAATACAGAGACATTTTTTAAAGACCAAGTATGAATACCGATATTTTTTCTTGGTACCCACCAATACTGATAGGTTGCGAATTACAGGGGGTTTTGGGGGGGATTGACCCACCTAAATTAATTTTTGATTCTCCCTGAAGGATGTCAAACAAGATGGTGAGTGAGATAATGAGAAGTAGTTTTTTTTTCTGATCTGCATCTTAAATAGTAACATTATTAATTAAAATAATTTATAAAATAAATATACAGTTGACCACCCCTGTAACGGTTCATACCATTGTGAATGCATAGTCATGCCAATCAGTCTATGATTGAAAAAAACTCATTCTGAAAGAAAGAAATGGGAAGATCTAGAGCACTAATAGACACTAAGTATTCAAAAGAGACTTTTCTTGTAAAATAAGTGTTTATATCTACATACCCTATAATGTAAAGGAAAATAGAGGCACAGTGTTTATAGTTTGACCTATAGTAACCTCTGAAATAGCTAATCAGAGATTACTGTTGGTCAGCATACACTAATTACCCCTCAAAACACTGAAAACATAAATATTTGTATTTGTCCCCAAGAAATGACAGGTTCTATGTTATGTTTCTTGCAAGATGCTACTGTTGTAACAAACAGAAAAGCAAATAACATTTGCCGCCTCCTCTTTTTAAAGATGCGAAATATGCTCCCATTTATGGCTCAAAAACCATAATGTGATCCAGATCGCGAGATTTGTGATCCGTTACACCACTAACTTGCACTGAAATTAGTAATTTGTTACAATGTACTTATTGTGTAAATACATGTTTTTTATTGTTCTTATGGTTGATTAAATACATGCATGTAATTACATCTGTAATTAATTAATAAAAATAATAATAATAATAATAATAATATAATAATAACTCCTTTCATTTATATCGAGCTTTTCTAGACATTCAAAGAGCTTTACACAATCTCCTAATCCACCACCAGTGCGCAGCATCCACCTGGATGACGTGATGGCAGCCATATTGCGCCAGAACGCACACAACGCACCAGCTGATTGGTGGAAAGAAGACAGAGTGATGAAGCCAATTATGATACAGGGATGGTTAGGAGGTCATGATGGACAGAGGCCAGTGGGCAAATTTAGCCAGGGTGCTGGGGTTAAACCCCTACTCTTTTTCGAAGGACATCCTGGGATTTTTAATCACCACAGAGAGTCAGGACCTCGGTTTAACGTCCCATACGTAAGACGGCACTCACTGAGCAGTAGAGAGTCCCCTTCACTAGGGGAGTTAGGACTCACACAGACTGCAGGTTGTATTTAATTTCTGTAAATACATTTGTAATAACACTGTTGACCATCCCTTATACCTTAAAGCTGATTTAGACTTCTGCGTCAAGCGCATGCGTATGGTCCAGTGCAGGCTTTGCACTTTTGCATACCCCTCGCCATAGCTGACATCGACGCTGATGCGCACCTCTTAAAAAAATGTAACTACAGGTCGCAATGAAGTGTATCGCAAGCTCTGCGATTGATTAGCTTTGTAGCGGGGATGAGTGTAGGTGGTGCTGAGAGCTGCGAGCCCGATGGAGCGCTTGTTTACAAGTGTCGAGTCCCGTGAAGAAGCTCCAGATGGAAACTTTTGTTTTGTGTTTACCTTATGATTAAAGTTGTTGCACATGCGCAGGTTCCTGCCTCTGAATGAGCAAGTTTTAGCTATACTTCTAGCATTCAGAAAAAACACTCACAAAGAAACTCGACAAAGAGGAACAAAAATAAAAAAACCTACTGCCAGCTAACATTCAGTAAGTGTTATTGCAGAGCAACACAAACAGCACGCAAAAGTATAAATGCATGACTACATGCACGGCAGATTTCAGGTCACGGTGATCACTCTACGCAGAAGTATAAATCAGGCTTTAACCCACCTTTAAACCTACCCATATCCCACCTCAAGAGCACTAGAAGTATTCTGCAATACATTATGAACACAGTAAGTACATTGTATTTGTTTTTTGAAGCAAGAACATAGTAGTTAAGGCCACCTAATATAAAGTGGGAGCAAAATCTAATTTAAAAAGTCTTAGATATCAGACGTTTACAAGCATGGGTAAATGAGCTCAGTATCGAGACTTAACCATTTACAAATATGAAATCTTTGGGTCATTAATTCTTCCAAAATCCTGTAAGAAGTCACCAGATGGAGCTAAGTCTCCCCTAAAGCACACAACATCCGCACAAGCGCCGAAAAAACTTCCTTTAGACAGATTTAAGGAGGGAAATTCATCAAGCAGGGCAGCTTAATCCACAACCGTGAGGGGTGATTCCAAATAGGTTTTATGGCCATTGTATTATCTAAGCCGCGAAAATGTCATTGGAGACGGCCGAATCTCCATTTGCAGGCATATTCTGTTAAGGTCAAAGCTTTTAAAATGGATTCTTTGACATCAGCGGCTGAGCTACTGCCTTAGATACCACAGTAATCGAAAAAAAGACGCCACACACGAGTGGCTTGAGGAGCCATTTTAATAATCGGATTGGATGTTGGAAGTGTCACTGCTTCCCTGTTGCAAGAAGAATAAACTGCACTCGAATGTACATTGGATATAGTCTTTAGGGCCATTTGCGCTGACGAATGGAACGACTGCCCCTGCCCACAAGACATTTGCAGAACAGCGACAGAAGGAGTGATGTGTGTTATTTAGGAGAATGATGGCTGTTCTTTTGCCATTGTTGTTTCATTAGATTTCTGAGGCTCTAGAGTGAAACTGAGGACAATGCTACTCGTGTAAGCCAGAGAAATCACAATAGGGTATAATCTGCCAAGAAAAGTCAGTGAATGTGGTGTTAACACAAGGATTAGTGAAAGCACGGCTGTTTCTTCAACTAGGGGCAATTTTGGCCATGTGCATAGACACAATTTTCAGATTTACATAATTTCTTGAACAATGTCAAAACGTGAATAAATATATTATTTCAAGCTAGAATTTGATGCATCCTAAAAAAAAAACAATTGGAGAGTTTCCTTGGCTGTGTTTTGGATCATTGTCTTGCTGAAATGTCCACCCTGGTTTCTTCTTCATTATCCCTACCAGGACTGACTGAAATAGGTCGGCAAGGTAGCCCAGGTACACACAGTCTAGTTCAATAGAGTTAAACCGGTTGACAAAGTACCCAAGGGATGCATAGTCCAGTACACTAGCCTTAAGCCCATCGTGAAGGTAGCCCAGGCACTCAAAGATAGTGAAAGATGGTGCAAAGGTTTCCATTTTCGAATGTTTCAGCTGCATCTTTTTGAAGGGTTGTTCATACAGTGGAAACACAAAATGACACTAACCAAAATAGAAATAGACTTTAGTTCAGCAGGTTTCTAGTTGGCGTATTTAACAATCAAGCATTTGGCAGACACTTTTTCCACATTGTACTTACACTGCATTTATTTTATACCCTCTGTATTTTGTCAAAGAGCAGATCACATGAGAGGAAGGGCACATGTTTGCTTAAGAACTACTGAGAGATTTCAGCTGCTGTCTGGGCACCTCCCTGCTGTCTTTCTACACCTCCCTTTCTTCATGTGTTCAATACTTTTTCCCTGCGTCATTTCATTTTATTACACATAACTTCATTTGTAAACTAATTAGATTTGTTTTCTTTGCATTTGTAGATTTCTTTAGTTGCATCTGGTGAAAAATTCAAGTCAACAGCACCTTTAGAAATATGTTTTCTGAGAAAAATGGGTAAGTGTGCAATACTTATTTCTCCCACTGTGTGGGTGCATGCGTGTATATATATACACACACACACACACATAAATTTTATTCATATTTATATAACTTTGTTACATTTATTTTTGTTAACTATAAATTAATTATTAATTAATTAAAATAATTGATTCATTCATTATTATGCTTATTGATGTTTGGATGATTTGACTAAATTAGTGAAAAACATTTAATATTTTTTTACATTTTGAGCATAAAATATGTATAACTAACAAAAAAGTTGATTTTACAAAAAAAATATTAAAAAATAATATTTCTGCCCAATATATTTCCTTTTTTATCTCTTATTAAATGCAGTGTCAATGAAGACAGATTGTTTTGAAAATGATGCAACATCCCAAGGACAGTTATATTTTTCTAAAACCTGTTATTTACAAACAGCAGATATATTTCTTTCATTACATACATTTCCACACAGTAAAACAATGAAATGTTTTATGTCAGGGTATAGGGGAAGAGTGAAACATTCAAATATACACGCAACAAAAATGTCCTTGAAAAAGTTAACTAGAGTTTTTGAGGGAACCAATTGAAATCTGCCCGTCTGATCAGAAATCAACCGCGGGACATAAACATGCCTATATAATTGAAGAAACACGTGTATGCGGGGTCTTGGAGGGATGCTATTTGAAGCATATGTGAGTATGTCAGCAAACAGAGGTTTATCCTGAGACGCTTCAAATTAAACAGTAAGTTTGCCTGTAGCAAAGAGTGAGACGCTGAGACCCTCAGCACACAAACGCCGCAATTACATCAACTTCCAGACCATCTGCGCACCTCCAGACGTGGAGGATTTGTCTTTAGAAACAACATTTGCTAGTTCCTTCCAAAATTGTTTTTTTTTCACTAGAAACAATATGGGAACAATAAAAACACAATGAAGGATTTTCCTCACAGCAGAGCTTCTATTACCACTGTCTGTGCTAAATTATCGATCTTTTCTTGCTCATAAACATCATATATAATTTAAGTCAGAATTATTAACCCTCCTGTATATTTTTTTCCCAATTTCTGTTTAACGGAGAGAAGATTTTTTCAACACATTTCTAAACATAATAGTTTTAATAACTCATTTCTAATAACTGATTTCTTTTATCTTTGCCATGATGACAGTACATAATATTTTACTAGATATTTTTCAACATACTAGTATTCAGCTTAAAGTGACATTTAAAAGCTTAACTAGGTTAATTAGGCAAGTTACTGTGCGGTCACACTGAAAGCGGTGAGAGCATCAAAGTAGCTGGAAGTCATTCATTTTCAATGGGAGCCGGTGGCGTTGGTGGCGTTAGTGGCGAGGAGCAGCGTGGCGCGTCTTCACCAGTGTGGCAGTCAAGGAGAGTTGAAATCATTGCGATTCAGGTACAAGCAATCGGAATGTAGAAGTCCACTGCTTGAGAGGATTGTGAACTTTGGTTCCAACCACAGTTGTTCCCCAAGCCAAGTTTGATTATTGCGGTCACTGTATTTCCAATTATTTAGACATACATTCAAAAAAAGTTACTGATATGCATTAATGTTATATTTTTTTTCTTAAAAAAAGTAGGAATCTCATGCTAACTACACTCACCGGCCACTTTATTAGGTACACCTGTCCAACTATGGTAAAACAGGCAATTCGATCATGGATGAGCAGCAGATTATGTCAATATGGACCAAAATCTCTGAGGAATATTTCCAGTACCTTGTTGAATCTATGCTATGAAGATTTAAGGCAGTTCTGAAGGCAAAAGGGGCTCTAACCTGGTACTTTATTATAGTATTGCAGACAGCGTTGTCGCCAGGGCAGCCAGAGCAAACTTTAACATTCTCGCCACCTTCGGTGTGAATGCATAGTTAGGATAATTAGGCAAGTCATTGTACACTAAACGGTCACTTTATTAGGTACACCTGTCCAACTGCTCATTAACTCAATTCTCTAATTAGCCAATCACATAGCTGCAACTTAATGCATTTAGGCATGTAGACATGGTCAATACGATCTGCTGCAGTTCAAATCGAGCATCAGAATGGGGAAGAATTGAACAGAAGAAAATTGGACAATAGAAGACTGGAAAAACGTTGCCTGGTCTGATGAGACTTGATTTCTGCTGCGACATTCAGATGGTAGGGTCTGAATTCGGCGTCAACAACATAAAAGCATGGATCCATCCTGCCTTGTATCAACAGTTCAGGCTGGTAGTGGTGGTGTAATGGTGTGGGGGATATTTTCTTGGCATACTTTGGGCCCATTAGTACCAACTGAGTATCAAGTCAACGCCACAGCCTACCTGAGTATTGTTGCTGACCATGTCCATCACTTTATGACCACAGTTTACCCGTCTTCTGATGGCTACTTCCAGCAGGATAACGTGCCATGTCATAAATCGTGAATCATCTCAGACTGGTTTCTTGAACATGACAATGAGTTCACTGTACTCAAATGGCCTCCACAGTCACCAGTTCTCAATCCAACAGAGAAGGGGAGATTCGCATCATGGAAGTGCAGCCGACAGATCTGCAGCAACTGCATGATGCTATCATATCAATATGGACCAAAATCTCTGAGGAACATTTCCAGTACCTTGCTCAATCTATGCCACGAAGGATTAAAGCAGTTCTGAAGGCAAAAGAGGGTCTAACCCGTTACTAGTAAGGTGTACCTTATAAAGTGGCCGGGGAGTGTATAACAGTGGTTCATTCTGTAGATAATCGAAAACATATATTGCTTAAGGGGGCTAAAAATGTAGACCTTAAAATGATTTTTTTTTTTTTTAAACTGCTTTTATTCTAGCCGAAATTAAACAAATAAGACTTTCTCCAGAAGAAAAAATATTATAGGAAATACTGTGAAAAATTCCTTGCTCTGTTAAACATCATTATGGAAATATTTGATAAAGGGCAAAACAAGTGAACAGAAAGGCGAATAATTCTGACTTTAACTGTATTCTACAACAGCAGAAGACACCGGGGGATAGCGGGTCATCCTGTAAATAAAGATGAATTCAGGAAATGTTGTCTTTTTGAAGACAATATGGCTAGACGGGTATATTACCTCATTAAAATGAGTCTCATGGTATTATTAGTGGCAAGGAATTAATCTTCACGCTTGCGAATTCGTCACACTCATTTCCTGATGACCTAATGACACTTTTATCATAACTCTTTATTACCGTTCCCGAACCCAAACTTGAAATTATGTAAATGCGCCGGCGTCGTTGTTGTGTTTGCTGGCTGTTTGCTCAAGCGTGAATCCAATTCCTCTCCGCGTCCTCATTAATGAATTGCTCGGTTATGGTTTGACTAACCGTCCAGAAGACCAGACGTGCAGGAAGGGGTCCAAGAATCCTCAAATTTTTTGGATGTTTTTGTGTATCATCCTCTTTCTTATGCACCCCCTGGATCATCAGGAGTTGTCCAACACAATCACCAGGTTATGGTTCAGTCGAAGCTTAATCACAGTCTCCCGTCTCTGGCTTTAATGTTGTTCTTCACAGCCTGCTGAATAGGATCTTTTTTTTTTGTCTTACAGAGAAGGAAAGAAAAGACTGA
>LR812533.1:46905200-46910200 GCA_903798195.1 Danio kyathit
TTTACCCAACAAACTCTGGCCAGAGGGACAGATGGAGCTGAAGGTCCAGCCGTTGTTTTCCATCCATACAGATGGGGAGATGACCAATAGAAAGAGAGGCAAAGAGAAAGCCTTAGAGAGAGAAAGAGAGAGACAAAGAGCAAGCCTAATAGAGAGGGAGAGAGAGAGAGAAAGCAGGGAAAAGGACAATTGGGCCACGGGTGATCAAAAGCACTGAGTAAGCATGTAGGCGAGGCTGCGGAAGAGGAGGATTTATCACGCCATATGATTTTATGGCCACGGATGAACTCTGTGTGCAAGAATCGCACCCTTCATGCTCCGTGTACCATGTGCACGGGTCCTGTTAAAACCCATAGAAGGATCTCTGGTAGAAGCTGCTATTTTTTACAAAGATAGCAGAGTTTACGATGGTGTTTATATGCCTTCTGTTTCTGTAACAAAACAATAGGGCTGCACATAGCACCTTAAATTAGCCATAAAAGCACCTCATTGCTTGTTTTATTGTTGCACTGGGTGTAATATATAATAAAATAATCAGTGCTGTACGTTAGACACAGGCAAAAGAACATCGTTGAGTATTATTAATGGCGTTTTCAAGCATTGCTATTATTATTGCTCATATTTACGATTAGGAAATCAAAAGTGCATAATTCAGTTCATAAACCCACTGGAGCTGTGTTAGAGAGAAACCAATACAATGTGTTTTAAATCATATCATAAATATACACAATTTATTATTATTATTAATATTATTATTATTATTATTATTATCATCATCATCATCAACAACAACAACAACAACAACAACAATAATAATTATAATAATATTTATATTAATGCTATGTTAGTATTTAAATTGATATTTTTAAATAATTATTAATAATCATAATAATGAGCACCATGAGGGGATTTTCTCTTCATTTCAGCAGGTATGAGAAAAGTTTAATATTCCAAATAACAGCTTTTTTCATTATCTCCAAATTCGCTATTTTGTGTGTAAAATGTTCCCTCAGTTTCTGGCATCACCTTCTAGCTCCTCATTTGATAATTTACTGGAGAGGCCCACAATTTGGAAAGGGGTTATATCAACACTCTACTATAAAATTATGGCAGATTATTTTGGATGAGGATTGGGAATCAGTCTTAAACTGGATTTATACTTTCGCCTGGCGCCACATCGCGCACCTCCGCTGACTGTGCGCTTAAGTTGATTCGATCTATACTTTTGAAATATAATTGTTTTGATATATTTTTTTTGTCTTTTTTTACTGTAGTTTGCCATAAAAGTCATAAATAAAATTATTAAAAATAATGATAATAATAATGATGATGATGATAATAATAATAATAATGATGATGATGATGATAATAATATTATTATTATTATTAATAATAATAATAATAATAATAATAATAATAATAATAATAATAATAATAATAATTTTATTATTATATTAATATGTTTTATTGTTATTTATATTAATATGTTTTATATTATTGCTATTATTAACAACTTAATTACCAAACAATTAATTAAACCAAAAGTAAAAAAATTCACTTTTGTAAATATGTATAACAAGCTACACGGTGCCATATAAACTATTAGTCTGTAAAAAGACGTATACAGTTCCTGATGCATCTGATAAACATTGAATTGGATAGTGAAAATTTACAAACTTTACATTGATTGATTTACTAAATGAGCCAATCAGATTCCTGATTCAATTCATGAATATTTATGACTTGCTAAATAAGACTTCACAGCTTATGCTATGTTGTGTATAATGGAGGAAAGTCAAATGCAAGATCAACATATATGTATTATCAATTAGATTTGACATCATGTTCACATTCTGGAACTAACATATATTGCAGTCTCATGCAGTTAAATGCGGCATTTTCTGGCAATCTATACACACGTATAAATGACAACATAATGATTAATGTCTGGCCTCATTGTACTCCCTGAAAACATAAAAAAAAGAGAACTAAAGTCATTGAATTGGCCTCTTTTCTCTCTCCCTTTTCCTCCCCTGTGATTTGTCTCTCTTCCTTTCTTTACTTCTCTTAATCTTCCTCTCTCTCCCTCTCTCTCTCTTGCAGACACTCAATTCAAAACCCACAGGTACTTGTGAGCTCCGGGGCTCATGAAAGCTCTGTTCCCCTTCCTCTGCGGGTCAGGAGGTCAGTCCACCTGAGACGTCCTCCTCTCTGACTTTTTCACAGCGTAATGGGGAAGCGAGGGATGGCGAGCAGCACAGAGCAACTGTCTCCCCCGACTAGTTTAATTGGATACCCATGACATCGGTGCGAGTGCATGCTTAACTGAAAGACCCGGGCCAGACGGTCGGTTTAGGGCTGAATAATTGACTTCATTTTAAAAAAATGGAGTCTCTCCAAAAAAATCCTCCGCCTTTAAAACGGAGGTGATCATTATTTTTGAGCTAAAGGTCTTTTCAGATGTCTCTCGACACCTTTTCCGAGACCTGACTTGAATTTCTGTATTCGTTTGTCTTCTTGATGCTCGATTTTAGCGGTAACTATACGGCAGCACAATATATCTTTGTTGCATCGATATTGCAATGTACACATACACAATAGTCACATTATATCATGTGCAATGTCCACTCAGCATTATAGTTGACTAGATACAATAGTTTATAATGGCATATTTTAACAATAATGTAGTCAAAAAGTGTGTAGGTTAAGCATTTCAAGAGAGTTTAAAAGCACAAGAAATTATAATGTTTGAACCTATAAAAATTTTACCACCGGCTCATTGGGAATATGTGCAAAGGGCTACATTTTTGAAAACTGAGAAATATGTTACCGGGTGTACATAATGTCTGTGTTTTGTGTGTAAAACGAATAACCAATGGGACATTCAGTTAAATAAACTTAAGCATTCATTTAGTTGTTCAAGCGTAAAACAAGATGAAAGACTGTGTAACCGCTAGTGGAGTCAGGATCTGCAGAGAGTGCAGACACTCCATTGAAAATACTTGGGTAAAATATTTTAAAGGCATGGCGGATGAAAAATGGAGTTTAATGCAGTGCTTCTTGTCCGGTCTGAGACCCACTTTGTATCATATATCTATCAGGCAGTGAAGATCACTGTTTTTAAAGAAATCAGATCTTAAACGTGACAATTTATAATGGAAAGACAGCTAGCTAAAACTAAAAGTGTCTGTGCATATACCCCATTACCTCGGTATGAACGGCTTTTCCAGAGTGACTGGTTTGCTCGGTAGCTTGCTACATACGACCTTAGACTTGGGAAGCATAGTAGAGCGAACCAGGGTTTGAGGTCAGTGAAGGACAGTTCCAGAAACCAGGTAAAACAAAACCCAAAAAGCAGTGTGAAATCATGGTAAAAGCATTTCTCTTCTAGTTTGCTTTTTTAATTCCAGTTTTTTTTTTTTTTTTTTTTTTTTTTTTTTATACGATGAAGAATATAATGATATTTTAAACTAGATCTGTGTCTGAATACAGTACAAATCCTCAGAAAAGCACTGATCATTTTAGTTGTATTTTTGTTCTATTGGAATCATCTTTGCTTATAATTTGCTTATTATTTTTTATTCAGATGCACTGCCCAATAGAATCATCCCAATCAAACTTGATCTGACATTATAAATTCTTTGTATAATATCTTTGTAGCATCTATATTGCAATTTATATATCCACATGTATATATATGGTTTTTTGAGAATGTGATAACGTGCCCCAGTGAAATATTTGAGATTGACAAAAATGTACACTCCGCCCTCTAGTGGATTTCTGAAAACAAACACAGCAAAAAGACAAAGCCCTCGCTACATATTTCTCAGTTCTCAAAAATGTAGCTCTGGGCACATATCTCCAACAAACCTGGGTTGAATTTTTTTCGTCTGCTTTTCCGGGGCCGGGTCACGGGGGCAGCAGTCTTAAAAGAGAACCCCAGACTTCCCTCTCCCCAGACATTTCCTCCAGGTCCTCCGGGGGATCCTGGGGCGTTCCCAGGCCCTCCAGTATGTCCTGGGTCTTCCCCGAGGTTTCCTCCTGGTGGGACATGCCTGGAACACCTCCCTAGATAGGCAGGAGGTGTCAATCCGAAAGAAGACATCTGAAACAGATGCCCGAGCCACCTCAGCTGACTTCTCTCAATGTGGAGGAGCAGAGGTTTTACTCCGTGCTCCTCCTAGGTGACAGAGCTCCTCACCCTATCTATAAGGGTGCACACTCCCACCCTGCGAAGGAAACTTATTTCGGCCACTTGTATCCAAGATCTTGTCCTTTCGGTCATCACCCAAAGCTCATGACCATAGGTGAGAGTAGAAATGTAGATTGATCGGTAAATCCTTTCAGCTCAGCTCTTTCTTTACCCCAACAGACCGGTACATTGACTGCATTACTGCTGCACCAATCCGCCTGTCAATCTCACGTTCCATCCTTCCCTCACTTGTGAACAAAACCCCAAGATACTTGAACTCCTCCACCTGGGGTAAGGACTTTCCTCCACACTGGAGATGGCAAACCACCTTTTTCCAGTTGAGCACCATGGCCTCGGACTTGGAGGTGCTGATTCTCATCCCAGCCGTGTGATATTTCAAGTTCTGTGGCTGAAAATTTTACAAATCTCCAGAAAACCAGGAAAGCACTCTTTATTTCAGTTGCATTTTTGTTCTATTGTATTCATCTTTGCTTGTAATTTGCTTATTTTTTATGCAGATGCACTGCCACACAGAATCATCCCAATCAAACTTGATCTAACATTACGAACTTCCAAATACAGTCATCAAGTCATCTTGTGAAATTATATCTCAATTTATACAAGAAAAAACAAATATCGCAACATCGTTCATCCCTCATTGGTGGCCTAATTCTTATAAACCAAAATGGTGCAATCTGCATTGTTTGAAAGGCCAGTAAGGTAATAAGATGACCATAATTCACTTTCTGAATTGACAGGTCAATTGCTTTAAAAATTCAGGCTCAATTTGTGCTGTTGGCAGGCCAGG
>LR812533.1:46915200-46919944 GCA_903798195.1 Danio kyathit
CAGGGTGGAGGAATGTTGTTGTCCTTCAATGCAAGTACACTGTAAAAAAACATCTGTAAATTTGTATTTTTCCCGAATATTTATGCTTTTGAATTGCATTATGGGACTTTGATCTTTCTTCCAACAACTTTTAACCTTGAAAGGGTGACTTTTATGAACTTTTTAAATAGGTTATAGTGCTATATTGTCTGGGTTGATGTTGTATATTATGCTACAAAATGTTGTAATAAAATGCCAGCACCTTTTCTGTTATTTTACAGACTTATTTCTCTCTATATTACTTCTTATATATTAATTATTACTACTGAAATGTCAATAAAAGTCACTTTGTTAAACTGTAGAGCTGAATTTTCAAAATCATAAAAGTCGACAGAACCGAGATCAAGCTCCCAAAATGCACTTTACAACCGTAAACAAACAAAAAAACACTTGTGAATCACAAAATAGTGAAACTGTTTATTAAATAACAGATATTTTTTACAGTGTACAACCCTTTGGATTGAGGTATATATTTTTCCATAATAAAACATACACATTAACGAGAGATATTAGTAACTTAAAATGTCTTCAGCATTTATGATAAAATCTCTGTCAAAGTTAACCTACGCCAACTTGTTTAACTGTTTCAAAGTACTGTCATTCCTTTACTACATTAACCAGAGCAACCTGAAATGTGATAATACCTGACTATCAATCCCGCAATTCATTCCATCCAGAGTGGACCACAGGGAACGTGTGAATGACAAATGTGCCGTCAGCAGAAACGTCTTCATCAGTATTGAAATGCTCAGAACAGGGATTCATTACGGGTTCCTGATGCTTCTGGATCTACAGACGAGTGCCGACAAAAGGCCAGCGCTAGACAATCGATCTCTCTCTGCCATCAATTTCGCTACTTATTCTGGCCCTCGACACAGGGATTATTCTTTTGGGCCGAACCCCAAAGTGGCCCATTGACTGATGGGAAATCAATAGGGAAGGGCCGAATTCTCTAAAGTGCTGCGGGAAGAGACGGCACTCGGACGGTGATGTCAGAGATTGGGAGAGAAACGCTTGTGAGAGCGGAGAAATGAAGATGTGATAAGAGCGTGACGGAGCGAGAAGTGTGAAAGAGACGGGAGAGTCTATTCACTCACACATCAGCTTAAATGAGAGTTAACCACAGGATGAAAAAACCACAAATGAGGTCTCTATAATAGGCCTAGATTGTTTCTCCTTATAAGATTAAAGGTGCATTCAAAGATTCTTCCTCATTCACAAATGTTCTACACAAAGACTGAGATGAAGTCATATTCTCAGTCTTAAAGGGATAGTTCACGCAAATATAAAACTTTACTCCCCATTAAATGCTCTTCATTTAAATTGAAATTTCATTTAAATCTTTGTTGAACACAAAAGAAGATATTTTGAAGAATGTTGGAAAAACTGGTAACCATTGACATCCATTAGTTGAAAAACAAATACTACGGAAGTCAATGTTGAATAAACGATGACTGTATTTTCATTTTTGGGTGAACTATCTCTTTAATTCATCATTTGCACACCCTGTACTTCAAACAAAAGTAGATATTTTGAAAAATGATCAAAACCTGTAACCATTGACTTCCATAGTCAGACAAACAAATAGCACAGAATTCAATGGTTACAAGTTTTCAGCTTTCTTTAAAATATCTTCTCTTCTGTTTAACAAAAGAAAGAAACTCATAAAGGTTTGAAAAAAGTTAGAATTGTAATTTTGGGGGTGATTATATGCTTAGCAATCAAATACTAAAGAAGTCAGTGTCAACATTTTTCAAAATATCTTCCTTATGCTCAACAGAAGAATGAAAACTCAATATGTTTGTAAAGGATGAATGCATTTTAATTTTGGGGTGAACTACCCGCTTTAAAATCATCATTTACACACCCTGTACTTGTTTCAAGTAGAGTGTTGAAACTGGTAACAACTGGCATCCATTTGTCAATATTACTGATTTTCAACATTTTTCAAAATATTTTCCTTTGTGTTTAACAGAAGAAAGAAACTCAACAAGTTTGTGACAAGTGAATGGTGAGTAAATGACTGTATTCATTTTTGGTTGAACTGCCCCTTTAAAAAAATCTTTTACATGTACCCTGTACTGATTTCAAACAAAAGAAGATATTTTGAAAAATGGTGGAAACCTGCAACCATTGACTTCCATAGTAGGTAAATACTATGGAAGTCAATGGCTACAGGTTTTCAGCTTTCTACAAAACATCTTCTTTTGCGTTAAACAGAAGACAGAAACTCATAAAGGTTTGAAACAAGAATTTAAATTTTTGGGTGAACCATCCCTTTAAGGCCCTATATGCTTAGCAAAGATGTGATAAGGGCGTGATGGAGCGAGAAGTGTGAAAGAGACAGAAGTCTATTGACACACACATCAGTCTAAATGAGAATTAACTAAAATCAAAGAAGAAAAAACACACAAATGAGGTCTCTATAATAGGCCTCGATTGTTTCTCCTTATAAGATTAAAGGTGCATTCAAAGATTCTTCCTCATTCACAAATGTTCCACACAAAGTATAAGATCAAGTCATCCGAAAGGCATAGCTCAGCCAAATAGAAAGATTTACTCCTCTTCATTCGAATCCAAACCATTATGGGTTTCTTTGTTGAACACAAAAGAAGATATTTTGAAGAATGTTGGAAACTCTGCAACCATTGACATTCATAGATGAAAAAAGAAATACTATGGAAGTCAAGGTCAACATTTTTCAAAATATGCTCAACCGAAGAAAGAAACGCAACATGTTTG
Organism: Danio kyathit; assembly: GCA_903798195.1. Classification (NCBI taxonomy): domain Eukaryota; kingdom Metazoa; phylum Chordata; class Actinopteri; order Cypriniformes; family Danionidae; genus Danio; species Danio kyathit. The sequence goes on from LR812533.1 coordinate 46,917,982, forward strand.
AGACAAGTGAATGTCGAATAAATGGCTGCATTTTAATTTTGGGTGAACTACCCACTGAACTACCGCGCCACCATGAGGTAGCATTTTAGTTTTATTTGTTTTCATTTTACAGGTTTTATTTTTTGTATGTAAACGGCTTATTGCTTGAGGAAGAGTATTACTTTATGTTCACTCTGATGAATATTGACATTTTTGTGCAGCACAAATGAATATATTATGAATATATGGTATAGACTAAATATATACTATAGACATAATAAATATCTAGTCTAAATATAGACTAGACATAATATAGACTACAAACACTGCTTTGTAACAAACAGATGTTGAGGCATTTTGGAATTTTAAATGTGATGTGTATATGGATTTATCTGCAAACAGCTTTACTAAACCTTGAGGTTTTTTGTAGTTAATGAATTTTTTTAAATGTAAAACATTTGGCATTTTTAATTCATGTGCGTGTGAATTCATTTGAATTGTTTAAATTGTTTTACCTTGAGGTAATTTGGAGAAAAAACCTTAAAACCTCAAGCAACCCATATATAGGAAACAAATAGTTTTGAATGCACTTTATAATTTGTATTTAGCTTTGTATGATCTCTTGAATTTTTAGTTGAGGTAAAGTGTATTTACAAAGTGTAATGTGCTGAACAATTTTAATGGAACAAAAAATAAAGCTAATAAAATATTGACCTGTTTGATTTTTATGTGGATAATGATTTTAAAAGAAAACAAAAAATTACATTTGAAAATATAACCTAATTATTAAATCAAATTAACCTATTATTTAAGTAAAAATAACCAATTATTGGGTAGAAAAAACAACCCAATTGTGGGGTTAAAAATAATAACCCAATTACTTGGGTTAATTTAACCCCTGATGTGTTCTGTCCCATATTTACCCAGCGGTAGGGTTAAAAACAACCCAATTTGGGTAGTTTTTAACCCTGTGTTTTTTAGAGCGTATCCCTTTAAATCATCATTTACACACATTGTACTTGTTTCAAGGAGAATGTTGAAAACTGGAAACCAGTGACAGTGACTGTATTTTCATTTTTGGGTCAACTACCCCTTTAAATAATCATTTACATGTACCCTGTACTTGTTTCAAACAAAAGAAGATATTTTGAAAAATGGTGGAAACCTGTAACCATTGACTTCCACAGTAGGTAAATACTAGGGATGCTCTGATCCATCGGATCAGACGATGCATTTCATGACTCGATCGGTATTGGATGATCTGGCTGATCTCATGAACCAATCGTAAATGTTTGTTTATAAGTTTACAAGCAGAGGAAAGTGCTGTCCCATTTCTTAGGGGTAAACTTTAAGCCCTTCCCCTTCACACTCGGTTTTAAGGGCCACGGGGAAGGAGTAGGGGTACAATAATAGAATTGTGATTGGGCCGAAGATGCATGTGCGTATCTGTATATTATACATCAGCAGCGCCACAACACATGAGGAGGCAAATGGGGCCATTAGCGCTCCCTGTGTTTGCATCACAACAGCTAAATAAAATATATACAGATGTGGTGCAACCTCTGTTTATACAGTCTAGGCCCATTTCCTTTTAGTAATGTATTTATAGGTGTGCATTTGAACTTCTCATGCATCAAATACGCGCTTCAATCGTTTTCTTCATTGAGACATGTTGAATTCTTCTTTCATCATTTGCAATGTTTCTAATATGTATTGTTAGTTAATTCTTACCAATTTGTTTATGTTTTATCTATTATTTTCTGTAAAGCTGCTTCTGACCATGACATGTTCACACTAAATGGTTATAAGAGACACATTTAAGGGATTATATGCAACATCCTTCATTTATTCTCTTAGGTAAGGGCACTTAAGTATCATTTTCAGAAGGAAAATGTGCTTTATGCATTATAAAGCTTGAAGCATCAGAATCGCTACTCTGTATCTGCCGATCACCATGACAAGAAATCGGTACTCAGTATCAGCT